>CM053627.1:203036111-203054679 GCA_028646595.1 Phalanger gymnotis
TAGTGGCACATTAGTGTTGGGGAATTACCCCAGGTTAAGGTGCTTGGGTACAGAAAGCAAGGCACTGGTTGGAGACAAAAACCTAGACTTCAAACACATTTGAGTCTCCAGGCCTATGATCTCCAAAATAGCCATCAGAATGTTATGCAGATTACTTAAGCCATCTGGAATCACAATGGCTCAGTTTAGAATCTAGAAATTATAATATTCTACTGGTTAGCTTTCCAGTAGATGGCCTAATCTCCTTAGCCATAGCTATTATGAAATAAGTATTTTAAATCTTTATGCTGATTGTTACAGTGTACCCATGGTTGTTCTGCTAATGTTTAACAAAGGTGGGAGGGGGGAAGAGGGGAGGTTTAGAGGTGTGTGGAGGTGGGGATGTACATATGACACACTTTTAAATTAAATATGCATTATTAGCCTTTTCTTGATCACTTTCTTCAGTCTTAAATCAAGCCCTACTTCATAGTGTTTGGTACACTGAAAATTTTACAGTCGGCTCACTGTACAATCCAGATCTAGCAAGCCTCTGAATATTTCCATAACTTGTCTTGAGAGTATGCAGCCTATTCTTTGTTCAGTCCAACAAATCTTATTGTTTATTGAAACTACAACCTTATCTCTCTTTTTTTTGTTACACTACAATTGGATGATTTTAAAGGTCAAAAATTCTTTCATTCCAAATACATGTTTGTTTTTTAATTCAGGCACACTTCTGAATAGACTAGACTTTCTCAGGAATTTGATCTCCCAGAAATCATGGAGATGAAGAAACAGAAGCACAAAGAGGTTAAGCGACTTGCTGTGACCACACTGCTAGTAGTTAAAGGCCAGATTTGAACCCACATCTTCTTAACTCCAAGTACAGAATTCTGTGCCACATCATCTCAGGCACACACAGGCAATTCGAATGACCCAGCCCACCTGCCCTAGGAAGGGAGCGAAAATACAGGGGGAATGGGTTGAAGGACAGCATTTTAGAGAGGTGTTTTTGTTGTTCCTTCATTTACTTTTTTTTTTGGAAGGGAATCCTACATCTGTCCTTCCCAGAGTCTCTATATCTGGGCCTAGACTCTCTCAAAGGAGCTTATCAGTATGGAAGGTGTATTGTGAGTGACTGTATTCCCAACCTGAGAACATATAGGAATAATTCAAGGTTATGTGTCAGAAGGGATTCCTGACTTTTTACCACATAGATTGTTCAGCCAATATTGACAAGTGAGGCCATCATGTGTGTCCCACAGCCAGTTAGTTAAGAAATCCTGAACCTCAGAGTATGCTTTGTCCTAGTCTCTCATTAATGAAGAGAGGAGAGTTCTCATGTGGTTGCCTAGTGCAGAAATGATGTGGCGCCATCCCAAACCACCTGGAGCTGATTCACTTGGACTTTTGTCCTAAGGACAGTGGCATTTTCTAATTGTACCAACTAGTGATCTCTTTCTGGGCTCTTATGTACACTCCAGATTGAAACTGTTGACTTTGTCCCATAGGTATATGATTAAATCTTGCTGAACTCTCTTAGGTCACACAGGTTCTACTCAGGGGCCTAACTTGTTCCAATCAAATAATTATCCTAGAGAAATGAGATTATTGGGAAACAGCAGTTTGCTATAGCGTCAGGACTAGCTAAAAGAGATTAACATCTAATCTTTATATCCTACAAGTAGTAAAAACTACCAGAAGGTACAGTTTTTTCAGTCTGGAGTGGAAAACTCTCTGCTATTAAATGGAGAAGTTACTAGCACAATCATCTTCTCCTTTTGCTTACAGTTCCATAGGCATATCAATACAGGATTGAAGATCTCAGCTTTTATCAGCAGTTTTGGTGGTTAACAGATTTGGTTATAAATGCCTTTTTTGATTGCTTTGTAGGGTAAACTTTAATTATTCTAGAAAAACATATACTAAAACAAGATCATATTCATGAATCAATGTGTATATGTATATATCTATATAGACATACAGTATTATATATGTAATGCTATGTATTTTCATATATATACACATGTATGTGTATATATATTTTATGTACATATATGTGTGTATATACATATATATGTGTATATGTATATGCGTATATAATATATATTTCAGGATGAAGTTTATCCTGCAAAGCAGCCCTCCCTTCCCCCCAAAAAAAGCCTAGTAAAAGAGCATGGTTTGGAAATGGCATTTAGTTATTTGAATAAAAACAGTGGCTTTTAAAAAATGCTCTTTGTCTTAATTTATTGTCCCAATATTTTGTTGTTGGAAATTCTTGGCAGATGTGCAATTGTTGGCAGATGGTACAGCAATATTGCTGAAGTATAAAGGAAAATTTTAGAACTTACTAACTTTTGGATTGTAGCAAATCCCAATTTTCCTCTCCTCTCTTTCCTCATGTGTGTTATACCAAGCATAGGAACAAGGGTTTTTGTTTTTTTTTTTTTCTCTTAAAACATTTATTGGAATTTTACAAAAATAAGGGTGAAAATAAATTGAGTGCAAACCTCCACATGAATATGTCTGTGTAATTCTTATAAGAGAGATGAGTCCATGAAGGATCACTTTAAGCAAAAACACTGACCTTGTAGAAGTCCACAAACTTTGTCACTTTCTATATGCCAATCCCTGTGCTAGAGATTCACAGAAAGGTAAAAATAAAAGGTCCTTGTTCTGAAGGAGCTCACAATCTAGTGGAGAGAAAGGTTGAGGAGATACAAACAGCTATGTACAAACAAAATATGTTAGGATAAATTGGACCACAGAGAAGATAGATGGAAGTAAAATGTGAGAATATTGGAAATGTAGGAAGAGGTCACATTGTGAAGGGCTTTAAAAGCCAAATAGAGGATATTATATTTGATCTTGAAGTTAATAGGGATCTACTGGAATTTGGGACAAGGTTGGCCTTGTCAAAAGCCTGTGCTTTAGGAAGGTCACTTTGGCAACTGAGTGAAAGATGGACTAGAGTGTGGTGGTAGATACTTGAGGTAGGGAGACTAATCAACAGGCTGTTGCAGTAGTCCAGATGTGAGGCTATGAGGGCCTGTATCAGGGTGATGATGGGGACAGAAGAGAGAAGGGATCATATACTACAGATGTTGGGGTGATAAAACTGAAGGCATTTGTTAATTGATTGGATATAAGGTGAGGGAAAGAGGGAGAAATCTATAATGACACCTACATCGAAAGCCTAGGTGACAGAAAGGATGGTGCTATATTCCAAAGTAACAGGAAGAAAGGACAGTTTTGGGAAAAAGATAAAGAGTTTAGATTTGGACATGTTGAGTT
Source organism: Phalanger gymnotis (assembly GCA_028646595.1). NCBI lineage: Eukaryota > Metazoa > Chordata > Mammalia > Diprotodontia > Phalangeridae > Phalanger > Phalanger gymnotis. The sequence goes on from CM053627.1 coordinate 203,039,388, forward strand.
TAAGATGTTTACAGGACATCCAGTTTGAGAAGTTCAATAGACGGTTGAAGGGGTGAGACTGGAGATCAGGAGAGGTTAAAGCTGGGTAAATTAATCTGAGAATCATTTTCATAGAGATATTAATTGAACCTAAGGGAGCTGATGAGATCACCAAGAAAACAGTATAGAGGGAGAAGAGGGCCCAGGATAGAACCTTAGGAGAGATCGCAGGAAATTGTCTAAGCCAGTTATTCCTAGAATAATGAGTCCATCCGTCTAATAACTTTGAAGTTACTCTTTGCTGTAGTTATACATAAAAATTCTGGGATCCCAAATCCACCAACCAGTAGGAACTTGATTGGAACCTCCTGAGGGAAACTGCCTTAGACCTTACTGACTAGCAAGAGTCTGGCCCAAGCTTCAATTTGAATAATTCCTAGTGTTTTTCTGCTGCATTGTCAGTTCTGTAGTGGGCCTATTGTACCAGCTTCTCAGATCTTTGTGTATCTCTAAACACAGAGTCACATAGATTTGGAGCTGGAAGGGACCTTAGAAGTTATCAGGGCTAATCTACTCATTTTACAGTTGAGCAACCCAAGGCCCAGAGAAAGAAAGTGACCTGACGTTAAGCGTCTGAGGCAGGATTCAAATGAAGGGCTTCCCTCCAAAACCAGTGATCTAACTACTATAGCATGCTATCTAATAAATCCACATATCCTAAACAAACCACCAACAGTGTGGAAAAAAACAAAAACAAATTTGCCAGTTGGGAAACTGTGGATAGAGAACCACAAGGTTTGTGGGAATTCCCAAAGAGGGCTGGAAATGATTAAGCCCTTGCTCCCTAAATGGGGACATTAAACCCATGTTTGATCTCCATCCTACACTAAAGAAAATGGCAACAAAAAATCTTTGCCATCATGTCACGCAGTATTAGACTAATCTCTCCTATGTTTGGTTGTTTCCTTCTGTAGGTTGTGAACAATCTGGGATTGCCAAAATTGATTTAGTTCCAGAAGGATAGGTGACATAACATTATAGGAAAGACTGGCGGCTTTAATGGGGGGCATCATATAAAGCAACTACGGACATGAACATGAACAGACTTGTCCTTTAAAATGGTGAAATTCCGTGAAGCTGAATGAGGATTCAGCAAGACTGGGTAGCTCCAGCCTCTGAGAAAATATATAAGGATTCAAGAGGTCACTCTATTTAGGTAGCCATGGGAATTTTTCAAAGAAGGGCAGGCCAGGTCCTATCAGGTAGTGGGAATTACCTCCAAAATGGGGCCTACACCTTGTAATGTCCTCAGGTTGATTGGGGAACTCACGAAGTTGACCAAAAACTTCCTCAGTCAAACCTTCTTTGATTAACTAATTAGTTTATTTATTTTGGAGTGGGAATTTAATGATGATTATGAAGATAGTATAGCACTATGTGCCAGGCAGTTTGCAATTATTATTTCATTTGATCCTTATAACCATCCTGGGAGGTAGGCGCAATGGTTATTCTCATTTTACAGTTGAAGAAACTGAGGTAGACAGAGGTTAAATAATTTGCCGAGAGTCACAACTAGTAAGTATCAAAGCGAAGGCTTTTGAAGGCCAGTCAGTGTTCAGACTGCACACTGTCCAGTGTATTACTACCTTGCTCTTGCCATCAGCATTAATCTTGGTCACAGATGTTAATCTGAATTCATTTGTAGCACATTTGTATTTTCTAAGAATATTCAAAAGAAACTATTGTCACTCTAGGTCACCAAACTGGGCGCCTTTTTAAAAACAAGCATGTGAGAATTACCAAAGGGAGAAAGCAAGCTACTATATCCTTGGAGGGAATGGCATTCATATAGTATTTACTCTGTGCCAGGCACTTTCCTAAGTACTTTACAAATACTGTCTAATCTGATCCTCCCAACAACCCTGTGAGGTAGGGACCTGTTCCTAATTTACAGTTGAGGAAGCTAAGAAAAACACAAGTTAAATGATTTGCCCAAGGTCACGCAGCTACCACGTATCTGAGGCTGGTTTTGAATTTGGGTATTTCTGACTCCAGGCCCAGCTAACTGCTTTCTAACTCCATCTAACTGTTTCAGGTAGGTTCTCCACTTATTCCAGTACAGCACTGAAGGAAGGGTTTGGAAGGCCATCTGCTTCTGATGGCATTAGGTCTAGCCTAGTTTCATTGTGAGTCCGCTGGACACTTGGGTTGGTCTTGGGTACATCCATATCCACTTCCTGCTCTCTGAAGGTACTCTGCAATCCTGGTTGTAAGCAGGATTCCCCAGTGTGGCCGAATAAATGATGAGAAGACAGTTTACTTTTCCCTCTCTTTTTCTTCCTTCTCCTTCCCTTTCTTAGCTGTAGAGTGTTGGGAGACAGGCTGGATTTGAGTGTGAGTTCTTAGGGATGGGAGTTGAGGATCTTTTATAGATCCTTCACAGAATTGCTATGCAGAAAACAATGTGTATACCTTAAAGCATTTTATCAATGTGGAATGCCGTTGTTTTCCTCAGAGTTCCATACTGTAAACCTAGCCCTCTAATTTTGAACCCTGTTTCCCTTCTGGTTCAACATAAACTTTTCCAGGCTTTAACAGTTAGAAGAGCAACTAGGTGGTGCAGTAGATAGAGTCCTGGGCCTGGAGTGAGGAAGGCTCATCTTCCTGAGTTCAAATTTAGCCTCAGACACTAGCTGTGTGATATCCTAGGTAAGACATTTAATCTGATTTGCCTCAATTTCCTCATATGCAAAATGAGCTGGAGAAGGAAATAGTAAACCATTCCATTATGCTTGGCAAGAAAATCTCAAATGGGTTTATGAAAAGTCAGACGTGACTGGAAGTGACTGAAAAACAAAATTCTTCACAGAAACATTTTTGATGAAGATCAAAAATTCTGTTTTGTAGGTAAGCAACTACATTATCTATAGACTCACTCTATAGCTTCCCTACTCTTCTTTGCTTTTTGAATTCTTGTTTATCCTTTAGAACGTAAATGCTGCTTCCTCTAAGAAAACTTTTTTGATCTCCCCCAGATTTGTAGTGACCTTTTGCCTATTAGATGTTTCCAACTAGATGGTCCTGTAGGCATCTCCGTCTCAAATGTCCGTAACAAAACTCATTATCTTCCCCCACCAAAACCCCTAAACTCCCCAACAACAACCAATAACTTCCCTGTGTTTGTCTACAGCCTTCTCCTTCCCCATTACCTGGTATTTATTTGTATATACTTATTTGTATACATGTCTCTCTCATGGAGTGTAAGCTCCTCAAGGGCAGGGACTATTTCATTTTTGTCTTTGTATCCCAAACACCTCCTACTAAGTGCTTGGCCCATAGATACTTCTTTGTTGATTAATTCCTTTCCTTTCTCCCCCATTCCCTACATATACATAGGGCTTTGTACTGTTTTTTTTTTTTTAATCACTTAATTTCACTTTTCAGGTAATGTATATCATAGTAGATAACTACGATTTCTATCTTATCTCCTTATAGAGTGCTAGCTCCTTAAATGCTAGGACCCTATCTTATTCAAACTTCCTGCCTTTCCCAGCACTTAGCACAATGTTCTGTATATAATAGGTACTTAACAAATGTTTGTTGAATAAAGTCAGTCAACTAGTATTTCCTAACCCCCTACTATGTGTTAGACACTGTACTAAGCTCTAAGGATACAAAGAAAGGTGAAAACAGTCCCTGCTATGGAGACAACATGCAAACAACTATGTACAAACAATGGTACAGGATAAATTGGGGGCAATCTCAGGGGGAAGGCACTAAGATTAAGGAGGATTGGAAAAGGCTTTTTGCAGAAGGTGGGAATTTAGCTAAGACTTGAAGGAATCCAGGCAAGCCAAGTGATATAGATGAAGAGGGAGATCATTCAGGAATGGGAGATAGCCAGTGAAAACCCTTGGAGTTGGGAAATGGAGTTTCGTGTGCAAGAACAGCAATGAAGTCAGTATCACTGCATAGAATAGAATATGAAGGGGAGTAAGATGCAAGACAGCCAGAAAGATAGGAAGGGGCTATGTTGTTGTTTTGTTGTTGTTCAGTCATTCTTTGTGATTCTGTGGACCATACCATATGAGGCCCTTCTATCACCTACTGTCTCTTGAAGTCTGTCCAAGTTCATGTTCGTTGTTTCCATGACGCTATCTGTCCATCTCATCTTCTGCTATCTACTTTTCCTTTTGTCTTCAATCTTTTCCAACATCAGGGTCTTTTTCAATGAGTCCCATCCTCTTATTATGTGGCCAGGGTATTAAAGCTTCAACTTCAGTATTTGACCTCCCAGTAAATAGCCTGAATTAATTTCTTTAAGTATTAACTGATTTGATCTCTTTTCTCTCCAAGGAACTCTCAAAAGTCTTCTCCAGCACCATAATTTGAAATCAGCAATTCTATGGCACTCAATTTTCCTCATGGTTCAACTGTCACAGCCATACATCGCTACTGGAAAAACCATAGCTTTGACTGTATGGCCTTTGTCCGTAAGGTGATGTCTCTGCTTTTTAGTATGCTGTCCAGATTTGCCATAGCTTTCCTTCCAGGGAGCAAGCATCTTTTAATTTTATGGCTGCAGTTGCCACCTGCAGTGATCTTTGAGCCTAAGAATAAAAAATCTGATACAGCTTCCATTCCTTCTCCCTTTATTTGCCAGGCAGTGATTGGACCAGTTGCCAAGATGTTATTTTTTATGTTAAGCTTCAAGTCAGCTTTTACACTCCAGGTTCCTCTTTACTTTCTGTTATCACAGTGGTATCATCTGCGTATCTGAGATTGTTGATATTTCTCTTGGCAACCTTAATTCTGGCTTTTGATTCTTCCAGACTGGCATTTTGCATGATGTATTCTGCATACAAGTTAAATAAATAACTTACATTGTCGTACTTCTTTTCCAATTTTAAACCTGTCGCTCGTTCCATGTTTAGTTCTAACTGTTGCTTCTTAGCCAGCATACAAGTTCCTCAGGAGACAAGTAAAATGATCTGGTACTCCCATCTCTTTGAGTACTTGTCACATTTTGTTGGAATCCAACAAAGTACAGTCAAAGGTTTTGGGTGTTGTTGAAGCAGAAGGAGATGTTTTTATGGAACTCCCTTGTTTTCTCCATAATCCAACAAATGTTGCCATTTTGGTCTCTAGTTTCTCTGCCTCTTCAAAAACCAGCCTGTTCTTCTGGTGATTCTCAGTTCACCTATTGCTGAAGCCTAGCTTATAGCCTAGCTTAAGCATAACCTTGATGGCTGTGAAATGAGCACAGTTGTTCAGTAATTTGAACATTCCTTGGCATTGCCCTTCTTTAGGATTGCGACAAGCAATCTTTTCCAATCCAGTAGCCACTCTTAAGTTTTCCAAATTCGTTGACACATTGAATGCAGCAGTTTAACAGTATCATCTTTTAGGATTTTAAATCAATTCAGCTAGAATTCCATCACCTCCATTAAATTTATTGTTAGCAATACTTCCTAAGACCCACTTGACTTCATTCTCTGTCTGGCTGGATGTCTGGCTCTAGATCAGTAACCACACCATCATGGTTATAGGTGATGTTAAGATCTTTCTTGTATAGTTCTTTTGTGTGTTCTTGCCATCTCTTCCTAATCTGTTAAGTCCCTATCATTTTTGTCTTTTATCATGCCCATTTTTGAATGAAATGTTCCCTTGATATGTCTGATTTTCTCAAAGAGATCTCTTGTCTTTCCCATTCTGTTGTTTTCTTCTGTTTTTGGCATTGCTCATTTAAGAATACCTTCTTATCTCTCCTTGCTGTTCTCTGGAATTCTGCATTCAGTTGGGTATATCTTTCTCCTTCTCCTTTCCCTTTCATTCTGTTCTCCACTATTTGCAAAGCCTTATCAGACAGCCATTTTGCTTTCTTGCTCTTCTTTTTTCCTTTAGAATTTTTGTTGCAGCTGCTGCTGCCACCTGTACAATATTTCGAATTTCTGTCCATAGTTCTTCAGGCACTCTATCTTACCAAATCTAATCCCTTAAATCTATTTATCATCTCCACTTCATATTCATAAGGGATGTTATTTAGGTCATGCCTATCAATTTAAGACTGAATTTTGCAATAAAAAGCTTGTGATCTAAGCCATAGTCAGCTCTGTAATTGACTCTATAGAATCTCTATACCTTTGGCTGCAAAATAGATAATCTCATTTCTATATTGACTGGTAATGTCCACGTTGGGCAGGTAGGTGGCAGAATGGATAGAGTGTTGGTCCTGGAATCAAGAAGACCTGATTTCACATTTGGTCTCAGACACTAGCTGTGTATGGTAAGTCATTTAATGCTGTTTGCCTTATCTGTAAATTGAGCCGGAAGAGGAAATGGAAAACCACTCCAGTATCTTTAGCAAGAAAACCCCAAACGGCGTCACGAAGAGTCAGAAAGGACCGGAACAACTGAACAACAACAACAATGTACGTATGTAGAGTCAACTTTTGGGTTGTTGAAAAAGAATGTTTGCAATGACCAGCAAGTTATCTTGACAGAACTCTCTTATTCCCTGCCCTGCTTCATTTTGTTAGGGCCAAACTTGCCTCTTGTTCCAATTATCTTTTGATTTCCTACTTCAGCATTTCAGTTCCCTATGATGAATGAGACATCTGTTTTTTGGTGTCATTTCTAGAAGATGGTGTAGGTCTTCATAGAACTGATCAGTTTTGGCCTTTTTGGCATCAGTGGTTGGAACATAGACTTATATTACTGTGATGTTGAATGATTTGCCTTGGGTTTGAACAGATATTCTGACACTTTTGAGATTATACCACTGTACTGCTTATCTTATTCTTTCATTGACTATGAGGGCTATTCCATTCTTTCTAAGAGATTCCTACCCTCAGTAGTACATGTGGTGATCACCTGAATGAAATTCACTGTTGTTGTTAGGGAGGGCTTTAAAAGCCAAGTATAGGTTTTTATATTTAATCCTGGTGGTGATAGGGAGCTACTGGAATTTATCGAATAGGGCATGATGTAATTAGATCTACACTTTAGGAAGATCTTTTCAATAGCTAAATGCTGCATAGATTGGAGTGGGGAGAGACTTGAGGCAGGGAGATGAACTAGGTGTGAGGTGATGAGGGCCTGCTGCAGGGTGGTAGTAGTGTCAGAAGAGAGAAGGGGGCATATATGAGAAATATTATGAAGGCATTAACTTACTTGATATAGGTGGGTGGGGGGAATGAGGAGTTTAGGATGACACCTAGGTTGTGAGCCTGGGTGACAGGGAGGATGGTGGCACCCCTTGAGAGTAATAGGGATATTAAGAATAGGGAATGGCTTGGGAAGAAAGAAATTAATTCAGTTTTAGGCACATTAAATTAAAGATGTCTTCTTGACATCCAGTTTGAGATGTCTAATTCGCCAAGAGCCATTCATTGAATACATGTGTTGTGATAGGGATGACATCATCTCCTACAGCCTCATTGAGGAAGATAAGACATATACATAAGAAGAAAAATATAAATAGTAGAACAAGATCATGTGTGAGGACTGCTAGGAAAGTCGATCATTGCGGATTCTTGTGTGAGAGGAGGACCAGAATGCCAGAACGGAGCTTTTTCAGCTTTTATTTTAAACGTCGTCATACTCTTTCCGAAAGGGATGGTTGAGATGAAGTGCTCTTGCCACTGTTAATGCCAAGTATTTGTCATGCCGTCAAACGAGTGGTTTGGGAAATTCAGTCTTGCCCTTCCCTCTACAGACACTCTGTACCAAGTTACCAAAGCTGCTTTGGTACTAGATAGGAAAAGAAAATTACTGAAGAGACCTTACAAAATTCTGCCCTAGATTCAAGCCAGTGCCATTCATACAATTCATGTGACCCTTCCCATAGAAGATATTGTTACCTAAACATAGCTGGGGTAGGGGTGGGGTAGGAAGGGGGTGTCTCTGTGGTTTTGGGTGGAGAATGGCACTCACCAAATCACTGATTCGTTGCTTATTCAAGATACTTAGAAGGTACTGAATAATAGTGGTTCCGATTATAACCTGAGAAAGGAAACATATTATGTTTATAGGTAGAAGATTTGGCATAATAAACATGAAAGTACCTTTGGGCTTTTCAGCCAGCCAGATCTAATGAAGACTGGTCCCCAGGAGGCACTGGAACCTGTGTTTTACTGTGTGAACCACAAAGCCAAGTGATTTCTTCTGTTTCTGAAATCAGACTTAAAATCCAGGTTGTTAAGACCTAACTTTGCTTCACTTCATAGTTAATATCCTTTGAAAGTTTAGAATAAGAAATAATAGCTAGACCTGAAAAGAAAATCACTTTGATTTTCCGTCTTCAGAAAAGGAATTTTAAAGTGCATTCTGAATCACATGTGCATGTGTAATAATCCAGACATGCCGGGGAAGAACAGACTTGGGATTTCCTTTATGCTTCTCATTTAAATTTACTCTTTCAGTTGGGAGTGAGGACCTTTTTCTTTCAAAGGCTGACTTCAAACAAATGAAAATCTTACTGCGATTCACATGTGTATAAAATGGAAGAAGTTTTGTTGTTGTTAGAGATCGTCTAATCTAAATTGCCTTATTTTTGAGATGGGGAAAGTGAGGTCCGAGAATGTGAAGGGATTTGCTCCAAATTCCATACGTAGTAAGTATAAGAGTCAATTCAGTCTTTTTTAAAATTAAGAAAAGATTATGTTTGAATAAACATAGGCAACACTAAAAACAAAAGCTCCTTAGTTTGATATTATGTCAGTTATTTGAGTTATAGAAGTAAGGAAGGTTGATAGACGTGTCTGTAAAGTAAGAGAGGAAAATGAAAAGGGAAAATGACATTAGGGAAGAAAATCAATCAAGGAGAAAAGGTATTGGAACAGGGAAGAAAAAGGAAGAACGGTGAGGATCAGTGATTGGGTTTGGAGTCAGAGAGCCTGGGTTCACATCCTGACTCTGCCCATTATTGTCTGTGTAGCCACGGGTGAGTCACATAACCTCTCTGATCCTCAGTTTTCTTCTTTGCAGCATGAAAGTTGCTTGACAGATATATATGATTCTTGGTCCAAGGGGCTGGCAGAGGCACAGTACATACTTCCTTACACATAAGTACCTATGTGTTCTGGACTGATTCGTGCAGTCTAGACTGAGTTTGGTCTTGCAAGGATCACTGAGAAGGGTCAGACTCCTTTTGTCACACTCTTTGACTCATATGCTGGCATACCAGATATGTTTGGAAAGAGAACTGGACTAGGAGTCAGGAGACCTGGTTTCCAATTTTGGTTTTGCCATTATCTAATTTTTTGACCTTGGAAAAGTAATTTCTTTTCTTTGTAAAGTGAGTGCTTTGGAGTGTGCGATTCATTGCCTCTCAGCCCAATGTGAATTAAGAATAATTAAGTGAAAAGAATTCAGGGAGCTGGGGAAGGTCTTCCCTCTGTTGTCTCTCTCCCAATACACAAAGGGATGAGGAAGAGGAGGGAGGGAAGGGGTCGGGGAGAGAGAAAGACAGACAGACAGACAGACACAGAGAGAGAGACAGAGAGAGATAGGGATTGAGGATTGAACGAACTGGAAAGAGACATGAGAAAAAAAGAAACAGGTGGATATGGAGGAGTGCTTGAGATATATGAAATGGGAAAATTGCATATAAATGGGAAAAGAGATATAGAGAAGACAGAAAAACGAGATGGGGGGAAAAAGAGTTGTAGGGAAAAGGAGAAGAGAGAAACTATACTAAGGGATGAGAAAAAGAAAATGCAGGTGATGGAGCCGATTTTAGGGAGATATAGCACAGAAAGCCCAAGTCCTGCTTTTTAGGGCAGCTTTCTAGCCCTTCTTTGATGCTACCTGCCAAATTCTGGTCAGCCAGAGTTGAGAGACAGACAGAGGCACTTGGAACAACAGAGATAGAGCTGCGGAAGGGTCCTCAGAGGCCATCTGGTTCAAACCCTTTATAGTCGTAGAAACTGACATCTAGAAAGTTAGCGAATTGCCTTAAATCACATAGGTGACCCAGGCTTTTTTTTTTTAATCAGTAGATGAAGATTTTTTTCATTAGCAGATTTTTCATTTCATCAAATCCCAGTCCTAGACTCTCCCTCCCCTTCCTTTCTCTCATCAGGAGATTAAGGATCTGTTGTTAATACTACCTTTGTTAGCATGGGGAAATCACCTAACTTTTCTGGACCTCACTTTTCTTATCTATAAAATGAAAGTGGTTAGGCTAGATGATCTTTTCCAGCTCTGAATCCCATGAACTTTTAGATTTGAAGTAATTTCTCTTTAATTTTCTCAAATCAGCAAAGCCTTTCAGTCATTAGTATTCTTGTTTATCTAGGACCTGAAAATAATTTCTTTTTAGTGGGCTGAGGTAAGTCTCTTGGTCTAAGGCAAACTTCTTTTTTCCAGGCTGAGGTTATTTATCGCTTGGGTCTTGTTATCACTGCCTTTTGAAATTCTAATTAGCTCTCTAGGTTTAGAAATGGGCCTTCTTCCCCTGGGAAACGGCTGGCTTGCTTTTATTTTTAAATTTCAAAGTTTACTTCTGAAATAAAGGTTATTTTCTCATGAAATTCTTAGGGTCCTGCTGATTTGTGAAGTTTTGAGGTTAGAAATTTACCTTGGAAGCTGAAAAGCCTGTTCATTTACTGGCTATTGCCTGAAAGTGTTTGACATTCAAAAGCTTGTTGGTTTCCTTATCTTTGTTCTTTGAGAGATTAGGGCTGTCTCATTTGTCAATGCCTGTAGATTACATTTGGAATCAAATTTGAGTCATTGTTCTGAGGTTATTTTTTCCTTTCCAAATCAGATTTATTGTTCTAATAGGATTCTCATGGAAATAATGATTAAAATTAACAAGACCCAGACTAAAACAAAAGTCATATGAAGAAAAAAAAAACCTTACCTTTTCAGCAATAAATGGATTAACTGTTGACTGGCCTTAAAAACTGTCTTTGTTTTTTTTTTTTTCCCTCAACATTAGGAGGTTCTAATGCTAGAACAATATAACCTCCTGGTGGTACTTGTACTGGCAGGTGAAATGAAGTAACCCTGAAGATTCCCTACCCAGGCAATGAACCATTTAACCTCCCCAGAAAAAAGGCAACATTACCACTCAAGAATACATCTCCTTATAATTATTTCATTTTGGTACAGTGAAAAATCAGACCATTTCTTGCCCTTCTAGCCTGTCGATTGGATTTTAAATTAGTTTCCTTGACTATTCAGGCATATGTTCACTTGTAGAGCACCTGAAATACGAGAGGTGGGATTCCAAATCTCAAAGGTTATATTTCTTTCACTAGACAACTGGGCTCATCTTTCTCTAGAATTAGCAATGCTTCTTTCTAGCAAATAGGAACGTGAAATATAATATTAAGAGTCAGGTAAGTTTTAGAAGACCCCTAAACTTGGCCTCCTGGATTTTCTAGGGTCTTTCAAAGCCCGCTCAAGTGCCCCCTGCTACAAGAAAGTCTATTTTAAACCTTCCAGTTTCTGGTGCCCTTCCCTGGGATATATTATAATATATCTAATATTCTAATATATCTAATTTTCTGTGTACTTGTTTCCACTTTATGGAATGTAAAGTCCTTGAGGGCAAGGGTTATTTGCTTTTGTTTCTTTGTATTCCATAGGTGTTTAATAAATACTTGTTGAATTCTTGAATAAGACATCATCAGGTACAAAAAAATAATCAAGGACCTGTTTCTTGTCCATTGTTAAACATTCACAAAGCACCTGCCTCTGTAGCTATTTGCTTTAAAAGATTTTTTTTCTTAGTTACCTTCCTGTTACAGCTTTTTGTTTGAGATCTGTATATTGAGACTGTGTGATGTTTCCTCTCTCCTCAGAGAACAGCTGAACAGAGATGCATGTGAGCTGGGACCTTCGGACATTTTTGGCCTGACTCTCAGAGTTTAGATGGATTTCAGGTCACTCTAGAAGTTCCAGTGTAGCTCAGAAACTAGAAGGCCCTAATGAACTAGAGGAGACCTACAAGTGACTATGGCTCAGAGAATATAGGGTGAAGGCAGAATTGTGAAATGGGCGTAGATTGTTTTAGATTCTTCCACTTCTTGAGTCTTTGTGCATGAAGCAGGCGCTTAAATGCTTAGTCCCTTCCTTCCTACCTACCTCCACCTTTCTGTGTACTACTGTGTTACTGGCTTTCTATTCTCTTGATAGAGGTCCATAGCTTTGCCACTTATTGCCAACTCATTGTCCTCTATTGTTCTTTTCAGCTCTAAATCTTTGATGTTATGGGTCCTAAGTCATTTAATATTTCTGGGCTGCAGTTTCTTTACATGTAAAATAATGGTGCTGGACTAGATGACCTCTGAAGTCTTTTCCAGCTCCATAACTATGCTATGAGCTTGTGCTACATGCCCCATTAACCCTGATTTTTCCTCCTTTGCCTCTTTTCCACCACTAGCTTTTCAGGGCTGCTTAGGTTCCCTACCAGGAGACAGACACCAGAGCTTTCTTCCTAGTTAGCTAGGCTTTGTTCTCTTCCTGTCGCTTCATTTTTTTTTTTCACCCCTACTGCCCTTTCCTAACGAAACTACATTTTTTGAGTCTTGGTCTTTTGTGGCTTCCCAGGTGTCAAATAGCTGATCTGTAAACTATTCCATATTGATGTGAAAAATAGATGAGTTATAAAAGGAAGGCTAGACGGCCCACCTGTCTATCTCTTTCGCTTTTAGTAGTTATCTCTTTCACTGAACATGTTTCTACTTTTATTAACATCTGGCTCTAGGGAGTGGGACTTTTTGATCAGATTAAAAGAGGAAGGGAAACCCTGGCTGGCAGGTCAGTAGGAGGTATATTGGCCTTAAGATGGCCTCTCAGATGATACTTAGGCAACCACTTGGATGCCTTCTGGGGCTCATTTGACAAATTAGTCATCAGAGAAATCGGCTGATTATAGGCTGGCTGTGATTCACTGAGGCTTTATAAAGGTATATTAAACACCTACTATATATAGGAAGCTGGGGATAAGAGAGAGAAAAATAAACCAGGTCCTTGCCCTCAAGGAATTTACAGTCTAATTGGAGGTTATGTTTACATTGATAAATGCATACTAGTAGAGAGTGTTATGGGAGTAAAGGAGAGTTTCCATTAAAGTGTTCTAGGACAATTTGGGGTAGAAGAGAACACTTTTAGCTGGGTGTCAGGGTTTGGGACAACAGGGAAGGCTTTGTGAAGGAGCCAGCACTTGAAGGATTTCATTAGATTAGAGAAGAGGCTGTCTTGCCCATATGAACATGTGGAAGTGGGAAAGGGTAGGTACATATCAGAGAACAGCTAATATAAGTAGGTGGAAAATAGAGTATATGATGGAGACTAATGTAAAATGAAGTTCTAATCCAAAGCCAGGTTAATGGACAGGTTTAGGGTTTTGTACTTTGTCTAGAGGCAGTGGGGAGCCCCTGGAATGTTTTGAGCAGGGGAGTGCCAGTGCCTTAGAAACAACATGTTTATTTTCTCCAAGGGAGAAATCAGGAACTAGGCTGAAGGTAGAAACATCTTGTGATAGCAGTCAGCAGTCAAATGTGAGCCAGTCAAATAGTAGAAAAGTATAATGGTTGAAGAGTTTCATTTAGGAGGATTCTAGTTTGAGTTACAGGAAAAATGTAGCTGTTCTTTGTGTGAATGTGAATATGAATTGGAATAAGGACCCCCAGAGTATACATAAGCTACATCTATGACCTCATAAAGAATAAATATTTGGCCCCTTGCATTTGCAGAGACTAACTGGAGTAAATGAGGCGGGAACTAAGGAGAGCCTAGCCCTTAGGAGAATGCGCAACATATTCTGCCTAATGGAATTCCAGACAAGCCTTCTTTATAACCTTTATAGATAAGGGCAGCTAGGTGGCATAGTGGTTAGAGCTCTGTACCTGGAGTCAGGAAGACCTGAGTTCAAATGTAACCTCAGACACTTATTAGCTGTGTGACTCTGGGCAAGTTACTTGACCCTGTTTGCCTGAGTTTGCTCATCTGCAAAATGAGCTGGAGAAGGAGTGTATCTTTGCCAAGAAAACTCCAACCACAGGTTGGGTCATAAGGAGGTAAATGACTGAACAAGAACATCAAAAAGGATGGGAAGTGAAGTGGGGGGTTAAGCATTATCCCAACTCCCACTCATCCTGTTAAGCTGAGCCCCACTCAGGGCTGTAGGAAGGGGTTGGAGGTGTCTTTCTAGAGCTGTCAACTTAAGCTCCCATTCCAGTATGTTTTCCCCCAAATCAATGCTCAAATAATCTCTTTAATGATAGTGATTGATGCTCCAGGATCCATTTAGCCAATAATAAATGCCAGTAAGCTTTTGCAAAGGAATATTTACTGAGGCAATATATCAAAAATACAAAAGGCACAAAAGTACAAAAATACTCCTCTGAACCTCATACTTTGGTCTCTGGAGAGAATGGGCTCAAACTTAAAAGTGGATGCCACAAGGCTTTTGGCCCAAGGCATTTGCACTTCTGAATGTGGCATAGTTGATGTTTGTGTTCTAATGTCTTGCTGTCTCATGGAGTCATTGCCCATTTGCCTTTTAGTGACACTTAGCAGCTGTTGCTGGTGCAGATGAGGAGGGCGGACCTCCCTCTCCCCGATGATCTCTCCCCTCATTCATTGTCAGATCTGGTGGTTTTCAGGGTATTGTTATTTCTGAAGCTCTGGGTGCAGGGCCCTGGGATGATTCCATCAAGATCTGGGTGTCGACAGATGATGGTCAAAGTGGTGGTGGTAGTTTGACTTGTCTTGGACTTACTGCCTCCTTTATTTTCCTCAGGGTGCTTTGCTGCTTCAGTTAACCTGACTTGCTTGCTGTATCCCACCCTCTTCTGTTTTTGAGTTCCTTGCTACCTTGTCTTGTCGTCAGTCACACCTTGCCAAACTCTCATCGTGGCTTACTTTCACCATTTGCCTTTTCTGTTACTACTTGTATGCTACTGAATGGTTTGGGTAGACTTCATGGTCATTTCTTCTCCCTTACATAAAATTGTGGGTCTGGGCTTCTTACTTAATGAGGAAGAAACTTTTGGAACAGAAATGATCCTTAATATTAAAGGTTAGTATGGCCAGGCATCGAAAACACACCCAGATTCAGTCTCAGACTCTGGAATCCTTCTTTGGTGACAAAGAAGGCCAAAACATACAGTCAGATGAAGTTAACAAAGTCATAGAGCCTACAACAAAAACCTCCAGGAAAAACATGAACTGGTCTCAGGCCATGGAAGAACTCAAAAAGGATTTAGAAAAGCAAGTTAGAGAAGTAGAGGAAAAATTGGGAAGAGAAATGAGAAGGATGAGAGAAAACCATGAAAAACAAGTCAATGACTTGCTA
>CM053627.1:203055179-203251630 GCA_028646595.1 Phalanger gymnotis
CTTGTTTGGAGAAAGCTTTCTCACAGGCCTTCATTGTCAGCCAGCTTAAAGTTAAACTGACTTCAAACAAAAAGAGCTTTACCAGAAACAAAGAAAGGCTCAGCCTCACCAACACCAGACTAGCCTTGGCACTCGAGCCTAGAAATTTACCTCTTCAGAAGCTCAAGAGCTGGGCCATCCATAGTTGATCTCTAGCTCCCACTCAGGAATGACAGAGAATGTGTTTTCTTCCAATTCCTGGTCTCTCATTTTCACCCTCATGATTTATATTCATTAGAGTTATTAACAACATTAGAATTTATCATACTTTATAGTGAAGACAGCAGAATCTGTGCTGTAGATAACACATTTGGGAGCTTTCCAGCCTGTCTTAATTCTGTTCCTTTGCCGTTGAGCGATAGAGTACTACCAGAGGAGAAAGAGCATAGGCTTGGGATCTTATGGATTAATTAATAGTGAGAAATTAAATGTGGCGTTTCAGACCCAGCATCAGTAGAGCAGCTCTTTGAGTGTTGATTTCCAAGAGTGGCGATGGATCCTCTCATGCTTCTAATACAACTGAAGTCAATTCATTTCAACTCAGCAAATATGTATTGAGTATATACTATAGGGAAAGTGGGGTGGTGTAGGGAGATACAAAGGCAGATGACACAATTCTTGTCCTCCTGGAGAGTCCCTTGTCCCTAAGGAAGTTAATCCTCTGATTCAAAATTTCTCTATTATGAAATAGAAGTCAGGAAATTTAGGTCTTGGTGTTCCCTCAGACTAGTTGTTTGACCTTTGGCAAGTCACTCACTTTTCTGAGCCTCAGTTGTCTCAACTGTAGAATTAAATATGTGATCAACACTCAGGAACTTTCCAGGTCTGAGATTACTTGGCTCCGTGGTCCTCTGTGCACACATTGGTAATGATGTGAATAATAACAGGTGTTAGCACAGAATTTCAAAGTTGCTAACATATTTTACATGTAACATTTCTGTTGATCCTCATAACTAATCTCGTGAGATAGGTACTATAGATGATATATTATGCCCATTTTACAGACAATGAAACTAGAGTTTAGAGAGGTTATGATATTTGTTCCTAGTGATATAGTTAATTTGATACAGTAGAAAGAGAATTTGGATTCTGAGGATGTGACTTTGAACCTTGGGCCTTAGTCAAATTACTTAACCTCAGGAACTTCAACTTATGTAAAATGAGGCCTCACTAAATGAATTCTTAGTTCCTTTGTCACCCTAAATCTATGGCCCTTTAATAAAGTGGAGGAAGTGGGGCAGAGAAGGAGCATTGATGAAACACTTAAATATTCACAGGAGAGAGTAGAAGGAAGTTTGGAAAGGGACAGAGACAAACGGGGCAGTGTTGGTACTATCGTGTTCAATTTAATATAGATTTAAAAAACAAGCTGGATATATACAATAGAGATTTATAGTTTCACATGCAATCTTCTGTTCTTTGTATTTTGAAAGGTTCATGCTTGCTAGGTTCATAATAAAAACAAATAAGCATGGGAGATAGTATTTAAACCCAGGTTTCTTTTGACTACAATTTTGTGCTCTTTCTATTGAACCATGTTGCCTTACCTTATACAGCACTGTATGTGTCAAAACATTTGGCCCACAGGAACACCATATCTCACAATCATAGATTTATAACTGGAAGAGACCTTAGAGATCACTGAATTCATTACCTTATTTTACAGATGAGGTAACAAGGCCTGGAGAGGTTCAGCAATTTGCTAAGAGTCATATAGTTAATGCCTGAGATTGTGGATAGTATAAATGTTTGTATTTCAATTATGTAGATTCAGTTCATTAAACATTTATTAATTACCTACTCTGTTCAGGGCAATAGGAACACAAAGGGAAAATTTAAAAAGTTCCCACCTTTAAGGGCCTTGTGTTCTTTTGCGTGATAGAATATTTAAACTGGTAAATAAATACATGACTTCAAGAGGCAAAGACCACTTACAACTAAGAGGAAAGAAGAAAATTTTCCTGTTGTAGGTGGTGTATGAGTTGAGCTCTGAACAAAACTAAGGATACTAAGGCTGTTGCTGCCTATGCAAAGACACCGAAACCAAAGGTGGGCAATAAGGTAGTCAGTTTGGCTGGAACATGGAGTTCATGGAGTAATGAGTAAATCTAAAAAGGTAGACTAGAACCAGACAGTGAAGGGCTTTAAATACAGAACTGAAAAGTTTGTATCTTTTTCACTAGAGACACTAAGGAACTGCTGAAGTTTCTTGAGCAAGGACATGGCATACCCACAAATGTGCTTTAGGAAGACTGTTTTGACAGCTGTGAAGAGCAGAGGTGAGAAACTAACAGCAGGGAGACCAATTGGGAGGCTACTGCAAAAGTCCAGGCAAGAGGTGATGAGGGCTTGAACTATGATGATAGTCACTGAGTGGAGAAAACAGCATGGATCTGAGGGATGTGCTGTAGTTAAGAGTTTATAATACTTGCCAGTTGATTGGCTGTGGGGGAATGAGGGAGAATGAAGACTTGAGGATGACCGAAAGGTTCATGATTTTGAATAATTGGAAGGATGGTGGCTCCCTCAACAGAAACAGGAAAGTTTGTGGGGAAGGGATAGAGGGAAGAAAATGAGTTCCATTTTGGACATGTATACAAGGAATAAGGGATATATCCAAGTAGGGATCTTTCCAAATACACCTACCAAGTTTCTTGGAGCTAAGGATTTTGTTTTTTTGTTGTTGTTATTGGAGGGTTTTTTGGTTTGTTTTGTTTTTTTATAGCTGCCAGTAGTGGAAATCTTACTATAGCTTCAGTGCTACTGGATTGGCCAGGAGAAGATAGCCTTCATTTGTGCAGGAGAATTCCAACAGCATAATCCTCAAGGAATTTCAAGGTTGTCTTCTCAGTGGCTGGTGTAGAAGATGGTTGGAAATAGGAACTATGTGGAGGTATTGATGTATATAGATGATCTCTTCATATTTGAAAAGACATTATTTGAAGAGCATGGAAGAAGAAAAATAGAAAGCTTAGTCTGGTTAAAATTTTCAGTTCTGAAGTGGTCAGTTGGGAAATGCCAGTTCTTAGAGGTTTTATTAAATATGTGGATCATATCATATCCCAGTAGAGAATGAGTGGTGATCCTGAAAAGAACCAGAAGTGTAGATACAGAACAGGAGCAATCTGGCTCAGGCTTTTAGATCATAGGGATGAGACATGTGAAGAGGCACTCAGGACTCAATCTACTATTTCACCTATGCAACAGTATTGGTTTATGCAGATCCTAGTAGTGTGTCACTCACTAACGAAATGATGGACTTGAGGTAATTTTTATATGAGGAGTACAATTTTTTGGCAGTAATTGTGCTTTCTGACAGTGAGACTCAGTATCTCATATGAAATCATATATTTTATATATATCCATTCAGCCACTACAGTGATTTTCCTCAAGTACCAGTCTGACCATGTCATTCCTTCTTATTCAGTAAACTTCAGTAGTTTTCTGTCTCCTCCAGGATCGAATAAAAAATCCTCAGTTTGGTGTTCAAAGCCTTTCTACCTTTTTAGTTTTCTTGAATCTTACTGCCTACCACATACTCTTTGATCCTGTGACACTGGTCTCCTTGCCAAGATTGTGACTGTCTGTCTCTCAGCTCTGGGTATTTTCTCTGGTTGTCCCCTGTGCCTGGAATACTCTCCCTCCTCAACAGGAAGCCTTTCGCAACCCCTCTTAATTCTAGTACTTCCTCTGCTATTTCCTATTTATCCTTTATATAAGCTCGTTGGTATGTATTTGTCTACCCCTTTAGATTGGGAACTCCTTGAGGGCAGGGACTGTCTTTTGCTTCTTTTTGTACCCCCAGTGATTAGCAGCATGCCTGGCGGATAGTAGGTGCTTAATAAATGCTTGTAGATTGATTGACATAGAAGTTGGAGTTCTTGGCTTTGCTGGGGACACAATTAAGTTCTGAGGCCATGCGGATTGGGTTCCGTTTCGAGACAACAATCCATGAACACATTCTGACCAGAGCTACTATAAATTGAGGCATTGTGATAGAGTGGCAAGGATTTTTACGGACTCTGAGGTACCAGACTTGGATTTGATTCCTGCCTCAGCTGTTTATTACCTGTATGCCCTTGGGTCATTAATTTCCCTGGGCTTCAGTTTTTTATCTGTAAAATTAAGGGATTGGACTAGATGGCCTCTGAGGTCCCTTTCAGCTTCAGCTCTAGATCTGTGACCCTATGATCCAAAGTTGGATGCTGTCTGCCAGAGATGGGAGTGTGGCTCTAGCACACTATGAGTTTGACATCCTGTTAGGCCAAGGAATGTAATGTGGATACAGATGTTTATCTATAGGGCATCCCTTGGTATCTGAAGCCACAGTGATACTCACAGATGGGGTGAAAGACAAAGTTCATGGTCTGAGATTTCCACTAGATAGTAGAATTAAACTAGTAGACTTAAATTTTGCTATTTTGGAACAATCTTCTTTGCCTTTGTCCTTGGACGATTAGGAGGGAGACCATAGGTATGATAAAGACCTGTAAGAAGTGAATAAGCCAAAAAACAAGGACAAGATCCTTGGTAACTTACAGATCATTTCCTTAGGGGACGGATCAGAGAAGGGAAGGTGCTGGAGTTACATAGTGTAGCCAGACTAAAACTGATCCATTTTGTGGTATAAGAAAGCATTCCAGTCCATGGCCACAGAAGCACTGCATCATCATTTGAGTTACCTAGATCAAGAGAGAAACCTAGTGCTGGTATGAAAAAGATTCTATCGGCTTAAAATGGGAACAGATGTGTAAGAAGTTTGAGACTTGAGTTCTTGGTGTTCACAGGAAAACGCTACTGATTCATTCCGCTTTCTCAGAGAATATAAATACCAGTGTGCCACCCCCTCTCCCGTGTAATTTAACCATGATATTTACTGAGAAGTTATAGTAAAGACCAAAGTACAGAAACCAGAAAACCAGAGTGGACTCAGACTTAAAAGGATGCTACAAAGCACATCTTTCTAACCTGGAGGATAGCTGGTGGTACTTTTAGCCCTAGGGTGTCTTCCTCACCCCCATCCCCATCCCCCCATTTCTTGAAGTCCCTAACAAGTTTACTTCTAGGTGTGGTAGAGCATATCGATGAGTTACTCTCAGTCAGGATGAGTCCTTTTGGGTCTGGGTCAAGCAACCTATTTGGCAGTTTTATGGTTTTTTATCAGATTCCCCACCAGACTTGGCTTCTGTGGCTACTGGCAGACTGTTACTAACTCTAGTTGCTGGACTTTTGATGGCTTTTCTAACTTTTTCAAGCTCACAAAGTTGGAAGCTCATCTTTTTTGTTTCTAAGTACTCATTCACCTGACATCAGGAAACAATAAGTATAAAATAGAAAGAGGCACTACACATTCACAGACAGGTGGGGAAATATGGCAGCCAGGGCTGCTTCTAGTAGTCATCACTATCCCACTGTGTTTCTTCTTACTTGAAAGCTTCCAGGGAAAACAGTTCTGTCTCAGTACCACGCTTTGAGCCAACACCATCAAGGAGTAATCAGAAGACAGGTTCCTGCTTATGTTCTGAAGGAAGTAGGGGAAGGGTCCCTCTATTAATTAGGCCTAGAAGCAGGCTTACCAAATTTTCACATAAGTCAATACCTAGTAAGACGTATTGCACCTGCTTTTAAGGACTAGGCCTGCCTTATTACAGAGAGTTGTTACAGGAGAAACAATAGCTTCCTGGTGGAGACAAATCCTTCCAATCCATTCCCTGATGGGGCAAGTCATCCACCATCACCAAGGGAGTCACCTTGGTTCTAACAATTGGCTTCACAATGGTAGATGATGGTTCACATGAATTGTCATGCTCTCTGACCTTGAACTTATTTCTGAGGCTCATAGGTTGTGATTTTCCTGTACAGCTGATAATATCAGATCTGAGAGTTGAAATCAACTTCTCTGGCTTTAAAACCAGCACTCTTCAATATAGTGTGCTTGCTAGAGTTAGGGGTTCAATTTGTGGACATAAAATATAACAAAGGAACTAGCCTGCATGAAAATCAAATCTAACCAGATGAATTAACTAGTGTTCTGGGGATCAGAGTTGAACCAAGAAAAAAAGGCTTGTATCTACTTCATTGTCCATGGTGAGGAAAGGGGTTCAAAAAACCCCTTTCACTACCAACCCTACCATTAATTAATGACAGCAATGAAGACTTATTCTGACATTCAGCAGGAGAACAGAGATCTTTAAGTCAAAGAAATTAATATTCAATTAAGGTAAACAAATCAATAAGTATTTTTTTGTATGTATGATCAATACCATACTAGGCACTTAAGGGGAGAGGAGTGAGGAGATAAAGGGAACATATGAAATAAGGTGCTTGCCCTCAAAAGATAACTAGTCATTCATTTGCAAAAAGACCGTTTTCTATAGTGTCCAGGAACTTGATGTAGTTTTTTGTCCTTTGGAGTTCATGGTTAACCCTAAATTAAAATAAATATGAATTGATTCATTCCATTGGTTGTAATTCTTCTTTACAGCTTGACTATTGTGTAAATAAGTTCAATGTGAACTTATATGTAGAAGATATGTCAGATTCCATGCTGTTTTGGGGAGGGAATGGGGGAGGAGGGGAAAGAAAATCTGGAACTCAAAGTTATGTGGAACTGAGTGTTGTAAACTAAAAATAAAAACTCTTAATTATAAGAAAAATAAATATGAGTGATTTACTGTCTTCATTTTTACCCTAGTGCCCAGTCTCCCAATAAAGGTACAATTTTTTTAAAAAAAAGTAGTAGGAAGGAAATGAGCGTTTACTAAACACTGACTATGTGCCAGGCTTTGCACTAAGCTTTTTACAAATATTGATCCTCACAACAACCCTGGGAGGTAGGTGCTATTATTATCCTGTTTGCTCAAGATCACATAGCTAGTAAGTTTTTGAGGGTGAATTTGAACTCAAGTCTTCCTGACTCCAGGTCCAGAGTTCGATCTACTACATTACCTAGCTACCTTGTAGTAGTAGTCAGAAACAATGAATGAGGACCAGGTTAAGTTTCCCAGTATGCTGTAAGCACAAACCCATCCAAATAGGAACTGCATTTCCTGTAAAGTTCTAGGTCCCAAGAGATGGTCTTGGTTGCAAGTGGGTCAAGACATAAATTAATTGAGAAACAATAAACCAATAGTGGAGGGGGTGTCACTATAGGAGAGAGATAAGGCAAGGAGGAAATACAAGATAGGCCACAAAATGGAGAGAGGAGTCATGAATCAGAATCTCAGTGGCCTGGAAGAGCAGGCCATTGGCTGAACTGCAAGGAGGATTAGGAGGCAGCAGAGTTTCAGAAGCTGCCTTGATTTCTCAGTGCTGTGTGGAAGATGCTAAATTCTGGGATTGAAAGCTATGAGCAACTGGGAGTGTGTGATCATTCTAAATACTGATTTATAATGTGTGCAGCTGGTCTTTGTACAGGCATACCCTAAGTCTCAGAAATTTTTCCTTCTTTTTCAGTTTTAGAAACCTGGAAGAGAAGCTTACCCTCTGGACCGTGCTAGGGAATAGAAAAGTGGGAGGTACTCATTTTGAGGAAGGAGTACTTGGAATGCTTCTATTGTTTACATTTTCCACTTTTTTTGGTTATTTATTTTACTGATTCTATGCTATTATTTGCTTGTTAGGTTCCTGTTAGCATGATAATAATGGAACCTTTATACCCAAGTTTACTTTAGAAGCACTTTGCCTCTTATTGAGTTAAGGGCATATAGCAAGACAAGATTTATCAGAAAATGGCTTGGTAGATTGATGCAGGGGACACTGTGGGGATACTTCTGGGATTGATTGAAGGTCTGTAGTGTACATAATAACTAACATTCATATGGCACTTTAAGGTCTACGAAGTGTTTTACATATATTACCTCATTCGATTTCTGCAACCCTACGAGATATATGCTAACTGTCTGAAACTGAAGCTAAGAGGTTAAGTAACTTGCCCAGGGTCACAAAGGCAAATGTCTGAGGCAACATTCCAACTCAGTGTCCACTTTCAAGTCCAGGGCTCTATTATGCCAGCTGTAGTTTGTTGCTATCTCAGTAGACTTGAGTGATTTAGATCTGAGTTTTTTCTGTTTGTTTTTGTCTTTTCTATGTGGCATTTTGGGGGCTTCGCCTACACACACACACACACACACACACACACACACACACACACACGTAGGTTTAGTACAGCAATTTTGCCAGATTTGATTATTTTATAATTGTGCTACAGTAGCATTGTGTACTTGTTTATGGGGTGAGCACTTACTGTGGCTTTTCACTTATTAAAGAAGTAGTGCTCAGCTTAGAGCCCATTGCAACAAAGCCTAGTTCCATGAGCCATGTTGGGAGTACAGATTCACAAGGACTCTTGGTATGGGGATATTTACAGACTAGCAAATCTAATATTGAAAACATTGCCCAAACATATAATCATTTGGTGATATGAATATGGAGGTTAGCAGAGAGGTTGGGCTTGATTAGTCAGTCCAAGAATCTTTAACGTAGAGATGAGCTTGTTATTGGCCTGATCAGCCGCAGTCAGACACATTGAATCTAGACTTAAGCATAGTGATGTCATTTTGGTCTTCTTCAAGAGCAAAGGACACCAACCAACCAATCAACCAACATGGAGATGAGATCACCAAAGTATAGAGGGAAAAGAGAAGAGGTCCCAGGATAGAGCTCTGAGGACCACTCTAAACCCTTCACAGTAGGATCAAGATGGACTATAGGTGATATGTATATATGTATGTTTGCATATATGTATGTGTGTGTGTATATACACAAAGGATTTGCTGCAGTCAGGAGCCCTGTCTTGTACAGGCAATGATCCATAGTAGAAGTTCAGCTCATGAATCAACCAGTTCATCTAGAGTGAGCTATGCTCATTTCCTCTACTGGGTGCAGAGGAATACTTTTGAGTCCAGATTAGGCCATGTCACAGAGGCATGTGCCAGGAATTTGAGCCAGAGGTATTAGAGAGTCTCAAGAGACCTACATATTTTTATTGGTTTTGCTTGGGTTTTTTAATGTTTATTTTTTCATATTCATTTTTAAAATTTTGAGCTACAAATTCTCTCCCTCTAGCCCCTCCCCTACCCATTGAGAAGGCAAGAAGTATGATACCCATTATACATGTGAAGTCATTGCAAAATCTTTCCATTTTTAGCTATGTTGCAAAAAAAAGGCAAGAAAATTTTTAAAAGTGAAAAAATATACTTCAGTTTGCACTGAGTTCATCAGTTTCCTTTCTTTTCATCATGAGAAAAATCTTATTCATCGTGAGTTAAATCTTCCGTTCCTTATTGCTTCAGGCTGAGGACCACATCTCTATGATCTTCCATGGGAAACAAGTGTTATTCCATGGGAACAAGAGTTTCCTTTTCGTTTTAGATCTGGGAGGAGAATTAATGAACTAGACTTGGGGGATGAATTGCTATTATTTGGAAGGCAGATGTAGGATGGGAAGATCAAGATAATGTGGAGTTTAGAAGTGGAAAGGAACAATAAAAATTATTCTGATCCCTTTCAGTGAAATGTCCTTGACTTTCTATGCAAAAATACTCATACCTGTTAACATGTTTTTATGCCTATATACATACATAGTGCATACATTCAAATGTATGTATGTATACACACATATACACAAATGTGTGTATATGGAAATATATTAATATCTAGAGCTATATTTATATTTAGATCTTTCTTTACAGCTACAGATAGATAACTTTACAATAAAAGTTCGGTGCTGGATACAACAAAAGTTTGAAACTGGAGATCTGACTCTTTAGACAGGCAGTTTGGTATAGTAGATTATCTTAGGAATCAGAGGATACGGGGTTCAAATCCTGGCTTTCCTATTGGTGTAGCATTGGATAAATCTGTTTTGATCTCTGGGCCATTTGTAATATGATGGAATTTCATTGGGATCATAGACCTAGAGCTTAAAAGGGACCTCGGACTCCAAGCTTTTCATTTTACAGATAAGGGAACTGAGGCCCAGGAAGATTAAGTTGCTTGCCCAGAGTCACCCAGGTAGTAAATATTGGAATAAAAATATGTAAAATGTTAGTAAAACATGGAGCCAGATTTGAACCCAGGTCCTTTGACTCTAGAGCCGATGCTTTTTCCACAGTGCTATGCTAGATAATCTCTCCTGGCTCCTCATCTGATGTTGGTGAAAGATAAATCATGCCCCATATGTAATTTTCCAAGGCAATTAAGTGAATTAAGTGAACCCTGCCCCCCAAGTCGTATGTGCTATAACTAAAAGAGTTCAGGAGTCTTTCCATTCCCTTTCATCACACCCAGTAAACACTTTGAGCCCCTGGTTTGTGCTAAATGTAAACTCTTAATTAAATACTTTACTATTTGTTTAATGGAGGGAATATTGGTGTTTAGTAGAAGGGCTTTTGCAGAGATGAATAGTCTGACATCATTGACAGTACTGAGCAGTTACCCAAGTGCAATCTAGCCTCAATTCATGTATCACTTCATATGCTCCCTGTTTTCTCCTTCCTAACCTTCTTGGACTATGGGCAAATAAGAAGAGCATTGGCACTTAGGGAGTTTGCCGTTAATGTGTTCATTTATCTGAAGTTTCCTAGTTCTTTGATTAAATACACCCATAGCAGAGAGGCTCCTTTTTATCAGCAAAATATTGTCCCCTAAGCCTTTACAATATACCTTTTTGGTACATAGTACCATAAAGAGTCTAAGATACAGCTCCCACTCCTTAAAGCCAATCCAGACAATACTGCCTGAGAAAAATATTGAGGCCATTCCTTAAATAAATCATCGTGGAGTGTCAGGCTCTTTATTTCACAGAAGAGGGTACTGAGGCCTACAAGCATGGAATTCAGTTGTTCTCTTCACTCTGGTTATGTGACTGTTTTGTACAGTTCTTTGGGTTTCTAATCGATCAACTAGCATTTATTAGTCACCTACTATATTATAAATCTATACCTTGCTCCTTCCTCTACACCATGATACACAAATTAGGTAAGATTTATAGTGGTTCCATTTGTTTAATGGTGAGGGAGTTGTATGACTTCTTTAAATGTAATACCTATAACAGCATGGATTTGTTTGGTTAGTGATGAAGGTAGACCAATACACCTGAAGAGTGACTTGGCCTTCAATGAAGCTAGGAAGAAAACCACTACTGAGAGGCCAGTGTATTAACTTTTCCCTGGAGAATGATAGTCATGGGCACTGGTGTGCTGCTAAATATTTAGCAACCAGCTCTCCAAGAAAAAAAAAATATAAAGACAAGATTTGAATTTAATCTGCATTATTAACATTTTCTTAAGTCTAATCCATCAGCAAAAAATATCAAGCCCCGATTTGTAGCTTTGTCAGTTTCTAAGGTTTAAATGCTCACACTGAAAAGGTAACAAGCGGGAGCTGATATGAGATGGCTCCATCCAGCACACCTTCATAGGTCTCTGGTGCTTGATCCTGTGCCAGATTCATTTCTGAGACCAGTATTTACCAAATTGTTCCATGCAATATGGATAAAGCCTCTGGTAGAAAAATCCATGCTTATGATAATTCCAAAATATTCATTATAAATTATGTATCAATCACATGCTTATTCATGCAGCTGTTTTATTTCTTGTATTATAAGGGAGATAGATAGCAGCAGAGTACTTTAGAAAGAGTGCTAGATTTAGATCTTGAGAACATGGATTCAAATCTTGGCTTTGTCATTTACTACCCAGATGAACTCATGCAAGTCAGAACCTCCCTGGCCTCAGTTTCATCATTTTAAAAATGAGCGGGGTTTGGAGGTCAAAAGAGCTAGGATTGAAACTAAGAATCACCTACCCAGCAAAACTGAGTCTCATGCACCAAGGCAAAATATGCATTTTCAGTAAAGCAGAGGACTTTCAAGCTTTCTCAGTGAAAAGACCAGAGCTGAATAGAAAATCTGACTTTCAAACACAAGAATCAAGAGAAGCATGAAAAGGTAAACAAGAAAGAGAAATCATAAGGGACTTACCAAAGTTGAACTGTTTACATTGCTACACGGAAAGATGATGTCTGTAATTCGTGAGACCTTTCTTAGTATTAGGTTAGTTGAAGGAATATACATATATATAGACAGAGGGCACAGGGTGAGTTGAATATGAAGGGATGATATCTAAAAAATTAAAATTATAGGATGAGAGAGGAATATATTGAGAGGGAGAAATAGAATGGGGTAAATTATCTCACATAAAAGTGGAAAGAAAAAGTTCTGTTGAAAAGGAAGAGGGGGCAGGTGAGGGGGAACGAGTGAATCTTGCTCTCACTGGATTTGACTTGATGAGGGAATAACACTCACACTCAATTGGGTATATCCCCGCAGGAAAGTAAAGGGAAGGGGATAAAAAAGGGGGGATGATAGAATGGAGGGCGGATAGGGGGAGGAGATAATCAAAAGCAAACACTTTTGAAAAGGGACAGGGTCAAAGGAGAAAATTGAATAAAGGGGGATAGAATAGGATGCAAGGAAATATAGTTAGCCTTTCACAACATGAGCATTGTGAAAGTGTTTTATATAATGATACATGTGTGACTTATGTCGAATTGCTTGCCTTGCTAGGGAGGGTAGGTGGGAAGGGAAGAGGGGAGAGAATTTGGTTTTAAAAGTAGATGCTCAAAAAAAAAAGCTGTTTTTGTATTCAGTTGGGAAACAATATATAGGGAATGGGGCGTAGAAATCTATCCTGCCCTACAAGAAAGTAAGGGTAAAGGGGATGGGGGGGGGAGTGGGGAGACAGAAGGGAGGGCTGACTGGGGAATGAGGCAATCAGAATATATGCCATCTTGGAATGGGGGGGGAGGGTAGAAATGGGGAGAAAATTTGTAAATCAGAATCTTGTGGAAATCAATGTTGAAAACTAAAATATTAAATAAAAATGAGGGTAGTTGTACTAGATAGCCAATATGGTCTATTCCAACTGTATAATCCTATGGTCCCATGAAGAAACTGAATGATGAGCTTTTGAGTTAGATGACTCCCCCTGCTCCACCCCCCCCATGGTTCATGTTCAGTCTCTGACACATACTGATTTTGTGACCTTGGGTAAATCGCTTAACCCTTGAATTCCTCAGGCATATTTTCAAGATTTTGTTATAGAAGAGTAGTGAAAATCTGTCCCAGGAGGGAGTTCCCCATATTATGAAATTTTAAGCTTTGACCTAAAAAAAGCTCACATTTACATGAGTTTTACTTAACCTTAACCTCACAAAAATTCTGCTATGCAATAGCAGTATTGTTCCCATTTTACAGATGAGGAAATCAAGACTGAAGGGTATGACTTGTCATGGGCATATAGCTCAATAGCAAGTACTGGAGCAAGGAGTTTGACCTAGGTCTTCTCACTTAAGTCCAGTGCTGTTTCCACTACATCACACTGCCTCTATTTTCTTCCCCAATTTTGGCTCTTCCTCGGCGCACCCCCCCCCCCCCCCCCCCCCCCCCCCCCCCCCCCCCCGCCTTTATCCTGGGAAAGATTAAACCCACCGTTTGTTCTATAATCACTATATTCATCTTGCCTTGTAAAGGGGGGTCTTTCATTTAAAAAAAAAACTTTCTCCCTTCTTCCCTTCTTGCACTATTTATCAAAAGATGCCCTTATTAGGCAAAAAGAAAGGAGAGAGGGAAAAAGATTCTTCAGAACCAGGCAGGCAAGAGAATAAGTGCTAAATATCTGAAATGAGATGGCGACTTGAGTTTGTTTAGTGAGGAGAGAGATTACTCTAAGTGTCAGGGGGGTATTCAGGGCCTGCATTTTTAATCTTCGGCATCTAGTCTGGCCCCTGTTACTGCTACTCTAGCCCTGAACTAAGAGCTCTGTTGCTCTTGTCCATCAGGGACAGAGGACTCCAAACAAGGGAGGAAAACAAGAGCTTTGGGATGCTAATATCCCTTTAGGAATGCTAAATGGAGCATTTCTATCCTAACAAAGGCACAAAATGAGAGGAGAAAAGAATTTTAGTTTTGAAGTTTCCCCAGTAGAATACCAAACAATAGTGATTTATATTGACAGAATAAATAGTGTCAATATAAAAAGTTCCTCTTTGGGGCTGGTAGGACATTAGTACACATAGACTTTTTATGACACTTTCACTGATTTAAATGGGTATAAATTGAGAAGTGGGTTAGTACTTCTTAGGCTGGCACTCTCTGAGCCAGAAGGGTCTTTAGGCTGACTAGGGTTTGGCTAGATTTGATTTGGGGGCACCCATACCTACATCATCAGTTTGGCAGACTTTCCATTTTTGTAGGTTCAATTCAACAACATTTATCAAGGGCCTATTATCTGTAAGGCACTGTATTAAGTATTGGGGATAAAAAAACAAAAAAAAATTCTATGTTTTAAGGAGCTTAAGGTGTGCTGGGGGATGAGGGAAGATAGACTATGTGCAAAGATAAATAAATGCAAAATAATTTAAGGAGGTGCAGAGATCACTAAATAATACTTTATATAGAAAGTGGTACCTGAGTTGAATCTTGAAGACGAAGAGGTAGAAACGAAGAGGAGGTGTATTATAGGAATAGGGGAGACCTCGTGCAAATGGGAGATGGCCCCTAGAGGGTAGGGAACAATTAATAGGCTCATTTAGTTAAAATACAGAGCATAGAACTCGAGGGGGTAGACTGGCTTAATCTATTCCGTTTTATAGCTTGTTTGTGTGTTGGCCCAGTCCAAAGAGCAGGCCTCCATGGTGGAAAGAGTGCTGAAATTGGAGCCTTGGGACCTGAGTTCAAATTCTGATATTGCTGATTGCTACTTGTGTGTGACCTTGTACAAATCACTTAACCTCTCTGGGCCTCATTCTTCATCTGTAAAAGGGAGGGAAGGTCTGTTCTGGCTCTAGATATCTGATTCTAAAGGACTTCTGGGAGTACAGTTAAGTTCCGTTAGCAGTTTGGAAGTTTCAGATGTTTTCTGGCAGGCATCTTTCTGGAGAGAGTGATGATACAATTCAATTTGGAAAGTACTTATTAAGTGCAAGACACTATGATGGGTAAAGGAACACACAGAATAAGGAACAACCCCTTCCTCTAGGAGATTACAGTCTAATAGTGAAAATACACGGAAGAGAGGCAAGGACATTTTACTAGGGGGGCAGGGGTTCGGTACTCAGGCTGCTAATTCTACCCCATCCCTCTTTGAGTGTTGCTAAGTACTTCTTTAAAAAGGCTTTGTGCCAGTGTGCATGGATGGCCTGGGTGCTGGCTGCCAGAGGTATCTGGGGTTAAAAGAACATGTGAAAAGTAGCTAGTGTGGGTAAGTATACATGCCTACTTGGGATGGGAAAGAGGTGAAAGGAATTCACTCATCCAGCTAGAAGTGAGGACCTGAGACCTTTGTGAGGGGTAGTGTTGAAGAAGCAATATGTTGTGATTGGCCTGAGGAATTCTTTTGTATGTAACCCTCTGTGGTATAGCTCTGACTAAAGCAAGAGTTGGAATGTATGTTGATTAGACCTAGGCATGCTGGCCTGGAAGGGCCAGACAAGAGAGTGTAACACTTTTTTGAGAAAAATGCAGCAGCCGTTTGGTAGGGAAACATCCAATGGTAGCTTTAGAGGCTGAGAGTAGAGCTTTGGAGAATGAGGACTACAGAATGGAGCTGACTGGCAACAGTAGCCCTGAAACCGCACTAGGGGAGTTGCAGGAGACAGAGGCGAAGACACAGCTGGTTGCTGGGAAATTGCCCTGAGATACAACAGCCTTGATCTGTCCTCATAACATGAGTTAGTTTCTTGGGAAGCTGCTTTATTTCTCCACTGGCGTGAGAGTCTGCAGAAAATTCTATCTCTGTGTATGGGGAAGTAGCTCATTGTCTTTCTTGATTTTTTGTTATTTACTACTGTGACCTTTTTTAATATTTTGTTTCTTGGTTGCTCTTTCTTGTCTGGTCTTTTGGTAGGGAATATGTTAGAGGACAGCTGGAATTATATTTAATTTGCATATGTAATGATATGTCAGAACACCTGGGGTAGGAAATATTAAAAAATAGAGTGGGGCTCCTGTAGTATGCAGAGGTAGCTATAATACACATTAGAATATGATAAGCTGTTTGAGAGATTTGAGAGGGGAAAAGATTGTTTTGATCAGGCCCTTATAACACACAGTCCAGCCCAAAGGCTGCTTGTGGTCCACCAAAGGATTTCAGGGGGCCCATGAAAAATGTATCGTTGTACACGCTCTCCTGTTTGTCACATGACCTGCAGCAACCAACCACCTTCAGTCTGTCTCTAGTCTCACCTATCTGAACCCGAAGAAGTTTAGCCTGTTTTAATTTTTGCCCCTACCCACTGCTAACTTGTGAAGGTCTGCTTTTGAGTGATAGGAAGTCAGGGCTTTCTTAATTCAGTTATCTTTATTAGGGACGGAATAGACAAGAGGCAACAGTGCATATTAGGCATGCATAAAGGCCTACCATTTTTTGTACGCTGTGGCCTGTTGAGGGCAGATAATTCCCAGGGCATAACGTGACCTCACTAATTGGGACAGCAAAGTGGATGGGGAAAGGTGAGGGACCTCTAAGGCTACCTTTGCAGCTTCAGAAGCCACTAAAATCACAGAATTTCACAGTTGGAAGGGACCGCTGTAGTTAGATTTTTTTTGGGGGGGGGTGGAGGGTGTTAAAGGATGGAATGCCCCTGATAATTGTTAAAAATATATTTGCCTTAAGTCTTGCAAACTTTTTTCTTCCTTTTCATTTATCAAATGTTTTAATTATAAAAATATGAGCCATGAGCTAAAACAAATAAATAACCCTACAAAAACAAGAGGCGAATACTTAATCTTCAAACAGACATAACCAAATGAATTAACATACAACAAACATAAAGAAAATGCTTCTGATTTGTGCCTCTTCTAGGTTTGTCCAAAGTTCTGCCACCTTTGACTTTGTTTTCGTTTTTCTTTTTTTAAACTTTCAAGAGTGTGCTGGTAAATGTTTAATAGCAGCCTCTCTGGGGAAAAACCTATGACACACTTTTAAATTTAATCTGCATTTTGAATATTTTCTCTATCACTTTCTTAAGTATAGAAATCAACAAAACAAATTTAGCTCTGATTTATAACATCTGCTGATTTCTGAGATGTAAATGCTCACACTGAAAATTTAACAATTGACGCTTCTGAGAGATGGTTTGAGCTGACTCTAGCATACTCCCTGCATATCTGTATCTATCTATCTATCTATCTATCTGTCCATCCATCTACATACAGATACAGGCATATATGTATGTATGTATAATATAATAATAACTAATGTGTCTAGAGCACTTATTATGTGCCACGCACTATGTTAAGTGTTTTACAGTTATCTTATTAAATAATAATACCATAAAGAGAGCTGACATTTATATAGTGCTTATGTTGAACTAGGCATTATTTTGTTGTAAAAAAAAACTGTAAAGCTAAGTGCTTTATAATTATCTTATTTGAACCTCGCAACAACCTTGCTATTATTATCCGTTTTACAGATGAGCAAACTGAGGCAGGCAGAGGTTAAGTCACCTCCGGTCCTCCTGACTTCAGATCCAGTGCTGTACCTGTTTTGTAGATGTACATATGCATACATGGTGTAGTGAGTCTATGCAATTCTGTTTTTGCTAACTTTTCTTTGACTCAGTTCTAAACCCTCCTACGCCCTTTCATCCTCGGCAGTTTTATTCATGTCTTTTAGCAATTCTCCTGTAGAAGAGTCCTGCAGTGTGCTAGAGGCTAGTATCTTGTTCTTTTACTCTCCCGGAGGTTAACATCGTAGCTCTTGGGCTGTCTGTCTCTTCTCTCCCATGATTGCTACAGGATTGGCTCATCTCCAGTCATCAGTATTAGGGAACATGTTGTGGCCCCTTACCTCCACCGCAGATCTTTCTGTTGCCCTTTTGCATTATTTGTAATTTTGACTCTTCTTGAGTTGTAGGTGTTTTGTGATTCACAGAATAATGCGGATTAAACTTAAAAGGGTCATGGGTGCCTCTTTTTTTTTTTTTTTGAGAACTATTAAACATTTACCAGCACGCTCTTGGAAGGTTTTTTTTTTAATTTTTAAAAAAGGAAGAAAGGAAAACAAAGCTAAAAGTGGTAGAACTTTGGACAAGAGACACAGAATGAAAGCATTTTCTTTACTTGTTTGTTGTTTCTTAATATAGTGACCATCTAACATCACTAGAAACCTGTAGATGAGATGAACCGTTTTTTGAGGGACCATGAGACTCGGGAGAGAACTATGAGGTTTGCCACAAGCAATCCATTTTGATGTCCTCTTTGGACTTAATTCTATACCTAGCTCATCTTCTTTTCTTTCTTTTTTTTTTCTTGAGGCATTTGGGGTTAAGTGACCTGCCCAAGGTCACATAGCTAGTAAACGTCAAGTGTATGAGGCCAAATTTGAAACCAGGTCCTCCCGACTCGAGGGCCTGTGTTCCTCACTGTGCAACCTAGCTGCCCCTCATTTTCCACATATAGTGCTTGTCCAGGGTGTGTGTGTGTGTGTCTGTCTGTGCATGCATGTGTGTGCAAGTACTGGTAAAATGGGCCACATATCCAGTTGCATGTCATAATTTGGACATTTATTTTCTATCCACTTTCATTTTTCTGTTATGAATAGGTACAGTGCACTTAGCGCTAGATATTTCACTGAGGAAGCCTTTTATATTCATATACGAATATAAAATAAGGAATATATAGGAATATAAAATAAGATTTACATTTAGAATACTTCTTAGAGATTATCCAGTCTCCTCTATCTTGTAGGTGAAGAAACTGAGTCCTGTTGCCAGGTTTGCAGTAGGTATGTGCTAGTAAATATTCAACAACTGGTTCTCCAAAAAGAAAAGTACCTTCATTATGTTCTTAAGTGTAGATGATCGACAAAACAATAAATCTAGCCTTAATTTGCACCATTTGCCAATTTACAAGATGTAAATGCTCTCCTTAAAAATTTAACAGTTGTTTTTTTGAGCTGTTTTAAGCTAGCTCCCTCACACCCCTAATTTGTAGTGACTTGTTCAAGGGCACCAGACCCACATCATTTGACCAGTGATCTTTCCCCTATAGGAGGTTGATCCAGGACTCAGTACGTTGTACATTGTCATTGGAAAAAAAAAACATTAGGAGAACATCAGTAGTCATGGGGAACCTTTTGTTTTTATTGTGCATGAAAATGTGCTGCTGGGATACACCACAAATTGTGTACTTAATCTGAACTGGGCCCTTACCGCAGCAAGGCAATCCTTTTATGCCTCACTAATTGATTCACTGCCCCATTTGCTACAACAGCTCTTCCAAACCTCCTCATCCCTCCTCAGACCTCCTGTAGCTCCCTCTCTACCCACCCTTGTCTGCTGAGAACCTTGCTTCATATTTCACTGAAAAAAAATTGAGGCTACTCCCTGAGAACTCCAGTTTCTCCCCTCCTCCTAATCTCAGACCACTCAGATTCCTTCTTCTTCTATGTCTTCCTTTGCCCCTGTTTCTTTTTTTTAAAAATTCCATACTTTAGTATTTAATATTTTTTAGTTTTCAGCATTGATTTCCACAAGATTTTGAGTCACAAATTTTCTCCCCATTTTTACCCTCCCTCCCACTCCAAGATGGTATGTATTCTGATTGCCCCATTTCCCAGTCAACCCTCCCTTCTGTCACCCTCTTCCCACTCCACCCCATCCCTTTTCCCCTTACTTTCTTGTAGGGCAACATAGATTTCTGTGCCACATTGCCTGTATATCTTATTTCCCAGTTGCATGCAAAAACAATTTTTTTTTGAGCATCTGCTTTTAAAATTTTGAGTTCCAAATTCTCTCCCCTCTTTCCTCCCCACTCACTCTCCCTAAGAAGGCAAACAATACAACATAGGCCGCACATGTATCATTATGCAAAATACTCCCATAAATAATCCCGTTGTGAAAGACTAACTATATTTCCTTCCATCCTATCCTGTCCCCCTTTATTCATTTTTCTTCTTTGGCCCTGTCTCTTATCAAAAGTGTTTGCTTTTGATTACTTCTTCCCCCATCTGCCCTCCCTTCTCTCGTCCCCTCTTTCTTATCTCCTTCCCCCTACTTTCATGTGGGGTAAGATATCCAATTAAGTGTGTATGTTATTCCCTCCTCAAGTCATATCCAATGAGAGCAAGATTCACTCATTCCCTTTCACCTGCCCCCTCTTCCCTTCCAACAGAACTGCTTTTTCTTGCCACTTTTATGTGAGATAATTTACCCCATTCTATTTTCTCCCTTTTTCCCTCTCAATATATTCCCTCTCACTCCTTAAATTTATTTTATTTTCTTAAATATCACCCCTTCATATTCAACTCACCCTGTGCCCTCTGTGTGTGTGTGTGTGTGTGTGTGTGTGTGTGTATCTTGTTGTCCCTTTCTGACTTCCTTCAAACTCCACCTGCTGTAAGACACCTTTCCTAATCCCCTATTGTTTCCTCTAATAGATTCTGAGCTTTTTGAGAGCAGGAACTATTTTTGCCTTTCTGTCTTTCTCATTTAGTACAGTACCTGGCACATAGCAGGTCCTAAATACATGCTTGTTGACTTGAGTTGTTCACAGGCCATCTTCAGTAACACAGGCAAATACTTTGAATGTGTTTTCCTATTTTGCACCGCCCCCGCCTTTGATGTCAACATTATTTAAAATTATTCAATTATTGAGTGCAGATTATTCAACAAAGTTTTTTTTAGGGTCATTTCTTAGCATCTACTATAATTCTAATGTATATGTGGGGGACAACAATATGGGGGAAAAAGCCTTCAATTTCTACTGAGTCAAATGCTTTAAAAATCTACAAATAATAGAGGTGGATCTTGCCTTTCACCTAGGCGTGTGGCCCTTTTTTGCCCTCTTGAGGAAAAAATCTGTAAGACCTTTCTATTCTCTTCTCATGTTTTTGTCAAGGATTTTCTTGATGTTCATGTAATGGGTGTTTGGAGTGACCACTCACAATTTCTATTCTGCCTTTCACATGGATTAACTC
Source organism: Phalanger gymnotis (assembly GCA_028646595.1). NCBI lineage: Eukaryota > Metazoa > Chordata > Mammalia > Diprotodontia > Phalangeridae > Phalanger > Phalanger gymnotis. Next base: position 203,076,200 of record CM053627.1, read on the forward strand.
TCTGGTCTGATTCATTTCCGATCTTCCCTCACACTGACAGGTATGGGTTCCCAGAGAGTGACTACCACACGTTACACTCAAACTGTCAGTTGTTAGGGGCAGTACTATTATGGGGGAATATATGCTAGCCTCTGAGTACTTCCATTTACAGAAAACCAGCTACTCAAAATCATGACACTTTTTATCTTAAATGTAACCTTTTACCTAACAATAAGGCAAAATAAATAATGTCAACACAGGTATGGATATATTAAAGCAAATGCAGGAATAATAAAATCATCACAATCCACACATAAACCTGTCTCTCATTCTCCCACCAATGCACTTAGTATCGGTGGGTGAGAGTGGGCACACCCAGAAAGTTGCCAAGGAAGCACGTTCTCTAGGTAACTCACAACTCTGGCACTGTAACCATTCCTGTCGTCTTTCCGTGTCAGGAATTGTCCATAGAATTTCTTTGATAAACGTAGCTTGCATGTTGAGCAGAGTTGATCTCTGCTTTACTTGGCCAGCACCTTTCTAGAGGAAACATCTCAGCTGAACTAGTCAATGTGCTGGGTGACTTCTTCAATCCTAGGTATTTCTCTGCTTAACTGGACTTCTTCAGTAGCAGTTGCATAAATTACTTCAAGCCTCAAATGATGATGCTATTCTGAAATCTATTCTTTCATCTTTCCTTCTCTTTTCTTATTTTTTCTGGGTTTAGATTCTGGGCCCTTTCTACTTATGATTCTATTTTATGGTTAGTAACTAAATTCTCCTCTGCCTATAATCAGATAGTATCTTGATTATTAGAGAACAATCCTGCTGTCCCTGTTGCTCTGTTATACTATGGCTTGTTCCATTCAAAATAAAATAATCAAGGCGAGAGGTATACAAGTGTTATACATTAATCATATTTTTAGACTCAATGTTTTGATCAGTTAAGCTGATTTTTCCCCTCTTTTAAAAATATTTCTTTTAGAATTCTGAATAAGTAGACCTAACAACACACAGCACTGTATGAAAGGGCACTACCTTAAAAGGACAGTACCTTTTGTTTATGTAAGTCATTTCTAGAAATTATCTATAGAAATGAAAAAACAGCCTTATGAGATAGTACTTGCTGATGTCTCCTACACTGTCTTTTTTGGGGAAATCCACCATTTTTTATTTTTTGTATTTTTCTTTTTCCTATTATTTTAAAATAATGAAAATTGATCTATGCTACAAGTAATTTTAAAGGGATTTAAAGATTTCTTCTATATGTATTTGGTTTTTTAAAATGAGGAAGAGAGCAGGCTGGGTTGCATTTGAGAATTTGTTCAGCACTTTGAGGCTGATTCTTTATACCCAGTCCCACCCTTGACATCAGTATTCACTTAATGATTCTATGTGGCTATTTATCTTGGACTGTCATAATTTGAGAAGAATCAGAATTATCCGTGACCAAGGGACAATGAAGAGGTAAATGATGAGCTTAAGTAAGCTGCAGTATATTACCAAAAATGACTTGCATATAATGATGATGCCAATGGCTTACATTTGTGAGGATCTTTATATTATCTCACTTATTTCTTATCACAGCCCTGTGAAGCAGGTCCTAATCTTATTCCCATTATATATATCAGGAAACTGAAACTCCAAAAAAGTTGTGATTTACCCAGGGTCGTAGAGCTACTAAGTGTCTTGAGGCAGGATTGGAATCCAAGTCTTCCTAATTCTTAGTTCAGCCCCCTCTATACAACACTTCTTCATAAGAAGTAGACTTAAGAGGTATCATAAAGGAAAAATATAACTAGAAAAAGAGGTAGGATGTAGCAAAAGTAAGAGGTTACAGAGTGCCATAGTGATACCCAAAAAATGAGAAAAGTTCTAGAGAAATACTTTTAGTGTGTTGAGCAATCTGTGGAAGATTTTATGAGAGGATGTGGACAACATTGACACAGGATGAGAAGCACGGATGAGTGTTCACACTGATGCGATCATGATACATTGAAATATTTGGTCAGAAACGGCTATTCTTTGGGGTACCTACTTAAGTGCCGTTACAGCACCTTCACAGAGTACATTAGGCACTGGCTGGGGTGGGGGTGAGGGTGTAGTCTAAATGTGGTTTTGCTACTGTTGTTGATAAAAATAGGTCATTAAAAAACCCTATTACATTTTGTCTTGTCCTCCTTCCGGTTTCATCTACCAATGCTCTGAGAATGGATTTGGCTTAGCTGGTTCTCCTGCCAGGTTTCCTGCAAGCTTGTTTTCTCAACTACTTTTTGCTGTTTTGTGAAGCAATACTGTTTGTGGTCTTCTGTCGTCTTCCTCAGTAATGTTTTGCAAATGAGCTTGGGCTCTAAACCAGTATTGTCCTTGGCTCTCATTTCTATGTTTGGAAAGGAAATGAAGTATTTGCTTGCTAAAGAAGTTTCTGGGTTCTTTCAGTCTCCTTGTTGTAGTGACTCCTTTTTTGCATTGATTAAACTTCTCTAAGGAGTGAGTCTGGACAATTGAAAAAATGACTTTTTTTCCTTTCCATTTTTCAGCTTGGTGAGACTGGTTTATTAGAGAGATTTGAACTGTATGGAGTGTCATTTCATTTTCATTTTTTGTCCTAGATGGACATTTCCTTTCACCCTTCCTATAACAACCCGATGAGCTAAAAGAAATGATTAGTATTTCTGGCCAGTTATTTCCTATTTATTAAGATATAGTTAGCTTTTTTTTAAAAAGTAAAGCTTTTGGCCTCTTTTTTTTTTTACTCCAAATAATGTTTTTCACCATATTCCCCTCTGACAATTTTCCCGTGAACTTTTCAGTCTTTCCTTGCTTCTCCATCTTCTGCAATAGAGAAGGTGCAAAGCTTTAAGCATTTTATTGTAATCTGCTTACACTCAGAATAGATACTGGAAGGTGAGATGACCAAGTGGTTCATGAAATGATGTTACTTGTTGCCTTTGAATACATGATCAGTCCAATCAGCAAGTATTTATTAAGTGCCTACTGTGTGTCACTGTATTGGGCCCTGGGGATACAAATAGAAAGAATGAAATAGTCCCTATTCACAAGGAACTTACATTTTAGTGGAGGAAAGAACAAAAATAGGTGTCAATTCATACTGCATAAACATAAAGTGAGTAAAAACATATATACATATATGTGTATATATACACACAGTAGTTTAAAAGCAAGATAGTTTGGGAAGGGAATAGTAATTGGTTAGATCAAGAAGGCTTCATGCAGAAGATTGTGCTTGAGCTGTGACTTAAAGGAAAAAAGGAACAATGAGGTGGATGGTTTCAGGCATGTGGGCTAGCCAAGGCAAAAGCGCAGAGACAAAGAGATGGATGTAATGTGGAATGAGGAGCAGAGAGAAGGCCAGTTGGGTTGAATCACATAATGAATGAGAGAGAATAATGTCCGTTGAGGCTGGAAAGATGACTTGGAGTCAGGATATAAATAGCTTTAAAAGTTAAACAGGGAAGCTTATATTTTAATCCTAGAGACATTAGGAAGTAACCGAAGTTGATTGAGTAGGACCATGACATGGTCAGATCTGCACTTCAGGAAAATTACTTTGGCAGCTGTGTGTAGGAGGGCCTGGAGTGATGAGAGGCTAGAGGTAAGGAGACCAATTTAGGAGGCTGATGCAATAATCTAGGTGAGAGGTGATGAGGGCTGGAGGGAGTTGTGTGAGTGAAAAGAAGCAATCTGATTCAAGAGATGTGGAGCCAGCCAGATTTGGCATTTGATTGGTTATATGGGGTGAGGGAAAGTGAAGAGTCAAGGTTATGAAGGCACAAGACTGTAAGGATGGTGGAACCTTCGACAGAAATGGGGAAGCCTGGAAGAGGGGAAGGTTTGGGGGGGAAGATAGACTTCAGTTTGGGACATATTAAACATAAGCTGTCTTTGGGAAATTAAGTTTGAAATGTGCAATAGACAGTTGATGATATAGGAAGAAAGCTCGGGAGAGAGACATTACTCTCTCTTCTGTACTCCGATTAAACCAAATTAGCTTTCTCTCTTTTCCTCACGCATGGCATCCATCTCCTGCCTTTGACACTTTGCCCTGGCTGTCCCACATGCCTCAAAAGCAGTCCCTAATTATCTACAACTTATTTGATATAAGATAACTTATATGTATGCCTTTTCTAAAGATGTAGCTCCAGAACAATTTTTTGCATGAAGACTTTCTTGAGTTAAATCAATTGCTAGTGCCTTCCCAGTCCACCTTGTATTTAATTGCTATGTATCGTGACTGTATTTATAACCCATCCATGGGAACTGATGAAAGAGAGAGGGAGGGAAAGGAAGAGAGGGAATGAGAGAAGGAGAGATGGGGTGGGGAGAGACAGACACACAGAGAAAAAACAAGAAGACTTTGGGTAACACCCACAGTTAAGGGGGTATGATATGGATGATGAGCTGTCAACAGAAGCCTGAGGAGTGGTCAGACAAGTAGGAGGAGAAACAGAAGAGAGGGAGTATTATCATGAGAAGAAAAGTATCCAGAAAGAGAGAGGGTGGTCAACATTGTCAAATGCAGCATGTAAGTCAAATAGAATATGTAGTGAGAAAAGGCCATCAGATCTGGCAATTAAAATATTATTTATAACTTAAGAGAGAACAATTTTAGTCGAGCGATGGTTGGAAGGCCATCTAGGCATCGCGGTGGTGCTGGGCCTGGAATCAGGAAGGCTCATCTTGCCAAGTTCATATCTGGTCTTAGACACTTACTACCTGTGTTACCCTGGGCCAGTCACTTAACCCTGTTTGCCTTAGTTTTCTCATCTGTGATGTTTTCTCACACTGAGCCGAAGAAGGAAATGGCAAACCATTCTAGTATCTCTGCCAAGAAAACACCAAATATGGTCACAAAGAGTTGGATGTGACTGAATAACAGCAACAGTGATGGTCAGAAGCCAGACTGCAAAGGATTTTTAAGGAGTTTGATGAAAAGGGGAGGAGAAATATAGGAGATAGCCTGTGAGCATGGTAATATGGTCTCGTGAAGGATTTTTAAAGGAGAGAGAGACTTGGGCATCTTTGAAGGCAGTAGGGAAAAATCTGGTTGATAGGGAGAGGTTGAAGATTTGGAGGGGAGGATGGCTGGGGGTGCAGTCTGCTGGAGAAAATGATAGGCCATGGGATCAAGTGCACATGGAGAATGATTGCCCTTGGTAAGAAGAAGGGTCACCTCTTTGTGGGGGAAAGGAGGAAAGAGTGGGAGATGATGTTAAGAGGGTTTGGGGTTGAAGAAAAGGGAAGAATTGGAAGCTCACAGTGAATGGCTTCAATTTTCTCAATAGAGTAAGAGGCAACATCCTCAGCTGAAAGTGAGTGGTGAGGAAGGATTATGGGAGGCTTGAGCATAAAAAAGAAAGATTTGGAATAGATTCTATAAAAATAAGATTAGTAATAAATTAGGGAGGAATGAAAGGACTGCCTTGCTGTAGTAAGTGCCTAGATGGAGTTGGTAACATGAATTTGTTAGTCAGGAGGGTTGTGAGACTTCCTTCAGATATGTTTATCAATCAAACCACTGCTAACTCCTTTTTGAGGAGATTATATAAATCATCCTTTCATTTAGCTGCAATGTTATGTTCTCTGATCTCATTTATAGTAAGAATGTCAATGTGGATGTTGTTCAGTTTTTCCAGGAATGTGTGTAAATCATTGATACTTGGACCAAGGTTTCACATTAAGAACACAAATAATGATGTTTGTAGATGATCTGAGAACCATGATTCTTACTACTTTTGGCCTCCCCTTACTGTGAAAGTCGGAGGGCAAAGACTATTTTGTGTTTTTTTTCCATTTCATGGGTCACCTTAGCTAAAAATAAATTGTGACTTGATAATCCTCTAATGATGAACTTCCCTGAATTTACTTAAGCAGACCTCAGATATTAGATATATAGTCTATGACCAGGCTTGTGCCTGAAACCTTTCTAGCTTAGTAGAACCTACAGCTTTTGCTTTTTGCTGTTATTGCCTTTGAAAACTGAGGGACAGAGCTGTCAATAAGGCATTGGAAGACTTTTGTGAAGTGTTATTATGTTAACCTGATATCTTGGATTCTGTTTTCATCTAGTATCTGAATTAGGCTCTTTATAGATCCCTTGAGTTTCATCTTGAGCCCTTTTGCTCTTCAGAACACATTAATCCATTCTCTTCTGCAGTTTCTGATGGGCGCAGATTAGACTTGAACTATTTGAATTTCCTTTCCTTTATACTTGAAGAACTTTCCCCTGCTCACGTGCAGAATTTATTTTCAGTGCAATTATTCAGTCATAATATTTGTCTTTGAGTTTGCATCATAAGGATTGTTTTCTGGAGGTGATCTATGGATTCTTTTGATTGGCACTTTATTTTCTATGGTCAAAAATTCTGGACAATTTTCTCATATTCCTTATTGCATTATGGTGGTGGTAGTTTTTTCTTGTCATGATCTTCTGAGATCCCTATAATCTTAACAAGGACTTTCTGCATCCTGTATGTGAGATCAACATATTTTGCTTATATGGAGATCACACTTTTTTTTTTTAATGTTATTGCTTCTCTTTTTCCTGGCTATTCTTCATTTTCACATATTTGCATTCCTAATGATTTATTTTCTATTTTGTTTCTTTGGTGAGATTTGAAACCAAAGTATTCAAGTGGATTCTTTTATGTATTATTTCTGTTGCTCAGGCCATAAATTCTGTTCTCACAATTCTTATTTCTCCTTTAAATCATTCAAGAATATCTTGCTGTGGTTCAGTCTTGTTTTGGGAATCTAAAGAGTTTGCTACTTTATCTGATGTGGATTCATTTTTCTTTGCCTTGCAATATTTATTCATAGATGTTTGGACTCTTTTCCTGATCTGGAGGCTATACTGTATTCCCTTCTATTATTAATGTTTTCTCTTTTGATTTATTTGCTTATGGTCAAGGTCTTTGAGTTTTCTTCCTCCTGAGAGCTTTAGTAATTTCAGTCTTTACTTTTTCTTCTTATATTCCCCTATGACTAACTTTTTAATGGCATCTTTGCCATCATTTTCTTATATTCCTCTATACTTCACCTTTGATGGCAGTTTCCTTAGGAACTCAGCTGTGTTAGCCTCATCCCACGTTGGGCAATTCATGGTTTGCCAGCCTTGGTCTCTGCCCCAAGTGATTTCTGGAGGGCCAGAACTGGCCCCAGACAGATACCAGGCTCTTTTCCTCAGGCTTGTAGAGTGACACACAGCTGCATGTACATGTTCTGCCCCGGTTCTGGTTAAGTTCTTTTGCAGCACAAAGTGCTGTGCTGCTATCCCAGTGCGCATAAGCTTCTCCCTTTTCAATTTCCATAGCACTGGATTGAGGAGAGGTGGTATAGAGTTGAGTTCTCTTGAAAACCCAGGGGTCCCTCATGTAGCCCTGCTGCCAGATTATGCTGGGCAGTGGGAATAGTGGTGCTGAGTGTGTTAGGGGTTAACGAGTAGTCTTCTCTGTTGTTAGTTCTGAGTTATCACCTTATTTTGGGCTCTTGGTGTCTTAGACCATGGAGATGTGGATGGAAATTCAGCTTTTCTCTATGCTGGCTGAAGTTTACCAGAAGTTTCATTATCATCCAGACTTAAGTCTTTGAACGATGTATGATTTCATTGGTCTAGGTATTTCCAGAAATGCAGTCCTTATCTATCCACACTTAGTAGGCTGCTTTGTGATTTAGTTTAGCCCCCAAAATGCATCATTCGGTGGCCAGCCTTCCAGTGGTAAGGTTTTCCAACTGAGATAGTGCATGGGTGACTGACTAACAATACAAGGATCTGTTACTAAGCCCATACTCAGAGCCTTAAAGAATTGTACATTTCATCCCAGAAATTGCTTCCTATTGCTAGTCTTTGAGAATCCATGATCACTTCTGTGCTATGATGAGACAACAGTATCATCAGTGGTGTTCTTAAATATAATAATAAAAAAAAGCTACTGAGTGGATGGCCAGAAAGAGTTAATTATGCTTTCATACTTCTGAGGAACAATTAAGACTCTCTAGGACATCTGGCCTAAGAGGATCAGATGTGATACCTGATACTGGGGACTAGGAATGTTTTCAGGAGTGCATTTTGTTCTGTTTTGCTTATTTTCCCCCTGAATCATAGACCAGTAAATCCTTTCATAATGTTTTTCAGAGAACTATATCTGTCCTTATAATGAAACCATAAGGACAGCAAGGTATTAGCAGAAAGAGTATTGGATTTAGAGTCAGGATCAGGGTTCACATCCAGCCCTGCTACTTGATATCTCTGTGACCATGGGCAAGTGACTTAACTGCTCTAGGCCTCAGTTTCCTCCCTTTAAAATGAGGTTTTTTTGGAGTGACAGGGCTAGATTGCAGGTGGTTGAGCATTCGTTGGGTTGTGAGGAAGTAGAGGCATTATGTATACTACTTTTGCCAAGGAGTTTGGTCATAAAAGGGAGGGGAGAGAAGATGGTGAGCCAAAGAACATTGTTTTGTTTTATAATGGGGGAGACCTAAGTATGTCTGCAGGCGGATGGGAAGGAACCAGTCGAAGGGAAAAGATTGAAGATGTGTGTAAGAGAAGAGATGATTGATGGAGTAAGGGATTTGGAAAACCGGAGGGAATGGGATCAAAAGGCACGCAGATGGAGGCATCCTCTTTGTGAGAGTATGGCCAGGTCTTCCTTGGAGACAAGAAAAAAAATGCTAGCTTTCCTTGACACCCACTGGATTATTTTTTATAGCCTTTTCGACAGATTTGTCTGCCAGTACTTTCCTTACTTCCAATCTACCCTCTGTTAAAGCCCCTGGTATAGTTTTCCTTAAACCTAAATCTGCTTAATCATTCTGATTCAGAAAACAACAAAAACAAAAACATCCCCCCCCCCCCCCGTGCCCCCCAATCAAATTCAGACTCTTTTGCCTGGCATTTAAGATCTCCTCCCCTTGAAATCTGGCTCCACCCTAGATTCTGGGTTTTATCTCATATGGAACTAGGTTAGTCTTTGTTCCCAAAGCATGGCATGCACTTTTCTGCATCTGTAATTTCCCTTATGCTTCTCTATCTAGAATATCCTTCTATCTCTCCTTTACCTGATAGATCCCTATCCATCGTTCAAAGCCCAACAAAAATACCTTCTTGTCTGGTGCTCCAGACGCCTTTCTCATGGATCTTGCATCATGTGTTATGTTCCTTTCTAATGCATTTATTTACCTAATGTGATTATTGAGTTATCTAAGTTTATATTTTGTCTACTAGCTTGTAAACACCATGAAAATATGCTTCCCAGCCATTATTTTCTGTACGTGGTAGAAATTTAATAAATATTGAACTTATAAGAGGAGGCAGCTGTCACGTTGTAGTAAGAGTAGGCGATGTCATTTGCTACCCCAGTGACTTTGGCTAAGTCACTTAATCTCTCTGGGCCTCAGTTTCCTTATCTTCAAGATGATGCATGGGATTAGGTAACCTTCAAGATCCCCTCCAGTTCTAAATCCATGATCCTGTGAGGGAAGAGGGAATGCTTAAAGGTAACAAGAAAGTTTGAGCTCATTATATGGCTTTGATCTCATCTCACCAAGGGAGGAGGGAAAGTAATCTGCTGGTTAGCAAGTGTGGAATGTATAGTCATGGTTGGAAGCTAGAGGAAAAACAAGTGGGAATAGTTATTTTGAGAAGAGAATTATAAGAATCTTATAAAATCATTGTTGAGCAGTAGTGAAGTCTCAGCTGTGGCTATATAGCGTATATTTAGAGTGAATGAAATCAGTTCCATAAGCAGATTTTCTCCAGAGGCTCTCAGTAGCCTGGTAGCAGAATTGGTGAAAAATCAGATTATGAGCTTTACTTACGATTGAGAATTAGCAGGAAGGTCATTGAAACTGTAGATAGCAGCTCCATCGAAGTAGCTGGCTTGTGAGGCCAAGAATGAATATAAGGACAGATGAATCCTGAGTGGAAATGTTAGATCAGGAGAATAGGGAGGACAAAGAGATTGAAGGTTAGAATGAGAAAAAAGAATGGGTTTCACGTAAGCCGTGGGAGTTAAGAGTGGTGGAAGAAGGGGAAGGTGGTAAGACATGGAGCAAAATATTGGGGCTTAGAATTTTGGAAGGCTTAGTCCAGTGGGAAGAGAGCAGTGGGTCTCAAATAGAGGACCTGAGTTCAGATCTTGCCTTTGACACTTACAACCTGGGTGATCTAGAGCAAGTCACTTAACATCCAGGGCTTCAGTTCTTTATCTGTAAAGTGAGGGGGTCGGACTATGTAGCCTCTGAAGTACTTTCTACCTCTAGATGTGTGATCGTGTGATCCTTTGATCTAATTCCTGCTGATATCAAGGTCTGAAGAGTAGTCATGCTGGTGTTTGCTGAATTAGAGTGGAGAAGAAATTTTCAGGAGATGGAGAGGTAGAGGAAACAGCAAGGTGTTAGAGGAGTCAACAACTTGAATATTGAAGTCTCTAAGATGATAGCAGGGGGTAGGGTGAAGAGGAAGAGGCTACAGAAAAAGGGGAAATAATTGGTATGTTAATTACAGACCTGTTTATTGCCTTGATTACAATTGCTGATTACATCTGTCCTTGTGTAGCTTCAGCTCAGAGAAATACAAAGAAATTCAAACACATTCACTTGTCAGGCTCTGAAGGAAATGAATAATTTGTTTTAGAGTTGAACAAATATGAGGATAGAGATACAAAAAAATCCTAATTAAAAATTTTGCTGATCCAGACTTGCCTGCTAAGACAGTAGTGATTTTGTTTTTTAGGTTTTTTTTTAGCATCAATTAACATGCATTGTGTATATTTGTACGTATTGGTCCAGTAGAAAGAAAAATGGATTTGGAGCCAGAGTATCTGTGTTCAAGTCTCAGTAGTCCCTTAAGCAAGTCACTTAACTTCTCTGAAAAGACGAAAGCCTCTTTCCTCATATGTAAAATAAGGGGGTTGCAATAAATAGCCTCTAAAATTCCTTCTGGTACTAACTCTCTAATCCTATGATCTTTGAAAACACACTTATAGGACAATTCATTAAAAATGTATGCAAATTTGAACATTGATATGACATTTGCAAATGTAGATAGAAATGCAATAATTTATACTTTAGTATGATAATTACTCCAAGTTGGCAGTAGTGGTGTCAGATGATAACATTGATTGAAATATGGTTTTTTATTAAAGGATAAATTCATACGTAGAAATTCAGAATGGCAGAAGTAGTCTAGCATTTTGGCATTTTTAAAGGCCTTCACAATCTGGCTCCAATCTGCCCCTTCACATGCTTGACATTCCAGCCAAACTGGACTCCTAGCTGTTCCCTGAAATCAACATATGGCTTCCTACCTCTGTTTTCCACATGCTTGGAATATGTCATCTCTCCATTACTGCTATTCAGAGTCCATCTCTTCCTTTAAGACTTAGTTCAGGTGCCATCTCCATCTCTTGTATGAATCCTTCCCTCATGCTGCCAGATGAAAGTATCCTCTCCCTTAGAATTATTTAGAGCATTTTATCCAGATTTTCATCCCCTCCCATATATTCCTCTATTTTGTATCATATTTTTCACGTACGTGTTAGCATCTTACCTCTCCATCCCAGCTAGATTATAAGCTTTTTGAGGGCAGAGACTATTCTGTTGTTTTGTTAATGTAAGCCAACAGTGTGACATGGTACCTGGAAACTAATATAGTTCAGTGCTTATTAAAAGAGTTTTTAGTCAAGATGAGAGAGGTGAAAGTCCTACTTTACTCTGCCTTGGTTAGAACACATCTGGAGTATTGTGTTTATTTCTTGGTGCTCTATTTTAATGTAAGTTATGTAAACAGTTTTGTTGCTGAAAGGGCCAGAAAAAAGAAATTTTGTATTGTAAGAAAGAATTTATTTGGACCCCTACTCTGTTCCAATCAGTATTAATCAATTTGATATGAGTTTATAGGGATAGTGATTATAAGTCTTAGAACTATGAGCTGCAGCTTGTAAGATCACTTACTTAATCATAGGGAGTTAACTAGAGGCCCTCCACTCTTGTTTTTTCTTGTGGTGAGGTGACTCAACTGTGTGGAAAGTCCTCCAATTTTTCCTTTACCTCCAGACCATTCCCTCTTGTCCAGCACAAGCAGGTGACCATCTTATGACCACTTAGTCAGTGGAGATGCCCCATGCTTCACCCAATCTGTAACCCCCTCTTGCTAATATTTCATTTTTGACCTTCCAGAACAAGGTCTGTCCACCAATGAGATTCTGTAGTTTACTATGCCTCTTTTGCAGATTTGGGTATCAAATCTTATAAAAACAGGGTCCCAGAAGAAGGGGGCATCTTAGATCATGAGGACGATCTGAGGTGCACTTCACTGGAGAGGACCACAGACCCTTTAATAAAGTGCCATTGGCTCAGAGCTCTACCTCGGTCTCTTTTGTTGTAGGTTGGACAATTTTAATCCCCACAATATAAAGGAAAGGGATGAATAAAACTTGTGAAAGCTGTAAGGTACTGCCTCTTTTGCAAATGAACAATTCGGTTGCTGAAAAGGACAGGAAAAAAGAAAAAACAAAACTTTTGTGTATTAAAACCTAATAAAATCCACTTGAGAAGGAATGCTTTCTCAAAGAATATGTACTGAGAGGAAGGACCTTTGTGAGGGCAGAGAAATAACTAAAATTGAAGGGCATTGTGGTCCTTTAGCTCATTTGCATATATATATATATATATATTTTAAGCAATTGTTCCTAGGACAGAGAATTGGACCTAGACTCAGGAAGGCTCAGATCCTGCCCCAGACACTTACTACCTCTGTGTTTCTGGGCAAATCCCTTAACCTCTCTCAGCCTCAGTTTCTTCATATTTAAAGTGAGGGTTATGATAGTAACAAGATTGTTGTGAGGATCAAATGAGGTAACATATAAAATCTTTTGAGACCTTAAAGTGCTATATAAATGCAAAGAAAATGAGAAAGAGCAGAAGAAAGAGAAGTAGTCATGGTGGTAGTGGTAGTAGTAGTTGTAGTAGTAGAAGGAGGAGGAGGAATGATAGTAGTGAAAAAACTGTAAATCAAATAACTCCCCTCAGAACAAGGTTACCCCCTAAAACCCTTAGAGAATTTGATTTTTAGCCACATGGTGAGGTTCCTTCTCTGGAAACCTCAGATCTGCAGTGTAAGGGCAGGTTGAGGTGAGTGAATCATTTTGGAGTGTGTGGGTTGGGGTCATGCCAGGCCCCAGTGATACAGCAGGGAGGACACTGGAGATCATTCAGAGGATCACTATCAAGATGGTAAAGGGCCTTGATGTCATACCACGTGAAGTTCAGGGAACTAGGAATCTTTATTTTGGAGAATACTTGGGGTGGGCCCTCTTCAAGTGTTTGAAGGGCTACCATGAGGAAGAAGAATGCAATTTGTTCTACTTTGTTCAAGAGGACAGAGGTAGAAATTGTGTTTGAAAGATTCAGAGGGCAAATTTAAAATTATCTGTGTTTGCTTATATTCATTTCATTCAACAAGTTCTAGATTCTCTGCTCCTGATTCACTGAAATCTTAATTCACAACTCACAAACCACAACAAATGTATACCTTTAATAGTCAATGTACTTAATTTGAAACAAAGACATATAATCAAAATGGCAGAATAAAGTTCTGGTGCCAAGATGGTGAAATGATGCAGGATCCTCCCCAGAGCCCTTCCAAATTCCCCTCCAGACAACCTTATAACAATGCCTTAGATAAAATTTTGGAATTGTGAAGTAGCTTATCAGCCCAAGACAGATTGGAGGGTTAACATGAAAGATCTGTCTTATAGGGGTGAGAGCAAAGCACAATCTGTGAGCAACAGTGGCAGGCCACAGCCCAGGGGTCCTGAAGGGAGGCCCTGAGCCTTGGGGCAAGCCACCAGTGAGGCTACACCCCCAGTGTGAACCAGAAGCAAGAGCCATGAGGCAAACCAGCAGTCAGTGCAGACTAGCAACACAGCAAGGCAGGCCAAGAGGGAGCACCCTGTTTAGTGCTAGCTAGCAGCTAGGCCCTGAGATCTGGTGCAAGTCAGCAACAAGGCTCTGAGCTCTGGCACAAGCAGTGCCAGTGCCCTCTCTACTCCAGGAGCACAGCAGAAGCCAACTTTTACATAAAAATACAAAGGCACAAAATAAGTAGAAAAAATGAGCAAAAGCCAACCAAAAAAAAAGAACCTTTAAATAAAATATTAGCAGCTAAAAGAAGACCTCCAAACTATTATCAGCTATATAGAAAAAATGCTCCTCCCTCATAAGATAAAATGGACAATTTTAGCAAGGAGATTACAGCAATATATCACAACAATCATGCACTATGACCAGGTGGGATGTATACCAGGAATGCAGGGCTGGTTCAGTATTAGGAAAACTGTCAGCATATGATTATCTTAATATGTAAAGGAAAAGCTTTTCACAAAATACAACACCAATATTAAAAGCACTAGAAAGTATATGAATGGAACTTACCTTAAAATGACAAGTAATGTTTATCTAAAACCATCAGCAAGCATTATCTGTAATGGGAATAAGCTAAAAGCCTTCCTGGTAAGATTAGGAGTGAAGCAAGGATGCCCATTATCACCTCTATTATTCAATATTGTACTAAAAATGTTAGCTATAGAAATAAGAGAAGAAAAAGAATTTGAAGGAATTAGAATAGGCAACAAGGAAACAAAACTCTCACTCTGTGGTTGATATGATGAGAGAATCCTAGATAATCAACTAAAAAACTAGTTGAAATAATTAACAACCTTAGCAAAGTCGCAGGATGTAAAAGAAACCCATATAAATCTTCAGCATTTCTATATATTACCAACAAAGCCCCAGCAGGAAGAGATAGAAAGAGAAATTCCATTTAAAATAACTGTAGAAAATATAAATACTGCCAGTACAAACCCAGGAACTATAAGAACACAATTTCAAAACACTTTTCACACAAATGAAGTTAGATATAAACAGTTGGAAAATATTAATTGCCCATGGTTAGGCCAAGTCAATATAATAAAAATGACAATTCTACCTAAATTAATCTACTTATTCAATGCCATACCAATCAGATTACCAAAAAAAACCTTATAGAGCTAGAAAAAAAATTCATCTAGAAGGACAAAAGGTCAAGGATATAAAGGGAATCATTGGGGAAAAATGTAAAGGAAGGTGGCCAAGCCATACCAGATCTCAAACTGTGTTATAAAGTGGTAATCATGAAAACGTTCTGTTATTGACTAAGAAATAGAGTGGTAGATCAGCGGAATAGATTAGGTGTACACAACACATTGTAGTAAATGACCATAGTAATTTAGTGTTTGATAAACCCAAACATCCAATATTTTGGGACAAAAACTCATTATTTGACAAAAATTGCTGGGAAACTGGAAAACAGCATGGTAGAAACTAGGTATAGACCAACATCTCACACTGTATACCAAGATAAAGTCAAAATGGGTACATGATTTACATGTGAAGCATTATACCATAAGCAAATGGAATAGTTAACCTGTTAGATATATGGATAAGGGAAGAATTTATGACCAAACAAGAGAGAGAATTACAGGATGCAAAATTGGTAATTTTGATTATATAAAATTAAAAAGATTTTGCACAAACAAAATCAATGAAACCAAAATTAGATAGCAGACAACTGGAGAAATTTCTTTTTTACAGCAAGTATCTCTGATAAAGGCCTCATTTTTTAAATATATAGAGAACTGAGTCAAATTCATAAGAATACAAGTCATTTCCCCAATTGACAAATGATCAAAAAATTTGAACAGGCAGTTTTCAGAAGAAGAAATCAAAGCTTTCTATAGTCATATGAAAAAATGTTCTAAATCACTATTGATTAGAAAAATGCAAACTGCAACTCTTAGGTACCACCTCACACCTATCAGATTGGCAAATTTGACAGAAAAGGAAAATGATACATTTTGGAGATGTGGGAAAACTGGGACACTAATGAACTGTTGGTGGAGTTGTGAACTGATTCAACCATTTTGGAGTGCAATTTGGAACTATGTCCAAAGGGCTATAAAACTGTATACCCTTTGACCCAGTAATACCACTGCTAGGTCTATATTCTAAAGAAATTCTAAAAAACAAGGTGGGGTGGTATTTGTACAAAAATATTTATAGCAGCTTTTCGTAGTGGCTAAGAATTGGAAATTGAGGAGATGCCCATCAGTTGGAGTATGGCTGGATAACTTGTGGTATATGATTGTAATGACATATTATTGTGCTATAAGAAATAACAAGCAGGATCATTTCAGAAAAATCTGGAAAGACTTATATGAATTGAGGCAGAGTGAAGTGAACAGAACCAGGAGAATGTTGTACACAGTAACAGCAATGTGGTTTGAGGAAGAACTGTGAATAATTTAGCTATTCTCAGCAATACAGTGATCTGAAGACAATCTCAAAGGACTCATGGTGAAAAATTCTACAGTGAAAGAATGCCTACAGTGAAAGAACTGATGGTGTCTGAATACAGACTGTAGCATACTATTTTTCACTTTCTTTCTTGTTTTGTTTGAATTTTCTTCCACAAAATGACTAATATGGAAACGTTTTACATGATTACACATGTACAACCTATATCAGATTGCTTGCTGTCTCAGGGAGGGAGGGTGGGATAGAATTTGAAACTGAAAACTTAAAAAGCAGCAGTAAAACATTGCCCTGTAAACGTGCGGCATGTTCTCTCACAAAAGTAGCAGTGGAAGAATGGATACACACATACAAATCCATGTAGCCAGAACACAGACATGAAAGGGCACCTCATACCTATGAAGCTTCAGAATCACCAATGTCTTTTCTTGCTTCCCCCTTGTCCCTGCCAGAGACTTACCTTCTGCCAGATGCTGTTCTGCTAGACTGAGGTATCTGCTGGGCACGTAGTTTTTATTAGGCATGATGAGGATAATTAGTCTTTACTGACCACTGCCAAGCCCAGCACGTGGTGGTGCAGCTTCTCTCTCCTTCCAGGGTCTTCCTCACTAGAAGAATGGGCTTTTTAAAATTCAAAGCAAACATCTTTTTTTACAATTCTTTTAGAAAAGCATCTGCCATTGCCTTAGCTATGGAATAAATAACAGCTCTCCCTAGACAAAACCATTGTTAGGTTTGTTTGTGGTTTTTTCCCTTTGTGGCGTGACCTATCCTTTTCCAAAGTTTTGGCTAGAAGGCCTTACTCCCCTTAGCCTCCATTGCAGGGTCTTAACAACTAGCTAATGCCTTAGGCTTAATCTTTTCTTTGGACTGAATTTTCTGGTTGCTTAGGCTTAGGTTTCTGTTGGTAACCTCACTATAATTTCCATCGCCTTTCCTGTGCCTTTCAATTTTAATTTTCTAACACTAGTCAAAGGGTGAGTCAAAACGACCTCATGTGGCTCTGGTGCCTTGACTAGGTGCAAATACTTTTTTGATTGAATTATATAATTGGAACTGAGTGTGACCAGGGCCTGTACACCTCCTTGAATCAATCAAAACCATTATGTAAGATACTGGGTCACAGTCTGAAAAAAAAAAGCTATCTCAGAATAGGGGAAGAAAAGTTCTGAGAGTTTGGATTTGAGATGTTGGAGTAAGCAAGAAGCAAAGGGAGGACTGAGCCTTGGCAGAGAAGGAAGCTATCAAGGAGAGCTCCTGCTTCCATGGGCATTGTAGAAAAGAGGCTCCAGTCTGAGAGAAGTCCTGAGGAAAAGGTTGACTTTTCCTTCCAACTTTCCTTACTCGTTCTTGTCTATCTATGGATACTATAATATAATCCAGTAAAGTGAATTTTGCCTCAACCATAATACCATAGGTTAACTAGACTTAATTTATTATGCTAGCTATCCATGAAGAAGGAAGGGGAATGGAATAAGCATTTATGTAGTGCCTACCATGTGCCAGCCACTGTGCTAAGCACTTTTTTTTAAACTAAATATTATCTCATTTGATTCTCACAACAACCCTGCAAGGTAGGTACTTTTACTATCCTTATTTTATAGTTGAGGAAACAGAGGTTAAAAACTTGTTTGGGGTCACATAGCTACTGAGTGTCCTGACCAGATTCGAACTCAGGTTTTTCTGAATATAGGCCCAGCAGTCTATCCACTATGCCACCAGCTGCCTTGTGAGTAGGGAACTTACCTAACGTTGGGGTTCTGGGCCCTTCCTTATTTTTTAATTCCAACCTTTTCTAATTTTCATGTAGATGGGTTGGAGACAAAACTAAGCCTAGAATCTCCTAGTAGGCCTCTCCAGAAACATCCCTGGCTTTTCATATGTAGCTGCTTTGAGCTCAACCTAAAAGGTGATCCTTTTTGATGTTATTGACTTAATCATATTTTGACTATGTCCCTTATGGGGAAATTTTTACATCTTAATGGGGTCTTTCCTCATTAATCTCTTCTGGACCTTTGGTAGATGGGGAACTTTTATATCTTAATGGAGTCTTTCCTCATTAATCTCTTCTGGATTTTTGATAGATAGGGAAGCAATGCCACCCATCCTCAAATTCTGGATGACACAACAGTGACATGACTTTTAAATAATAAAAAAAAACCCAGCATAGCAGAACTAAGCAGTGGCTCTATGATCTCTCTCCCTTAAGATCATAGATGGAAGGGACCTCATAGGATTATTGCAATTGCTTTCTGGTTAGTCTCTCCCTACTCCAATCTATTCTCTATATAGCTGCCAAAGTGATTCTCTTAAACAGTAGGTGTGACTATGTCACCCTATCTCCTACTCAGTAAACTCCATTGGCTCCCTGTTACCTTCAGGATGAAATATAAAATGCTCTCTTTGGCATCTAAAGCCCTTTATGGCCTGTCCCCTTCTTAATTTTCAATCTTCTTACATTTTACTGGCCTTCACATACTTTACAATCCACCAATACCAGCTTTCTTGTTTCCCTGGCTCATGACCTTCCATCTATGTGCTTTTTCCCCATTCCTGGAAAGCTCTCCCTCCTCACTTCTGCCTAACCTGGTTTCCTGTAGGACTCAGCACATATCCAGCCTTCTATAGCAGACTATCTCCACCTCTAATGTCTCTTCTCCCTTTACCCTTCCACACACGTAGTAGTATCTTATCTCTGAGATTACCTGGCATCTACTCTGTATGTATATGGCATGTACATAATTGGTTTTATATTACCTCCTGTATTACATTATGAGCTCTTTGAGGACAGAGACCATGGTTTTGCCTCTCTCTACATCCGCAGAGCCTTACTATAATGCTTGGTACATAGTTACTACCTAATAATTGCTTTGTTGACAGAGTGACTAACCGACAGTTCCCTCATTTCAGAAATGAGGAAATTGAGACTGGGAGTTTAAGTGATTTGCTCTAGTTCATACAGGTATTAAATATCATAGGCAGGGTAAGAACTGGGATCTTCTGAACTCCGAGACATTCTTTTCACCATACCATGCTTCCTCATTATTGGCGTTTGAATCCCTGAGCTTTTTTATAAACATGGGATGTCTGCTGTCAGTTCTTCATCTTTGAAGTGATTCTTCTTGTGCTTGCAGACAGCCAAGATCTACTAGCCTGCTCTCAATCACAGTTTGTGATAAACTGAACCCAAGAACACTGGGTTGGTATATTTCACAATCCATTTGGGAAAACAGGCCACTAAGGCACTTTTCTGTGCAATTAAGTTCTAATTCTAGACCACTTTGATACCGGAAATCTTAGCATTCTCTCCCTTCCCCTCACAGGAATTTTCTTATTAAAACATTTAAAAACAGTCTATTGGAATAGTTTACAGTTATATGAACCAAAAAGAAAAAAAAAGCTAAAGTTAAATCTTGGGGAAGCTTCTTTCAGGACTAATAGATAATTGAATTTCCACTTTATTAGTTTTTGGTTATTTCAGAACAGAACAATGAATTCTTTTTCTTTCATACTTTGTAATTAAAATAACCTCAGAAGACTGTTCTCTGAGCTATTTTGGCCCTAATGTGGATTAATCACTTTTACTGTATTAAAAACAAAACAACAGAGCCAGTCAAGTTATTTTATTTTCAAAAAACCTCGAGTCTTCCCAGGAACATCCTCCTTGTAAATTATCTTTATTCTTCATCCTGGAGGCCACATATGCCCCGCACATGCCCCATTAGCTTCTCATAGGCACTACTCATCACTTCCTTTAGGATTGGGATAATGGGACCAAAGTAGGCAGGGACTGTCTGCCTTGGGAATGTGGGAAGTCTTAGGAAAAGTTTTTCATCGTTGTCTTTGTTATACTAAAAGGTAATGAGACTTCTGGCATTATCTTGCCCTAGAGTTAGATGGATTTAAGCATAATTCCCACAGTTTGGGGCCCTAAATGGAAAATGATTCCCAATCTCTTATCTCACTGAAAATCTATACCATAAAGAATATCTCAGTATAACCCTCTCGTTTTATATACTTCAGGAACTGATTCTCTTTCCATTGTTCTCCAGGAAGGCTTGTGGGTGAATCGTGGGACCTGAGAATGTCAGATTGGAAATGACCTTGCAGATCATCTAGTTAACTTAGTAGAAAATGACCTGCCTGTCATTTCACGGAGTGGAACAACCAAGACCCAAAGAGAGGGCGTCCCTTATCTGTAACTAGTCAGTAGTAAAATCAGGACTGTGACACTAATCTGGCTCCCTAAGAGTCTTCTATGTCAAGCTGTTTTTCAACTCAGAAACTAATGGAAATACAGCTCTTGGGGCAGCCCTTTGGGACATACATGGGTTAGCAATGATCTCTGATGTTGTCATGTCTTGAATCGGGAGCCTTTGCTTGTAGTAGACTCTTTGGTTGATTTGACTTAAATTACAGTTTCATTCAGCTGTTGTGGAAAACTCAATTTGACAGGTACAGAGGGAAAGTATATTGGATATAAAATAAAAAGAGCAGGATTCAATCTTGGCTCAGGTATTAATCTACCACTTGTGTGACCTTAGGTAAGTCGTATCCTATTTAGGCCTCAGATTTCTCCTCTGTAAACAAAGGAGTGTGTATTAGATAATCTCTAATGTCCCTCTAAGCTCTAAATCTATGGTCTTATTTACTATTTTTCCCTTCAGAAAACACTTTGTTGTTATTTCATCTGACATTGATGTAGATAGAGGATAGTAAATGGGCTTATGATTTCATGAGAAGAGAGAAAGCCAGGTGAGGAAAAGCCATCCACAAATGCAGGTTGGCATCTTCCCTGCAACATACAATTTTACACAGTTGCCTAGAGCAGAGAAGGTACATGACTTGCTTAGTGTCACACAGCTAGGATATATCAGAAGTAGGATTGGAACCCAGTTCTTTCTGGGTTGGAGGTCAACTTTACTACTAGGCTGTGGTCCCTCCCACAGTTTCTTCACAATTTAGAGAAATCATAGAATCTTAGCATTGGAAAAAGATTGGTCCAACTTTTTCATTTTATAGGTGAGAAAACTGATATCCAGAAGAAGGAAATGGCTCATTCAGTGTCATAGGTGCCTAGTAACAGAATCAGAACTAGCACTCATCTCCTTATTGATCCCTATTTACTACTGAATCTGCCCTTTTTTCTTTCTACCACACTACTCTGTTAATATAGGTTTAATTTTTCAAGACCCATACTTAACATGTTAAATCATTGCTTTATGGAAGCAACCTTCAAAAACATATGCCTCAAAACTTTAAAAAATATTTGCAATTCTGCATAAAATGTAATTTTTTCTACCTCCCATCCTTTCTTGTATTAATTCAGTCCCACTCTTACAGTCCTCTTTTTCCAACTACACTTTAAGAGGCGAGGGCTTGACTGTATGTACCAACTTGTAGACTGCAGTAGAACTGCTCAAAAGAGTGCCTGAGTTATCTCTATCAATGGAGACAAATAGAAACAAATGCATTATTTTAAATTATTTAAATCCATTATTTTTTTCAAATGAAACTATGCACCTTGTTGATGCTTATTAGGATATTTTACTTTGACTAAATACTGATTTACTCCTGGAACTGTGTCTTTGTAATTGCAATTTGTGTATTTTTTTCTGGTTCCAATTTATAATTTATAGGGTAGCCTCTGGATCCTTGTAAGATTGGGGCCTTAATATAGTTCTTGGCTGCTTTTAACCTCTTTTAAACACTTTTTTTCTTCAGAAATGGTTACATGAATTTTTTGTCACACGATATAATTTGCATTTATAATCCCTGTTTCCTTTTGATATCTTTTAATTTTAACATTTTAAAGGAAAGCTTTCTTTATATAGCTTTATTATTAAAAGCAAACAGATAGTTTGTTCAAATATCCACTGCTTTAATTCACCCTTGTAGCCATCAGACAGACCCTCTTGGAACAGAGGTACTTGGCTAATAGTTTCGCTTCTTAACCAGGTGTGGTCTCTTTTGTAAAGTGGGAAGACCGTAGGGGAGTGGAAAGGCTGTGTGGTAGAGAGAATGTGAGAGTTTAGGAGGTTATTGGCAGAGGAGCATTCCTGAGGTAAAAGGTGTACATTTAAACAGGCCCACCTGCCTCCCTGAGAATTGAGTTCCCACAGGAGTAACCTTCAGTTAGCAGCCAGTGAGGGGAAGTGGTGTGATGGCTGGTTTTACTTGTATTGTTTTCCCTACACCCTAGAAAGGAAATTAAACGGCAAACATATGTCTCCAAAGTAGTCTTTAGGGTCTTGTTTCCATCCAGAAATCCCGAATCATTTTGAGCTCCAACTTGAAATCTGAATGGATGTCAGTGCCTTATTTGTAGATTTTGGGGAGAAGGGGATGTTAGCTGTTTCTTTTTTTTTTTTTTTAGCAGACTAACACCTTTAATAGAAACCTTTGTGAGGAGTTAGCAAGATGTCTTTTTGTCATATGGAAAAACCATAGCCTCAGAAGATGATAAGACTTGTTCAAAGGACCTAGTGAGTGGGGGGGGGGCAACAATAAAAAAGTGGACCTTCTTTGTTCTTCAGACAGAAGCTAGGACTCCCTATTCCAGATATCTCAACAGCAGTCAGGTCATGTTGTCTTCCCCATAGATTGGAAGCTTCTTGAGGGTAGGAACTATTTAATTTTTGTCTCTATACCCCCAGGGTCAAGCACAGTCTCTAGAACATAGAAGGTGCTTAATAAATTCTTATGATTGAATGGCCAGTTCCTTACATCCAGATGGATTCTTTTCTTCCCTCATTCTTGCTTTACAGACTTCCTCCTCCTTTTCCCCACCCCCCCTCTCTCTGGTGGCCTTGAAAACCTCCTTATCCTTTTATTTTGTGGGAGAGCCACACCCACAGACTGGGCTATTGTTTGTGAGAATTCTTCAGTGTCTACAACGAACCCTCACTTAGTGCATTTCTGGGATTGTGGCACTGGACCTGACAGTATTCTTCCGAGTCCCAATTTTGCTCTTCTTAGGTGAGCACTGTGTGGTATTACAACCTAGCCTGGGGTTGAGCCACAGCTCTTCAGCTCTTCTGCCAAATGAGCCAGCAAGGTGTTCCCTAGTAAGAACCAACCTGGAGCTGTTCTTTCAATCTCTCCAATCTCCCAGCACCCCACACAAGAAGCTAGGATAATCATTTGGACTGTACAAAGAAAAATACCAAGGAATCCAAGGCAGGGGATCCTGGAGAATGTGTGATGCAAAGTGTGTAGGTGTGGGAGCAGGGGTGGTGGGGGTGAGGTGATGAGAGGGTGGAGAAGTAAGGTTTGTCACGGGAATGAAAAAAAAATCAACCATACCCCCCCCCATCCCCAGAATTTAGCTGATTAACCTGTAGAACCTGAGCCCCTGCCAAACCTAACTTCCTTGTTTTCAGAAACCTTGGCATGAGGCTACATTTTCTGGCACAGCCTAATCCTCATCACTGGAACCAGCAAAGCAGCTGTTGTGATTTTCGTTTTCCTCTCTCTTCTGGCAATTCCAAATCAGATATTTACTTTTCTTTTTTCCTTTTCCTTTCCTTCCCCACCCTCTTATAACAGGGAGTTGGTTCTGGTTAATGTTGAAGATCATAACATGATTACCCCAAAGTCTCATGAAATTAAATCACTTTGCTTCAAAGAGAAAGGAGTGGGGATGGGGGTGGGGAGTGGGACTGTCTGGCTGGTAGGCCAACAAGGGAAGAGCGGATATTGAAAGCAGACTGGCAGCGGTATTGCACTTTGTACAATGGAGTTCTGACAGTGTGAAGGCAAATACAGACAGACAGGCTTGTATTTGCAAACAGTGGCTTGTGAGGACTAGGGCCTCAGTCTTGTGTTTTACATGCTGTGCTCTTGGTTAGAAGAACATGGTCTGAGAGAGGAAGGGGATGGGAGTCATAGGGTGAAAGGTGGATTTAGGGGTGGCTCATTGAGCTATGAATGGTTTAGAAAGAAGGTGAATTCTTAAAGTTAGTCTTTGTGTTTGTTTTATGTCTGTCCCATTCTCTACTGGGAGTTCATCAGGTCAAGATATAGGGAAAATTGTACTTCAAACTCTGGGTAAAGCAAAGTTGGGTTAAAATTCTAGTTTTCTTAATGAAGCGCTCTATATAGAGACAGTGTGGTTTTACATATGTGTATTTGGGTTTCTTTGATCAGTTGTAGAAACCCAGATTTTCAGAGTCTGAGAGATTTTATCAAGAATAGATCATGACAGAATAACCTCATTTCCTTGTTTGGCAGGATTACTGAGCTAGTAGATGAGGGGGATGCTGTGGATATAGTTTACCAAGATTTTTAACAAAGCTTTTGACAAATTACCCCATATTCTTATTGTGAAGATGGAGTGATGTGGACTAAGAGAATAATAGTCAGATACATAATTGGCTAGATGGTCCCACTTAAAGAGTAGTTATTAATAAATACTTCAGTGTCAACATGGCAAGAAATCTCCAGTGGAGTACCCCAAGGCTCTGTGCCAGACCTTGTGCTCATCAACATTTTTGTCAATGCTTACATAAAGCTACATATGGAATGCTAATCAAATTTGCAGATGGCACAAATGGGGGAGGGGGAAAACCTAACTAATATGCTAGGTGACAGAGTTAGGATCCAGAAAGATCTTGACAGGCTAAAGCATTGGGCTGAATCTAATAAGTTGAAATCCAGTAGAGATAAATGTAAAGTCTTGTACTTGGGTACAAAAAAATCAAGTGCAAGATGGAAGAGACATGGTTAGATAGAGATTCTGAAAAAAAAAATCTGAGTGTTTTAGTAGACCAAAATTTCAATATGAGTTAGCAGGATGATGTGGTAGCCCAAAAAGCTAATATGATTTTAGGCTGAATTAAGAGAGATTCAGTCCAGTAATCAGTAGGTGATGGTCCCTCTGTACAGGGTGTCCCTAAATCTGGACACATAGGCAAAAATGAATATTTTGAAATATTTGGAATATCACCAGACTTTAGCCCCGTTGACTTCTTTTTCTGGGTATGCTAAAGGAGAGGGTGTACTCAGTCAAAATCACAGATGCAACACACTTGATTGAACGCGTAAAGACTGAATGTGCTAAAATCTATGGTAACGTGGAGTTATTGCAGTGAGTTCACGTGAATCTTGCAAATCAGCCTTTGCATCACAAATGATGCAAATCATATTGAAGATATTATTTGTTAATATTCCAACTAAATAAAACGTTGTTGAAAATTTCATTCGTTTCATTTCTTGAAAATATGCATTCTTGCCTAGGTGTCCAGACTTTAGGAACACCCTGTATTCTGCCGTTATCTGGCCTCATCTAGAGTGCTATTAACCCTGGGACATCACAGTTTAAAAAGGTCATTGATAAGCTAGAGAATATCCAGAGGAGGGCAGTCAGAATGGTGATGGACCTTGAGTTCATTTCCTGCGAAGATCGGATGAAAACTCAGTGGGGCATAAGATCCTAATTCTAGACCTGGAAGGGGGACCTTAGATGCCATCTAGTCTAATCCCCTCATGTTACATATGGGGAAACCGAGGCCTGGAAGATAGTCACTTGTTTAAGGTCATTAGGTAGTAAGGGGCAAAGCTAGAATTCAAACTCAAACCCTATGATGGAAAGTTAGTGATTTTTATACTGTGCCATGTGAGTAGTCTCCAAGTGTTTGAGGAGGAGGGTGTACTTTTAACAGCAATGCATGGAAGTCATAAAGAAGCAGGTTTAGGCTTGGTGTTGGGGAAAAAAATTTCTTAACGATTAGGTTTGTCTACAAGTGGAATGGGCTGCCTTGAGAGTGGGTTAGTTTCCTTTTCTTAGAGTTTTTCAGGTAGGGACTAAAGAGTAACTTTTTGGGTGTGTGATAATGGGGATTCCTTTTATTTATGGGTTAGACTGGATGACTGCTGAAGTGCCTTTCAACTATCAAATTCTGTGATTCTATGAGAGCTGTTAGGGACCCTAGAGATCCTCTACCAGAGGTTCCCAAACTTATTTGACCTGTAGCCCCCTTTTCAAAAAAAATAAATTTAGTCAGCACCCCCTTGGAAATCTACATTCTTTAAGCCTTTAATGATTTTTTTTGAAATATTTGTCTTTTCAAACTACTGCTGTTCCTTCCCCCCCCCCCCCCCCCCCCCCCCCCCCCCCCCCCCCCCCCCCCCCCCCCGCCCAATCGTTCCAGTGCCCCCCAGGGGGCGGTATCATCCACTTTGAGAACCTATTCTAGTCTATGCTTTAACCTAGTGTAGTCTATGCCCTAACCCAGCCTCAAGACCATATGTGGCCCTCTAGGTCCTCGAATGCAGCCCTTGGAATCCAAACTGCACAGAACAAATCACCTTAATAAAAGGATTTGTTCTCTGAAACTTGGACTGATTCAAAAGGTTGCACTCAGGCACCTAGAAGACTATATATGGCCTCAAGGCCACAGGGTCCCTACCCCTGCTCTAACCCATCTTTTACCTGACCAATGGTTTTTTGAATATCTTTTGATATCTCCTTCCCTGTGGGAAAATAATTTAGATCCATTTCATACCGTGTGTTGCATATAAATAAACCAGTTGTGACCATAAAGTTTATATATACATGTACATACATACATACTTAGTAACCATCAATGACGAGTAGCCAGATATAAATACATAGCAAGGAATGCAACTTATAAGAGACTAATGGGGGAGGACCAGGGGAGATGAGAAAGAGGGGAGGGAGGAAAATAGATCAGAAGTAATGCATCCAAATGAATATGGTTCCCCTCTACCTAAGTCAGCAACATTGCTGTTGTTTAAAGTATTTCTGCTGCTTTTCACTGGAAGCTGCCTTCAGCATACTATCTTGAATGTCCTTAACAGTGAGATATATTGATCTATTGCCAGTGTATTTGATTTTTTGAAATAGTAAATTGTTGTTTTGGTAAATAAAATATCTGATGAGACCAGTTCACCATTTTGGGTCAGAAAATAACATGACTGGAAAGGATCCAGATTTCCTCAACATATCTGCCTCCCCAAGTCCTCTTTCTCTCTACGAATCTCTCCTTAAAGGTAGTCTGGAACTGCGTTTGCCCTTTCTAGAAGCAAGAAGAATGTCTCTCCCCTCCAAAGTTCTCTTGCCAGCTCCATACTTTTTAATGCATCATCATTTTCTCCAGTAGTGAAGAGAATTTTATGCAAATGTTTGAGACCTGGGTTACAAAGAGATGATGGAGATGAAAACGTTTACTCATTTTCTTAATGTCCTTTTCTCTTTTGGTTAAAAAAAATAAGGGCCTGTTGGGTGATAGCAGATGCTACTTTTCTGCCTTGCCCCTACTATAGAGTAGCTAAGACTTGCTCCTGAGTCCTCATTGCATATGCTGCCAGTAATAGGATTATGGGATCATAGATGTAGACTTGCACGGGACTTCAAAGGTTATCCAAGTCTCCCCCCTTCCTTCATTTTACAGATGAGGAAATGAAGACAATATTGTCATATAGACATTAAGTGGCAGAGCTAGGATTTGAACCTCTGTCTCTGAATTGAGGATTCTTTCCGGTATGAATGCCCAGCTGGTTTTGGAGGGTTTTTGAGCCCCTGGAATAACACTTTTTTGGGAAAAGCAGGCTCATGACAAGCTAGAGTCTGCTTCTGTCTCTTGCCACCCAAGGGAGGCTGATGTTGCTGGCACTGTTGGAGGGAGAACTGAATGGAAAGTATGTGGGAGTTTTTACTGGAGGAAAAAAAAATAACAAAAACAAACCAGGAGGTGAGGCATTCAACGTATACAGTTATAGTGGTGCTTTCTGCCAACACAGTGCCACTGTTCTTTTATTTATAGGGAAATGGGAGTTTTTTGTTCTATACCTATTTTATCAAGTTCCTAAAATACAATGATTTAGTGACTCCCCTACTCTGGGTTTTACATTGCAAACATGACTGCAAAAATCTAGCCCCAGATTGCAAAGTATATCAGAGGTCTGAAGCTGAAATCCTGGCAATTCTGTGTAAAAGGGATATATTCTGGTTTCTGTCCCCATTTTGTCTTTATGAGTGAATCATGCTGACCTTTACAATGTTGCTGACCAGTGGAACTTGTGGCAACTAGAATGAAATGACCTTAGTGTGTGATAGGGTGGTTGTGGAGGTGAAGTAAAGAGGATGTGGGTTATCCTTTTTTTGGTTGTTTGAGGAACATTAGCAGTAAGGAAGGAAAAGAGGTTAACAAAATGAGCCCACAGATTTTAACTACTTAGATTGCTATGAAAGAGAAATATAGCAGACATAAGAAAGAATCTATAGGATTTGGTCAAGTCTCATTTATCTGGGTTCAGAAAAGGAACTTAGGTCATACTAAGGACACCTACTTGAGTATTGTGGATGTATATATCACATCTGGTGATAACAGCAAAGGGTGGAGGCAGGGGAGGAAATGTGAAATTGTTAATTTGGTAGTAATTCAAGGATACTGGAGAGAATGTTGAAAATGCCTGTTTTCAGGAAGAGAAGTCAAGATGGAGAGAGATCTATTAACCATCAATCTTTTAAATTCAGGACCACACATATTCTATGTAGATCCTCATATATAAAGTAAAGATAGGAACATTTCATCTGTCTTGGGGATGTGGTGGAGTTGAGCAAGGTCCTTTTGGTCATCAGTATTTAATTAGATCCACTGTGACTTAACTATGACGTTAGGAACTTGGAACTTGTTCCAGAATGGGTGGCACATTTGAAAAGAATTTTGAATTTTTAGTATTAACTCCTCCCTTTACTTTTCCAAACCCCCTTAGAAGGTAATCACTCAATTTTAACTTCATTGTTTAGAAGCTCAGCTTTTTTTTTTTAAATATGAGGGAAGACTTAAATACATCCATCTTTCCATGATTCTGACTTGTGGTTTGCTTAGCTGGTATTGATTGCTTCCTTTATTGCTAGCTGCTGTTTAGAATACTTGGATGGATCTCTGATCTCATCTTATCTATGCTAGATATGTACTCCCTTCAGCATTGGAGAGACTACACCCTATCCATGATTTCTCTTAGTGTGTTTATTATCTATGCCTGAAATCTTCTCTGTTCTCATCTTTTATTTGTGGAACCCCAAAGGCTTGGCTTAATCTTCCTACAAGAAGAGTTCCTTTTTTTTTTTTGGAAGGGAGAGGTGAGGCAATCACACAGAGCTGGTAAGTGTCAAGTGTCTGAGTCAGATTTGAACTCAGATCGTCCTGACTCCAAGGCTAGTGTTCTATACTCTGCACCACCTAGCTGCCCCTAAGAAGACTTTCTTATGCTCCTGGTGAAGACTATGTAATCTCTGCAGTTCCTTCCAGCTCTAAATCTGATCATATAATCAAATAATCATGTAATATATATGTATATATGTATGTATATATATGACATATATATGTGACACATATATATGTCATATATATATCACATAATATAATCAAATAATGGTATTTAGATTTAAAAAAGATGACTTGGAGAAAATGCTAGCTGTTTTCAAGTATTTGAAGTGTTATATTGAATAAGAGGGGTTAGAATATATATCAGAATTATAATTCATGCCTCAGACATTGGCTGTGTCAGTCCATGATCTAGGTCATCTGATCTAGTCCACCCTTCATTTTATAGATAAGGAAACTTCAGACCTGGGGAGCTGGTGTAACTTTCATCCATTCACATGGGTTGTGAATAACAGGGCTGGGATTTGAATCCAAATGCTTAACTCCAAGTTCTTTCCAGTATTTTAAAAACTTGTTTGTAAGGTATATATTATGTGACAGACGCTACTCTCAAGGAGCTCACTGTCTAATAGAGGAGACAACAGGTAAAATATTATGTACAACAAGATTTAGAAAGGATAAAATGGGTTAGCATTCATCTCTGACAAAGTTAGAGCAAAACTAGATTCAATTAAAAGAGACAAACAAGGAAACCACATTGTGAAAAAAATATCATAGAGAATGAAGCATTGTTAATGCTAAACCTAAATGTACCAAATGTATAGCATCTGGAGTTTTAAAGGAAAAGTTAAATGAATTACAGGTAGAAATAGATAGTAATACTTTATATGGTAGAGGACTTCAACCTTCCCCTCTCAGAATTAGATAAATTTGGCCAAAAAATAAGAAAGAAATTAAGGAGGTGAATGGAATCTTAGCTGAACTAGATATGACAGCTATCTGGAGAAAACTGAATGGGAATGGAAATGAGTACATCTTTTTTTCAGTGGTACATGGAACCTTTACAAAATATTGACCATGTATTAGGGCATGGAAACTTTATGGTTAAATGTAGAAATGCAGAAATCTTAAATGTATCCTTTTCAGATCACTATGCAATAACAATTATATTCAGTAAGGGAACATAGAAACACAGATTAAAAACTAATTAGATACTAAACAACCTTAAAGAATGAGTGGGTTAAAGAACACATCATAGAGACAATAACTTCATTAAAGTGAATGACAATGGTGAGATAACCTATGGGATGCTACAAAAGCAGTAATCAGAGGAAAATCTATATCTCTAAATGCTTATATCAATAAAAGAGACCAATAAATTGGGTATGCAATTAAAAAAATGGAAAAATATCAAATTATTATTTCTTTTTATATTTAAGTTCAAAATGAATTTTTAAAAAATAAAAAAGTGCAGCAGGCCAAATTCTTGACATGAAAGCCAAGAAAATGTCACATTGAGGCTAAAGCAGCTTAGGAGGATAGACAGAGGGGTCTGTGGGCAGTGGAGTTGGGGCTGCCCAGGAATACAATGAAGTGGTAAAGCAGTGGGTAAGGCAATGGCCACACAAGTAGCAGCCAGTGGTGAGGAGCACAGATGGTAAAGAGACTGAACACTAGGGTAGGAAACACCTGGGCAAAAAAAGATACCAAGGGACCCCTGCACTTTAACTGAGAGTAGGAATAGTGCCAGCTAGCAGCTCTGTTGACTACTGCCCAGTCCTAGGGTACAATTACAGGGCAGAGAAGAGTGCTTCCAAGGGAGCAGGGGCCCTGCCTGTGTAAAAACCAAGGAACAAGTTCCAGAAACATAAATACATGGTTCTAAGCCAAAGAGTATAGTGTATACTTGGGTCTAACCTTAGTCCCACCCATGAGACTACGTTGGAAAAAATGAAGTTAAAATAAAACCAAGGAATAGCCAGAAGTTCAGGAATGCTAAACTTTCAAAACCTTCCAGTGGGCTAACAATGACTGAGTCCAGCAATAATCTCTGGAAACTCAGCCACGCACAAGCCAACAGATCCAAATCTGCACAGCACAGACCAGGATAGTGATCTCTTCATACCACTTTGGAAGCACTGAAAACTTACAAGTCCCCAGACTAAGTTGTGTAAAAAGTTAGAAGGTCAGGCCAGACATCCCTCCTACTCCCAGAAGGAAGTAGAGCTCAAAACTAACATAAAGTCCAAAGTCAAGAAGTAGAATGAGAAAATGAACAAACAAAAAATCCTAACATCAAAAGGTACTATGGTAATAGAGAAGCCCGAGACACAATCACAAAAGATGAGGGCTTAAAAATATCTACAAGCAAAGCTTCAAGCAAAAGTGCAGATTGAACAGAAAATCTAGCACAAATTCCTAGAAGAGTTAAAGAGTTTTTAAAAGTAAAAAAAAAATTTAAATCAAATAAGAGCAATAGAAGAAAAACTTGGGAAAAGAAATGAGAGCAATGTAAGAAAATTATGAAAAGGAAATTAACAGCTTGATAAAAGAGGTACAAAATGATACTAAAGAAAATAACTTCTTAAAAATTAGAATTGGCTAAGTAGAAGCTAATGACTCCATGAGACATCAAGAAACAATGAAGCAAAATCAAAACAAAATCAAAAGACTAAGTAAATAGAAGGAAATGTAAAATATCTCATAGGAAAAACAACTGACCTGGAAAATAGATTGAGGAGAGAGAATTTAAGAATCATTGGACTACCTGAAAACCATGAACAAAAAAAAAGAGCCCCCATCATATTTGAAGAAATTATAACCATTGTAACTTAGAACCAGAACTCGAAGTACACATTGAAAGAATCTACCAATCACCTCCTGAAAGAAATCCCCAAATGAAAACTCCCAGGGAATATTCTACCCAAAATCCAGAATTCCTAGGTCAAAGAGAAAATACTGCAAGCAGTCAGAGAGAAATAATTCAAGTAGTGTAGAGCCACAGTCAGCGTTACACAAAATTTAGCAACTACTTCTCTAAAGGAATAGAGGGCTTGGAATATGATATTCTGGAAGCTAAACGAGCTAGGATTACAACCAAGAATCACCTGCCCAGCAAAACTAAATATGATCCTATGGGGTTAAAGTGGATATTTAATGCAATAGAAGACTTTCACACATGTCTGATTAAAAAAAGACCAGAGCTAAATAGAAAACTTAACATTTAAATGTAAGAGTCAAGAGAAGTATAAAAAGGTAAGCATGAGGAAGAAATCATAAAGGACTAAAAAAAGGTAAACTATTTCCATTCCTATATAATAAGATGATAAATGTGATGTCATAGAACATTATCATCAACAGAAGTCTCGGAGGGAAAATACTAAGACAGAGGGACTAAATACTCTCTTATATCTGTTATATTTGGATGATCTGAAAAGAAGAATGTAAGAGTGAGAAAGAAGGATGCGCTGGGAGAGGGAGAAATAAGAAGAATGTGGGAAATTCTCTCACATAAATGGGGCACGCAAGGAAGACTTTTTACAGTGGAATAGAGAATGTCCAAGGGTGGGGGTGGGGAGGGAGAGAAGAGTCAACTCTAGAACCTCACTGCCATCTGAACTGGTTCAAGAAGGGTAGAACATATGAAACAAATACAGTTGGTTATCTGTATGTTCATCTTATCCAACAGGAATGTAGAAGGAAAATAAGAGAAGGAGGGTGAAGGGAGGATAAGAGAGAAATTAAGGGAAGCAGTAGTCAGAAGCAAAATAGACTCAGAGGGAACAGGGTTAAAAAAAAAGAGAGAAGGGTAAGTATGAGAGAACACCATGGAGGCAAATGCATAGTTAGCCATCATAACACCCATAAAATAGAAGATATCAGAATGGATTAGAAACCAGAATCCAACAATATGTTGTTTACTATATATTGGAATATACTACTATAAAGGAATAGAGAGCTTAGAACAGGATGCTTTCCTCTGTATTTTTTGTGGGCTGCCTGAAATCCTTTGGCAGGCTACAGGGTGTGCAGGCCTGGCATAAAATAAGATATTCAGGAAGGCAAAGGAGCTATGATTACAACCAAGAATAATCTATGCAGCAGAACTGGTATAATTTTACGGGGTTGAAATGGATATTTAATGAAATAGAGGAACACTTGAAACAGACATATACACATAAAGTTAAAATAAAGGTCTTGAGCAGAATCTATTATGCTTCAGCTAAAGTAAAAAAGACAGGGGTAGCAATCAAAGCAAAAACAGTAATAGAACTAATTTTAAAAGATAAAGAGGGAAATTACATTTTGCTAAAAGGTTAGATAATGAATTAATATCAATATGGAGCACATATGTATCAAGTGATATAGCATCCAAATTCTTGAAGGAAATGCTGTATGAGTTACAGGAAGACATAGAGAAACTGTAGTATGGGGGACCTCAATTTAACCCCATCCCTCAGACTCAGATGAATCTAATCATAAAATAAAAAAGAAATTAAGTAGAGGAATAGAATTTCAGAAAAGTTAGATATGATAGACCTCTGGAGACTGTTGATGGGGAATAAAAAGCAGTATACCTATTCTTCAGTTGTGTATGTTAGCTTCACAAAAATTGACCACGTAATAGGATATAAAAATCCCACAAATGCAGAAAAGCAGAAATACTAAATATATTTTTTTCCTGACAGTAAGACAAAAAAAATCACACCTAAAAAAGGGCTTTTGAAGCATAGATTTAGAATTATCCAGAAACTAAATAACCTAATCCTAAAGAATGAGCAG
The DNA here is from genome assembly GCA_028646595.1 of Phalanger gymnotis. Lineage (NCBI taxonomy): Eukaryota > Metazoa > Chordata > Mammalia > Diprotodontia > Phalangeridae > Phalanger > Phalanger gymnotis. Next base: position 203,110,465 of record CM053627.1, read on the forward strand.
GTCAAAGAACAAGTCATAGAAACAGTCAATAACTCAATAAAAATAATGACAATGAGACAACACACCAAGAGTTCTAGGATGTAGCTAAAACAGTACTGGGTAAGGGAGATTTATATCTCTAAATACATGCAAATAAAAAAGAAAAAGAGCAGATCAATGAATTGGGCATGAAATTTTTAAAAAAGCTAGAAAAATAAACTTAAAACTCCATAATTAGACACCTAAATAGAAATCCTGAAAACCAAAGGAGAAATTAATGAAATTGAAATAAAAGCTAGTGAACTAGTAAAACTAGGAGCTGTGTAAAAAACAACAATAATAGAACAGATAAACCACTTGGCTAATTTGATTTTTAATAAAAAGAAAGAAGAAAATCAAAAAACAAAAAGCTGAGTTCACAACCAATGAAGATGAAATAGAAGCAATTATTAGGAGCTAGTTTGCTCAACTACATGGCAATAAAATTGACAATCTAAATGAAATGGATAGGTATTTGTAAAATATAAATTGCCTAGGTTACTAGAACAAGAAATAAAATAAATGATCTTATCTTAGAAAAAGAAATTGAAGCCACAAATGTACTCCCAAAAGAAAACAAAAACCCTGGACCACAAAATTTAGAAGTGAAGTCTGCCAACAATACTTTATTAATTTAAACAGTAATTAATTATAATACTACGTAACTTAAAAAAAATAGGTATAGAAGGAGTCCTACCACATGTCTTCTATGATGGTCTTGATATCTAAACCAGGGAGTCAAAACAGAAAAAACCATAAACTAATTTGCTGAATTGATGCAAATATTTTAAATTAAAAATTCCCAAGGATATTACAACCATATATCACAAAGATCACACATTGTGACCATGCTGGATTTATACTAGGAATAAAGGGCCGGTTCAGTAATACAAAAACTCTAAGCATTACTGTTCATATCAACAACAAAAACAACAAAAATCATATAAATGTTTCAATAGACACAGAAAAAGCTTTTGAGAAAATATAATGCATTTTTTGTTTAAAAAACAAGTAGAAAGCATAGGAATAAACAGCTTTTCTTAAAATGTTAAGTAGTAGCTATATAAAACCAAGAGCAAGCATTATCTGTAATGGGAATAAACTAGAAGCCTTTCTAATATTAACTCAGGGATGAAGAGGTGATGTCCATTGTCACCATTATTTAATATCACATGAAAAATGCTAGCTATAGCATAGGACGAGAAAAGGAAATTGAATGAATAAATATAGGAAATGAGGAAACAAAAATATCATTTTTTTGCAGATGATATGATAGTTTACTTAGAGAACCTTTGAGAGTCAATCAGAAAGCTAGTCAGAACAATGAACTTCATCAAAGTTGCAGTGTATAAGAGAAATCCACACAAATCATAAGCATTTCTGTATATTACCAGTAAAACCCAATAGGAAAAGATAGAGAAATTCCATTTAAAATAATTATGGACAGTATAAAATACTTGGGAGTCTACCTACATTGACACACTCAGGAATTATATGAACACAATTACAAAACAGTCCTCGCACAAAGTCAGATCTCAGTAACTGGGGAAATTTTAGTTGCTCATAGGTAGGCTGAGCCATTATAATAAAAATTATAATACTGCCTAAATTAATTTACTTAGTGCCACACCAATCACACTACTAAAGATTTACTTTATAGAGCTAGAAAAATCTTAACAAAACTCACCTGGGGGAATAAAAGATCAAGAATATCAAGGGAATCACAAAAAAATTGGAAAAGATGGTGACTTAGCAGTATCAGACCTCAAACTATGTTACAAATCTCTAATCATCAGAACAATTTGGTATCGGATAAGAAATAGAGTGATTGATCAGTAGAAAAGATTAGGTTCATAACATACAGGAGCACATGAGCGCAGTAACCTACAGTTTGATAAACACGAAGATCTCACCTGTTGGGGCAAGAAAAAAGCCATTCCCCAGTTGATAAATGGTCAAAGGATATAAATAGGCACTTTTTAGAGGGGGAAAAAAAAGCTATCAATAGCTATACCAAAAAAAGTTCTAAGTAACCAATAATTAGATAAATGAAATTGAAACAACTCTGAGGTAGCTTGATTAAGATGACTGAAAGGTAAAATCAGAAATGCTGAAGGAAAGGTGGGAAAATGGAAACACAAATGCATTGTTGGTGGAGCTGTGTACAGGTCTAACAATTCTGGAAAGCAATTGGGAACTGTGCCCCCAAAAACCATTAAACTATGCATGCCCTTTGACCCACTAATACAGCTAATATGTTTGCACTACAAAAAGATGAAAGAAACAGGAAAAGGACCTATCCATATATACAAAAGTATTTATAGCAGCTCTTTTTGTGGTGGCCAAGATTTGGAAAGTGAGGGGATGTCCATCAACTGAGGAATGACTGAACAAATTGTGGTATATGATTCTGATGGAAGACTGTTGTGCCATAAGAAATGATGAGTAGGATGGTTTTAGAAAATCATGGGAAGACTTAGATGATCTGATCCAAAGTGAAGTGAGCAGAATGAGAACAGTTTATAGCAGTAACTGAACACTGTAATGATAATCAACTATAAAAGACTTAGTAACTTTGATCAAGGCAATGAATCACCACAGTTCTAAGGTCTCATGTTAAAAAGTGCTGTCTATCTGATAAAGAACTGATGGATTCAGAATGCAGATTGAAGCATTTTTCCCCCTTACTTCCCCTCCCCGTCCCAACATGCCTAATGTGAAGATTTGTTCTGTGTGACTTCACATTTGCGATGGGTTTTGTATTCTTTGCCTTCACAATGGATGGGAGAGAGGGTGGGAAAGTGAGAGAATCTAGAAATTAAAACAGAATTGATATTTTTTTTAAAAAAAACTTAAATACTCTTCTCAATAATGCAGGGATCTAAGATAATTCCAGAAGCGTCATGATGGAAAATGCTATCCTCACCCAGAGAAAGAACTGAATGGAGATGGAAACGTACTATTTTCCTCTCTTTTTTGTTTTGTTTTTATTTCTTCTTTCTTGTGGTTTTTCCCTTTGGTTCCAATTCTTCTTTACAACATGACTAATGTGGAAATGTTTAACATGGGTATATATGTATAGCCTGTATCAGATTGCATGCTGCCCTGGGCAGGGGGGAGGGAAAGGAGGGGGAGAAAATTTAGAACTTAAAGTTTTATAGAAGTGAATATTGAAAACCAAAAGTAAATAAATATAGACCTTCGTCAAATATAAAAAATAAACAGGTATGACCCTGTACAAGTCATTTAATCTCAGCTTAGTTTCTCATCCATAAAATGAGGATGATGATAATAGCATCTATCTGACAGGGTTGCTATGAGGATCAAAGGAGATTACATAGATACATTTCATATATATATAATCTATACTCATTTACAGATATGTGTGTATATATATATATAGTGCTTTATGAATTTTAAAGCTCTATTTTTAAAAAAAACTATAGCATTTATATAGTCTTCCACTCACCAAAAACTACCTTTATATTTGAGAAGTTCAAATTCTACCTAATTATTGTTCCCTCAAACACAATGGTGTTCCGTTTAATTCCAGTCTTTGATTCCCATGATGTACGCTTTCATTTCACCTTATCCATATACCATCACCTGTGTGTGTTCCACCTCCATTATCCCCTTCTGAATCTCCTTTCCTCCCATTTTTCTTTCTGCCTCCCTCTTATACCTATACTTCTCACTATGAATTCCACATACCTAGTCTGTTTCCCTAGAGGAAAAAACAGCATGGTATATAAAGAGTGATGGACTTGGGAGTATAAATGACCCTGGTTTGAATATCAACTCAGACATTTATTCACCATGTGACTTCAGGCAAATCATTTTGACCCCCAGGACCTCAGTTTCATATCCATAAGATTCATTTTCCTCTCTTTGAAATCTTTACCTTTTAGTTACCCATGTCATTTATATGCTTTCGTGTACCCTTAAATTCCTTGTCACTTTACCCTATTTGCAAGGCAAACCTTTCTAAACTCTGCCTCTAGATTATCCCCATGGTCATCTTTTCCACTTTTGCTCATATGCTATTGAATGCGTTGGAAGAATCCACATAGCTTTCAGTTGGTTCACTACTCATTTGTTATCCAATCTTATGTGCATCTTTACTGCTACGCGATTTTTTTTTCCTCTTCTTTTTATCACACTCCTACAGTGGCTGTTTCAAACCTTATTTTCTTGCCTCCTGTACCACTCATTCTCCCCTCCCTCTCAGCAGACCTAATTTATGGAGACTTCATTATACCCCATTCTCCTCCTTGTGCCTTCATACCATAATGAAGCCTCACGAGTAGTAAAGCGTGGCTCTACTACTTATGATGCATCTTGAAGCATCTTAAAGTTGTCTTATTCCATCTATTGCTCTTCTCTCCCCATCCCCACTATCCTTTTCCCCCATTTGCAGTAGGGATTAGTCAGAGTGACTGGATCTAACACCGATGGCCCCAGAAATCAATGTGACTCTGTTATCCTCTGTATGACAAATCTGTTTTGCCTATAAATACTAGGCAAGTGACAAAATAATAGTCTGTAGCTTTCCAATGTGCAAAAACTTTTGATGAAGGTTTTTCTATCAACGCAGGCCCAGAAGTAAACTTCCCAAAAAGTGGTAGGAAGTAGAGCCCTTATTCAGGATAATGGAACTCCTAAGAGGTTATCAGACCAATTACATTCCCTTATTCCTGGCCTGAGGGAATCTCAGACTCAGAAACATCTCTTTAATGGAAAAGCAAGAGTATGCAGACCTGTTTTTCCCTTTATTAACACTGATTTAGGAAAAGTATCATCAGTGTTGACTGCATAGTATCATGAAAAGCACAGGATTTGGAATCAGAAGACATGTACTTAAGGTTTGATTTGTTGTTTATTAGCATTGTGACCTTAGAAAAGACTTAATCTCTCTGAGTTTCTTTCCTAATCTGTAATATCTTTACTACCAACCTCAAAGAGCTGTTGTGAGGCTTTTTTATGTGTAATGTATGTATAAATACTTTGTAACTAAAGCATTCTATATTCATGAGTTATATTATTATTAATAATAGAACATGTAGCATAGGGTAGTAGTACATGTAGTATGTTAGAAGAGAGAAAGAGCTAGCCTTGGAATTAGGACAGTCTGGGTTCAAGTCCTGACTGACATATACTGGCTATGTATGAACCTTTGAAATTCACAGCTTCTTAGTCCCCCAAGCAACTCTCTTAGACTATAAATTAGAGAGTTATAGGTCTTTCTACTTTCCACTGGGAATATCCCATAACATTTAAATAACGGGCCTTCACTCTCTTTATGGCACCTTCCCATTATTATCAGTAATGCATCCATTCTGCCCTTATCCTTGCTGCCTATGCTATCCATACAAGCTGCCTTTGTAATCATAATATTATAACCTGAATACCATCTTCTCACTTGTTCCTCTGAATAACCTGGACCTGACCACAAGTTAAACATGAAGACCTCCTGGCTTTCTCTTCTCAGTAGACCAACATGACTTAGCTAATGTTGGAAGCTGCCATAAGAAATCTCTGGCAGTGTTCTGTTGGGTCCCAAGGGAGAGACACAAAATCTCTACTACTTTTTTCCAATAATAATTTTGCTCTGGTACCCCCAAAGAAGTGCATACACAGAGCCTGGGCAATAGTAGATCTGTGGGAATGTAAGCCATGGGAGGGATCATGGCCTTCAGTGATGCAGAGGCAGGCCATTGCTTATGCACTACACCTACTGTCCTTTGTGTAGCCCATGGGTGAGGACATGACAGCCACTCTGAGGATTCTTTTCTTCTGCAAATCAGCTGTTCCCAGTGCTACAAGAGCAGAGCCCTATTGAATGGGGGAGAGCAGTAGGACTCCTGGGGTGTGGATGCATGGTGGATGAACCATGGTAACTTGGCTACAAGTGTGACAGCACAGACCTCCTCCGTACTTAGGCTGTCCCTGTCAGACTTACTTCAGCTTCTTCCCTGGATTGAGTATTCATGCCACAGGGTTTTCCTTTATTCATTTTGGAATAGTATTTCACATGAGAGAATAGTTTCTTTTTCCTCTGCCCTTATTACTGGTAGCCTCAGAATTAAGTGAGATTTCTTTTACACCTTGAAAAACATCTTCCTTGGATCCTACTACCTTGCTCTCTTCCCTTCACTGCCTTCTCCGAGCAGCTGTCCTTTTTATTGTCTTCCTTTCCCTGCCTCTGAAAGAGTTGTCCACGCACTTATGGCCTTCACTTCATAACTACCTACTCATTCTCGAATCCATAACATTTAAGGATTATGTCTTTACCACTTCCTTGAAGCCAGTGGATTTATAAATCCAGTCCCCTTTCCTCAGCCCCCGTCTTCCCGCCTTCTGCAGCATGAGATACTGTTGACCACTCTTTTCCGTCTTGAAACTATTTTCTGTTACCTTCTATGAAGAGACACTATCCTGGTTTTCCTCCTCTTTCTCTGATTCATCCTTCTCTTGTCTTTTTTCTGTGGTTCCTCTTCTTCCCTTTAAATGTGGATCTACCTTGAGGTCTACTCTCAATCTCTGTTCTTTTTATACCTCTTTTTCCTCGGAGATCTGTCTGTTCTTATCTCTTTAATACAGATAACTCCAAAATCTTTATCTCTAGCTATGATTTCGCTCTTAAACTACTAAACACATATATACCTTGTGTGTGTCCAGGGGAGATGTTCCTTATACATCTCTTCTGGATGTTTCCATTTGGACCTTTTGCTGCCATCTCAAACTCTCAATGTCTGAAATTAAACTCACAGATATATCCTTCAAATCATTTCCCTTAAACTCAGCTCCCCAATAAACTTCATTTCTATCCATTGTTCCATTGTACCATTGTTCTCTCAACCCTAAAAACTTTAGCTCCCTTTCTTCCTCTTTCTCTTTACTCAGTAACCAAGTCTTATTGCTTTTCCTTTGGAGTGCCTTAAATCTGTTCTTCCTTTCTTTTTATTTCCATTGCTATAATCTTCTTTGTGATAAACAGCAAGCACAATGGAATCTTCAGTTTTCTATATCTTTCAATGTCTGTATCTTAATTGTGAGATGGTAAAGATACATTTCAATTTTAAATATTGCTCATGAAAGTCTTCCAGTGAACTCAAAGATGTCCTTGATTCATGAAGATAACTGTCATAAAGATTTTGTATAGATAGGAAAGTAGGTATATAGGTAATTACTGATATTTTCTTGGTCATCTGTAATAAAGTCCAAGGCTTTTTTCCATGCTTTTGTACCTTTGTTTTTTCAGATGCATTGCATTTTGAACCCTTCAAGTCCTCACAGTCTTATTAGCACCAATCCTTTTTCCATATTTGTTTCAATTCAGCTGCTTTTCCTTTAGTTTTGCTCTTGAGTTTTATTTCTACCTCACTTGTAATCTCAAGGACTCTGGTGTTAAGGTGTGGCAGTTTCCGCTGTCCTTGATGGAGAAATCATTTTGTGGGGCGGTGGGGGAGGAGGTGTTAGGGTTTTTAAAAATGGGTTTCACCCTCTATTGTTTCTTTCTGCTTTATGAGATTATATTGCTTATAATTATCCATTCTCCTTTTTTGTAAGATTTTGTAGATGAGCTTGTATTCTAACCCAATGTTGCCTTTGGCAGCCACCTCTCTCTGTCTGGCAAGTAAGTCAGATATTTGCATACTATGGCATTTCCTGGAATTTTTAAATTTCCTTTTTGTGGCAATTAATTTGCACTGGTTTTAATTTGAATGAAAGTATTATAGTTGGTGTCAATGCCATTTCTTTTATCCATTTTTTAATTTTAATAACTTATTTAAATAATTCATAGTGAATTCTTTTAAATTGCATGCCATGTCTTTTTCTTATTATTCTTCTTTCTAGTTTATTATAAATTCTGGTCTTATCTATTATGAATATGTAGACACAAAAAACATTAAAAATTGAATATAGGAAAAATAATGTATACAGGTTAGCTATTTGGTATTTAATTTAATTTCATTAATCATTTAACAACCATTTAATAACCACTTACTACATAGAATTCCCTATGCTAGGGCACTCAGAAATTCAAATAAGTGTGTGTGTGTGTGTGTGTGTGTGTGTGTGTGTGTGTGTGTATGTTTAGCTCCCACCATGTTCATGACACTATGCTAAGTGTATGGGATACAGATAAAAAAGAAAACTGTCCCTGAGTTTAGAGAACTTACATTATAAGCTCCTCTAGTTTGAAAGAGGGGAGTATGACCTATATAATAAGGAAATATAAAGAGATTTGAAAAGGTAGAGAGCACTATGAAATACTGGGATCAATGAAGTCTTCATATCATACATGACTCTTTAGATTGAGCCATGAAGTAAGAAGCCTTCCAAGAAGATGAAGTGAGAAGAGATTGCACTCCAAGTACCAGAGACAAAGGCAGAGAAATTGAATGTTGAATCTGGGGGACATCATGTAAGTTAGTTTGGCTATAATATATGGTGAATAAAGGGGATTAATGAGATAAGCCTGGAACAGTATATTGAAGTTAGATTGTGGAAATTTTTAAATGCCAAGTTTGCATTTTGTCCTAGAGGCAATGGGGAACAATTGAAGGTTTTCAAGCAGGAGAATCATGTGGCCAAGTAATGACTTAGGGAGACTGTTTAGGTAGTTATATAGAAGTTAGATTGGAGAAAAGAGAGAATAGAAGCAGGAGACCAATTAGGAGGCTATTGCAATAATTATGCAAGATGTCATGAGAAATCATGTGAGAAGAAGGGAATGAATGGGGGGAGATGTTGAGGATGTAGTATTGATGACATCTGGCAAGTGACTGGTTTTGGACAGTGAGGAAGAGGGAAGAGTCAAGGATGACTCCTCTAAGTGGTGAACCTTGGTAACTGAAAAGGTGGTGGTCCTCTCAACAAAATTAGGAAAGTTTGGAGAGGAGACAGATTTAAGGAGAAAGATGATTGAGTTTGAAATGTCAACTGGAACATCAAAAAACAGAAATGTCCTATGGTCTTTCCACTTTAAGGACGGGATAGAGAACTAGGCATTTTTGTAGGAAGCAAAGAGTCAACATGGAGGGTGAGAAAAAAGGGAAGTGATTGAAGAGTCAAGCTATCACGGAGGGCATGTGAGCAAAGGCACACATTGTCAAGGAAAATAGCCACCTCTTCCTAGAATCTAGGGCAAAGGAGAAGAGAATGTGGGATAATGTACAGATACTTTGAGGTATGAATTGAGAGAGAAGGAGCTCATGATAGATCATGGAAGATGGTTCTTTGGGTTCAGTTTTCTCATTTAAGTAGGATACAAGACTCTTTGCTAAGAAGCATGGCTAGGGGATGGGTTTGGAACAGCCACTGCAGGTAATATGTAATCAACAAGGAGTAAAAGTATTGCAATAAAGCAGTGAGGTTGTAGTCACAATTAGGTAAAATTAAAACCTATGGATTTAATTATAGGTGGTATGATTTCCTGCAGTGGCATTCAGCAAAATGGGAGAAGAACCAAAGAAGGCAGATGGTAAATATAGTGTTGGGTAAGGCATGAACAGTGTCCCTTACCTGTGATGGGGGAAATGGGACACAAAAGATCCAGTGACTGACAAGGGACAATATGCAATTGAATTAATTAACCATGAGATCAAGATAATGAAGATAGAAAAGTGATACCAGAGCAGGGGATGGTGTCTGGGAAAATGCAGTGGCGGGAGGGGGTGGGGCTGAGGGGGGGGTAATGAAACTGGAATTTATAATGAGGACTAAGTTGAGAGAGAGTAGAAAGACAAGAAGTTATAATCAGAGAGAAGAATCTCAGCATTCTAGATCACAAAGGTGTCACCACAGTTACCAGAAATGGTGAGAGCAAGAGTATGACCATTCCTATAAGTGGATGAAGTAGGGTGAAAATAAAGATGTTAGGAGTGGAGGAGGTTGATAAATTGGTAGGCCTGGGCATTTATGGGCATGTCAATTTGTATGTTAAAAATCTCCAAATAAGAGGACAGAGGTTTAGAGCAAATATTATGAGCTAGGTACTGAAGTCCTTGAGAAAAAAAACCAGAGGTTAGGGAGAGAGAATGACCTAGAAATTGGTCAAGGACTGCAACAAAGATCTGGACTGTGTAATATAGACATAGTGAATCTCAGGGAATATGCCTACTCTTCAAAGGGCAGGTTTCAGTGGGTAGAAGAGAATTAATGTCCAAGATAAAGTGAAATTTCTGAATAATAGAACAAAACACCATGCAATAAGAGGGTAGAAGAAGAAGGAAGTAGGGAAGGCACCCTGCCCCTTACCTCAGCAGATTGTGACCCTGAATCAAAAGGATTGGGGAGAAACAGGGCAGAGATAACAGGGGAGAATTGCAGAAAGTACAGCAAGCTACCCCTATCCTCAAACTCTGACCAACCTACAAAGTGCACCAGACTGAATCCTGATGAGACAATCCAAGAAAGTCACAGTGAGTCACTTTTCTAGCCCGGAACAGCATAAGGAGGGAGACAGAGAGGTTTCTATAGACTGGGGATAGAATCTGGCAAGGAGTGGCCACATAGAGCTGCTATAACACCTAGGTTTAGGCTGTGCACAAGGGGCAAGAGGTCTTACACTCATGGCATTCCCATACCAGTGCACCATGACCTCAAGTAGGGTGCAGGAACAGTTGTCAACTGCCATCTTTGTATCTTATTATCCAGTTCTGTGTCACAGATCCTGGGTGGGTTGAGAAGAGGTAAGGTAGCAGTCCCTAGGAAGTGTATGGAGAGAAGAGGAATTTCAGAAGCAAGGAAAAAGTGTTAATCAGAGCCCAGGAAGAGAGCAGAGTTTCAATGCCAGCTTTGATCCCGGTCTGCAGCCTTCAAAGGAATAACCAGGGCAGCAATCCCAGACCAAAGGAAGGCAGCATTTCTGTCACTCAGAACCAGCAGAGCTTCCAAGCTGGTTGTTAGAGGTTGTCCAGCAGTAGTCTAGTGTTACTCAGACTCAAACCTAGGTCAAGAACTTAGAGCATTCAGACCAGGGGGACAGCAATCAAACCTTACCCTGCATCAGACTAAAAGCTTCCAGTTCCTCAGTCAGAGCGGTACATATGATATTGAAATAACCCAACACGTTATACCCCAAGAAAGAAGCAAAAGGACCAGGTCCAAAAAGGACCTTCCCTTTAGAACTGCATAGAGTGACCCTAACATCAAGTCTAAAATAAGGAAGTAGGCTGGGAAGATTGAGCAGTCAAAAAAGAATACCACCATAAAAAGCCATTGTGGTAACAGAACATTCAAGACCAAACCCAGGAGAAGAGAATGACTCCAAAATGTCTACAAGCGAAGGCTCAATGGAAAACACAGCTTTGGCACAAATTTGTCTAGAATGCCGGAAAGAAATTTTTCAACGTTTTCTACCTGGCTGGTCTCCGGTTTGCCATGATCTCCTTAAACTCATCATCTTGCAAGATGGAATTGACCCTCAAATTCACGCCTCCTCAGATAGTTTTTCACCTTGGCTTCATTTTTTCCCCCTCTACCGAGTCCCCTCTTTTCAGCTTCTTTTTATGCATGGTCTTCCTCCATTGTATTGTCTGTTCCTTGAGGGCAGAGACTGTCTTATGCCTTTCTTTGTATTCCCAGCACTTAGCATAGTGCTTGGCACATAGTAGGCACTTAATTAATGTTTATTGAATATGAATGAATATAAGATGAAGCAAGAGTTTAAAAAAAGAATTAAAAATATTTTTATCAATGAAATGAGAGCACTAGCAGAAACAGTTGGAAAATAAATGAGAGCTATGGAAGAAAGAATTGGAAAAGAAATCAGTAGCTTGGCATAAGAGCAACAAAATCTTATCCAAACAGTGAACTGCCTTAGAAGGGACCAAATAGAGACCAATAAGCCAATAAGAAATATCAAAACAAACTCAAGACTGAATAAATGGAAGAAAATATAAGGCATTTCATAGCAAAAACAAAAGACTTGGAAGACAGATAGAGGAGAAAAAAAATTAAGAAACATTGGACTGTCTGAATGGCATGAACAAAAACAGGAGTCTAACAAAGAAAACTCCCCACATCTCATAGAAGTAGAGGACAAATTGGAAATAGAAATCATCCACTGATTACCTCCTGAAAGAATCCTCCAAATAAAAACTCCCAGGAACATTATAGCTCAAATATAGTGCTTTTAGGTCAAATAAAAAATACCACAAATAGCCAAAGAGAAAGAATTCAAGAATTGAGGATCAGCAGTTAGATTCACATGTGATTAGGCAGGCACTAGTATAATGGAGCAGAGAGCTTACACAGGGAACTTACACACACACACACACCCACCACCCCACCCCCACCCCTAGGCAAATAGCTGTAATCAAACAGCAGAACAGAATCTGTTAAATGTCCTGGGAGAGAAACAGAAAGTGCTATGAGATTTTAGAGGATGCATAGAGTTGCTTTCAGCTATTAGGATTGTAGAAGACATGCAGGAGGATGCATCTGAACTGCCTTTGAATACGACACCAGGTGGAGGTGGGGTTGGGGAGGATTGCAGGGAAGCAGTCTAGCTGGAAGTATTAGCAAAAGCAAAAGTCTGGAGGTGAGGAAGTTACAGATGTGTTGTGGGGAAGGGTGGGGCAAGTCTAGTTGGTTTGGTGTCTAGGGTGCATGAAGAAGAATAGTGGAAGAAAAAATTGAAAAGGTAGGTTGGGCGAGATCATGAAGGACCTTCAGTATCTTACTCATAAGATTTTATTTAGGAGGTAGTAGGGAGTTATGGTAGGGTTTTGTAAAATCATATGATAAGAATGTTGCATTAATAAGATTTATTTGGTCCCCTTGTCTAAGACTGATTGAAGTGGAAGAGAGTGGAGAAAGAGAAACTTTCGGAGGCTGTTGCAATGTTTTAATGGAGAAATGTTTCTTGTCCTTCATTTTCTAAGAGGACCAATGACATCTTGACTTGAATGAGAATTGGATTTTAAGTGAGGCAGAGTTGTACAGAATTGTCAGCTTCACTCTCTTTTTCTGAGTCATCAAAGACCAGTGGCAGGACAAAAATCAAGATGACTAGCAATGGCCCAAGGTAATAAGGAACCGAAACAGGGAGATAGAAAGGAGATGGATTGGGGTCTAGGGTTGAGGAACCTGTGGCCTCGAGGCCACATGTGGTCTTCTAGGTCCTTGGGTACAGCCTTTTGACTTGAGTCTATGTTTTACGGAACAAATCCTTTTATTTAGGGGATTTGTTCTGTGAAGTTTGGAATTTAGTCAAAGGGCCTCACTTGAGGATATAGAGGGCCACATGTGGCCTTGAGGCCGCAGGTTCCCCACCCCTGGTTCAGGCCTTGTCCTTGAGTTGACCATCTAACCAAGGAGACAATACAGATGAATACATTCTGTGCAGTAGTTATTTTGAATATGAGGGGACGGCAATTCAGTTTGAATACTGATCCTTGTTTGTATTAATCAAAGGGAAATTCCTAGCGTAGTTGACTTTAAACTGTGAATGAAAAGTAATGTGTCTTTGAGCCCAAGTAGAAAACAGAAATAAGATTCTTCAAATCAGGGAGGCAGGCAAATAAAGCAGATTCATGTAAGACAGGAACATGAAGGGACAGAGAGGACAGTGCTTTGGCAGGTCCTGGTTTTTGCCCAGTTTGGATGATTCTCCATCACAATAGAATCATAGTGCTAGAAAGGAACCTAGAGGTCTACAGTTATCTCTTCTGTGTGGTTGGAGTTAGGGGCTCAGTGCCCCTGTGATCTGGAAAATCTGCATAAAATGTTTTCGGCCCTCCCTTTTTACCAGGAGAAGTCTGAATTATTAGGGTATTAAAAGATAAAATATGTTTATTTATACAATACCATACCATAGTTTATGCATGTCTGAATTTCTAAATTTTTCCTATGTCATCTGCTGGCATTCGTGTTTCATCTGCAACTTCTACAGAATTCCTCAAAAATTCCCATTTAATTTCTTATGCCAACCCACGATATGTTGAAATTGCAATGAGGAAATTCACCATGGGGAAGGGATAACTGTGGTACAACCCTTTTATTTTAGAAATGAGCAAACAGACCCTCAGAAATAAATGGATATGATTAAAGTTGCATGGGTGGTACTATGGATAGAGGACTAGGCCTGGAGTTAGGAAGACCTGAATTCAAATGTGGCCTCAGACACTTACAAGCTTGTGACTCAGTTTCCTCATCAGCAAAATGGGAATGATAATAGCACCCACCTTCCCAGGGTTGTTATAAAGGTCAAATGAGAGAATATTTGTAAAGTACTTAGCACAGCATCTGGCACATAGTAAGTAAGTGCTATATAAATGCTAGCTATTACTATTATTGTATGACTAGTCAATAGCAGAGGCCAGACTAAAACTCAAGTCACCATCTCCTAGTGAGCTTTCTGGTATGGTGCAGTAATGTCTGGCAGTGGAAAATTTATCTTGCTTTCTTACCTAATATGAGGTTACAGAACACATTCCCTTAGTGTCCCCATTGTTGTTGGGGCTGAAACCAGATGGTTCAGATTCCCCTGTCTCAGCTAAAATATTTCACAATGTAAGCACCTGAAAGGAAGAGATGACTGATGTGAGAAGTGTTTACTAACTTCTAAGTGGATTTCCTTTTGTAAACTGTAAAGCCCTACATAAATGTGAACTGCTATTATTACGATTAATTTTTATTCCCAGTTGCAAATGTTCTAAAGAAAATGGCCCGTCTTAATTCTTCTCTCAGTTGCAATCCTTGTTTCTGTTTAACACCAGGAAATTATGTAAGTTCAACAGGGTACTGCTTCACAATGAGGATTTCTGTAGTGTGCACTGGGTTTTGACCTTTGTCAGGAGGGTACTAACTTAGGCCATTAGAGAAACAGATGTAATTTGCTAAATCGTCATTAGTAGTGAAAATGTATTAAGAATCATTTTATGTCTATGGAACTCAAAATGTTAAAAGTCTGAATGTAATGTATTTTTAAAGGAAAGACCCTGGGTTTTCAGCTAGAAGAGACCTCAGAGGTTCATCTAGTCAGAAGTCTTAGGGACAAAGGTTGGAGGGAGATATAGATTTGAAAATGAAATAAATTGAATCCTAAAATATTAAAAAAAAAATGCGACCCACCTCCTGATAGAGATGTGACAGACTCAGAGTGCAGATTGACACCGTTTCTTTCCTTCATTCCTTCCTTTCTTCCTTCTGAGGAGGTTTGGGGTTGAGGGGTTCCCAAGACCCCAAAGTACCGACACGCCGGGTCCTGCTGAAAGAATTTACCTCAAGCCTTCACAGCCAAGGAAAAAGACAAAGTTTATTAAGGATTGGCCATATTGGGTAGACTCTTAGGGAGCCTAAGCATTTTTGACATTTATGCCAGTGGGCCAGATCAGTCTGAGCTGAGCTAGATTGAATGTGAGTACCTTCATAGAAGCAAGATGAGACTTATATACAGAAAGATTGTGGGAGGGACTGAGGAGTAGTCTTGAGTAGTCTGGGATGACTAGAGGAGGGGTTTAGAGCGGACTGGGGTGAGGTCAGACTCCAGGGTGGGAAATAGCTGAAGGCTACCTGGAGATGACAGACAATAAGAGAGCTAGGATATAGATATTTTGATCAGGATCAAGGGTGGGAAACAGAAGGCCATCCAGAGGTAGCCAGACGATGGAAAGCTAGGATAGGCTAAGCTAGGCTATTTGGGCATGAAAAGTCAGATCAAGTGGGAAGATTCAGGGTGGGGTTCAAGGGGGGGGTTCCCACAGTCTAAACTCCATCACTTCCTCATAGCTAATATGGGAATTTGTTTTGCCTGACCACGTGTTTGCAAAATGGGTTTTGTTTTTCTTGATTTCTCAGTAAGAAGAAATGAGGAGAGAATTGAAATCTGAAAATAAAATAATGAATTATAAGACAAAATATAAAAAGAAGAGCTGGGTTTGAAACTGAGCTCCAATATTTTTTGGGTGTGTGCCAATGGAGAAGTTGTTTAAGGTCTATGTGACTCCGTTTCTTCAGTGCTTTGCCAGACCTAATTCAGGTCCTTATCACCTCTTGCCTGGACTTTTACAGTAGCCTTCTAACTAGTCTTCCTGCCTCTAGTCTCCCTCCACTCTAATCTATCACTCACTCATTTGCCAAGGTATTTTTTCCTAAAGCCTCTGTAATATATCTTACCTTACTGGGTTGTACTGGGGGGAAAAAAAAGGATATGTAAATATGAATTATCATTTTAAATTCAACATAACAGAAATTCTAATACAAACATAATTCACATCAAACACACTTTAACAATATGTTTCATACATTATGTCTCCTGATCTCTGTTCATTCACATCTGTAGATAATGCATTTTTTTTCTTGTTTTAAATAAAAGGACTGGAGAGAAGGAATTTATGTCTCAATGGAAGTATATGGCTCATCTGTTCTCCTTGGAGAGGCAAATCAAGTAATTGTTGAAATTGGTTTTATTATGCACCCAAAGGCAAGGAAAAAATGTAATTTCATTAGATATTTGGTCATTTTGTGAAAATAATTGTAGCTTCTACAGCATCAGTTGAAGAGGATGCAAAGAAATTTTATAAACAATTCAGTTAGGCACTCCATTTGATCCTCAATGACTTTGATGCAAAGGCTGAAATAATTGAGGATGGTGAACAGTGATCTAGAAAATAAGGCATCAGAGTGAGAGGAGAGAGGTCATACATTCGTACATACATACACATAAATATATGCATACACACATATACATGCTACAGTGAAATCTCTCTCCCATACATCACAGAAAATTTCTTTCAGAAAAGAATTGGAAAGTGCTGTGTATGGTAGACACTGAATAGCATCATAACAGAAGACCTGATTGCATTCATTCTAATCCCTGGACTCAGTCTTTCTCTTCACTCCAGCTCTTGCCTTCATATGTGGGGGCTTCAACATATATATTTAAGCTTCCTTAAAAACCCTAATTTCTCAGTGTCTCAGTCTATTCACTTCCCAGGATGCATTATTTCCATTCATCATAGCTACACATAAAGCTTTACCATTGACCTTGCTATCACCTACTAGTGTTACACTTCCACATTCATGAACTCTGAATTTGCTTTGATTGTAATTTTTGTCATTTCATCTTTCCCTGTGCCTTATAGCCCCTATTAAGATATCATTCTATTTGTCTCCTCCCCCTCTCAGCTAAACTCCTTAAGAAAGCTTTCCACACAAAATATATCTATTTGCTCTCTATATACCTTTGGCATTATGACTTCTGACCCCATCATTTAACTGAAACCTCTATACCGAAGTTACCAGTTATCTCTCAATTGCCAGATCTAATGGCCTTCATTCAGTCCTCATCCTTCTTGACTTCTCTGTACTTTATGGCACTGTTAATCACTTTCTCCTATAGGCGCACTCATCTTTGGGTTTTTGTGACACTGCTGTCCTTGATTCTCCCTCCATCCATCCAACTGCTTTTTTTAATCTCCTTTATTGGTACTTTATCCATGTCATGTCCACTAATTGTTAAAATAATTCATCGTATCGCCTCCCAGATCCTCCCGTCTTCCTAACTCTCCTTCCTTTGGGGCCCAGTGACCTAGGCCTATAACCTTGATGTCATCCTTAACTTCTGGTTGTCACTCACCCCACACAGCCAGCCTGTTAGGAAATCTTTTAGTTTTTTAACATCATATATGTGTGTGTGTGTATGCACATACATGTACATTCTCTCTCTGTGTGTATGTGTACACACACACACACTCTCTCTCTCCTAGTTGGGCCTATCACTTCTTGCCTGGGCTGTTGCCTGATCCCCCTGCCTCTAGTCTCTCCTCACTTAAACATCATCCAATCGCTTGCCAAAGTGGTGGCGGGTTTTTTTTTTCTAAAGCGGAAGTCCAATCACGCCACTTCTCTCCTCCCTCTCAGCTCCAGGATCAACTACAAAACCCTCTGTCCGGCGTTTAAAGATCTCTCCAGTCTTCTCATGCCTCACTTCTCTCCATACGTTTTACAATCCAGTCCCTGGCTCCTGGATGACGTTCCATCTCCTGTGTGCACGTTTTTGCGCCGGCTCTTTTCCAGTCCTGGAATGCTCTGCCCGCCCCGCCTTCACCTCTTAGCCTCACTGGCTTCCTTCAAGAGTTGGCAGAAATCCTTCGGTAAGGGGCTTTTCCTGGTTCCCCTGGTTGCTAGTGCCTTCCTCTCTCAATTACCTTTCATCTACTCTGCATATATTGTGTATGTTACTAATTATTTACATGTTGTTTCCCCCATTAGCATGTTTAAGCTCCTTGAAGGCAAGGCCTGTCTCCTTTTTGTATTTGTTCCTCCAACACCTGGACCAGTGCCTATCATATAGTAGACACTTAATAAATACTTGATAGATTCACATCAACCATGAGGTAGATAGAGTATTATCACAGATAAGGAAAATGAAGTTCAGACAGTTTAAGTTATTTGCTTGTGGTTTCACAACTACTGGTCTCATATATCTAGGAGAATATAACCTAGAGGGATTACCTGTCTAGCTGAATAAACATTTTTATTTGAATTTGCACCAGGTTGCAGACGGTGACAGCTAATCCAGTTTATAGCCTGGCCATTAATAGTAAACAATCAATAATAGCTCACATTTAAAAAAAACCCCACTGGATTTTGTTAAACTTATGTTTGTACATTGCCTAGCTTTACTTTCATGTTTCTCCCTCTGTCTCCCACTCTCTGAGAGACTAGCTCATGTTTCAGTAATGCTTTAGGTGACATGCTGCTTTCCATAGTCATGTTTCTCAATACTACGTTATAGATAATGCAAGTATAATTATTATAATTTTACAGATGAGAGAAGAGGCCAAGACCATAATTAACAAAAGGTAGATTGGGATTTTAGAATCTCCCAGTTTGAAATCTTGGCCAAGACCATAATTAACAAAAGGTAGATTGGGATTTTAGAATCTCCCAGTTTGAAAAGACCCTGGAGATTACCTAATCTAACCTTTACCTAAATAGGAATCCCCCTGCCCACAGCATCCTTGACAAGAAGGGAAGCTCTATTAGAAATTTGTTTCCTGATGCAGAGTTGTAATCTGCCTCTGTAATTTCTATCCCTTGTAAATTCATCTTCCTTGCACCAGGCAGAACAAGTTTCATTTCTTTTCTGCATGATGGTCTTTCAAATACTTGAATACCCTTAAATCTCATTTCTGGGATTAACACCTTCATTTCTTTCAGTGCCATACTCTGTAATCCTCTACTAAACAGACATGCTACTTTTCTATGTACAGAGAGAGTGCTGGAGAAACAATGTTGAAAAATGACACAGTGCCTTGAAGGAAATTAATCTACCAAGGTGGGATATAACATGTGCACAGATAAGAAATAGTATACAATGGGGGAGAAGAGGGCTCCTGACAAAGTTAAGATGAGATCATTTAAGGAGAAGGAGAACACTTTGGACTGAGAAAATCAGGAAAGGCTTCATGGGAGATTGAATTGATTTCAGTTTGTGGGTGGTGTTTCTCAGATGTGTTCCTCAGAACTAAATACAACAGGACAACATTTCTCTTATTCTCAGAACTGTCTCTTATCATTTTAATCTCAGGCTTGACTTTTTGGATGGTTGAATCATTGAACTGGCAGTCTACTAGATCTTTTTTTTTTTAATGGAAATTGTTTTACCACACCTCTCTCATCTAGTACACATGTAGTTGATGGGGGGGGGGGGCGGGGAACGGAGTATCCATGTGTTTACATTTTATCCCCATTAGATTTCATCTGATTAGATTCAGCCTAGCATTCCAAATGAAGATCTTTTTATATTCTGACTCAGTCATCTGACATATTAGCTATCCTTCCTACTTGTTGCCATCTACAGATTTGACAAGCATGTCTTCATCCAAATAATTAACTGATAAAAATGTAAAATAGCACATGGCCACAGATCTTACTCAGAGTTGGAAGAGACCCTAGAGATTACCAAATCCAACTTCATTATTTTACAGATGAGGAAACTGAGGCCCAAATAGTTTCCCAAGGTAGCAGAGTTGTTGAGGTTTGGGGGTACTGGAACCCCAAAATAGTGACACCTAGGTCCTGCCCTAATGAATTTGACCGAAAATTTCTTTCAGCCAAAAAAAAACAAAGTTTATTAAAAATCTGCCATATTGGCCAGACTCTTAAGAAACCTCACCATTGGCTAGACTCTTAAGGAATCTGAATATTTGTATCACTAATGATAGTGGGCCAAGCACCTTCTCGGAGGCCTAGATGGATACAGAAAGATTGTGGGTGGGGTCTAGGATTGGCCAAGTAGTCTTGGGGTGATTGGGGGAGGGGTCTAGAGAGGGTCTTGATGGGAGTGGCCAGTAGGCTGAGTGACTACAAGAGGGGTTTAGGAAGGGTCTTGATGGGAGTGGCCAGTAGGCTGGGGTGACTAGAGATGGGAAGAGGGAGTGGAAAGTAACCAAAGGTGATCCAGAGATAACAATGGAGGGCTAGGCTAGCTTAAGGTTATAGAGAGCTGGGCATGGTGATAGTGAATACTGGTTGAGGGGATTATAGCCTCAGACAAAAGCCAGATCTAGTGGGAAGATTCAAGGAGAGTTCAAGATGAGGGTTTCCAGGGCCTGCAGACATGGGATCCAAGTTCTTTTGGGGTGAAGGGCAAAGGTCTCGGCTTGGGCCCGTATCCCATCAGAGTCAGATGTTCTAGTTCCAAATCTGGTGCTTTTTTCACAATAACATTCACTTTTTCTAGATCCCAGGGGCCATCCATTAGTGAATTCCCACCAAGATTGTGATTTTACAGTGTATAAAATTGAGTTAACTTAGTAATATTGTTTTTTCATCAACCCTTCTCTAATCATTTCTAAATCAAAATTACTTCTCCCCAAGTAGTGACTTGGGAGCCTTCCCAAGCACAAAGCCCTCATATCCTTGTTGCTCAAAGGGAGCAACACCTGGGTAATTGTATGATACAAAATGATTCCTAACTGGGTTTCATAGAGAAAAGATCCTGGCAAACTAAACTGATTTCCCCATATGGTAGTGTAATGGGGTTCTTGGATAGGAAGGAATAAGGAGGAGCCAGTGGAGCTGAGCATCTGTGAGTTACACAAAATGGGGCTAGGTGAGTTACTGGATCTTAGTCTGGGAGTAGTCCTCCCTTCCAAATCCTCAACAAGGATGAATTCCTAAGTAGGATGCAGAAATGTTTTAAGCATTTCACTTTGAGCTGGTTGTGGGAAAATGAAAGCAGGTATACAATAGTGTGATAAAAGTTTTGTAAAAGCATACAACTAAAGTCTATGAATGAAGACTAAGGAATTCAGAATATTTAACTGGAGGATGATAAGGATAAGGGTATGCTGGGTAACCCTGTAGTGTTTGGGGCCCTGACATATTTTTGGTAGAGCTCCTTTCTACTTGATGAAAAATGTTTTCCAAAATTCATGGGTCCATGTGAGGTATGTTGATTCATCTATTGATGATGACTTAAAATAATTAGCTTATAACATTCACCTCTTCATAAGAAATATTATGATTTAAAATACTGAAGTGTACAGACTAATGACAGCCTAGATTTGGGTTACGATTGAGACCACTGAGACCACTACATGAGACCACTAATGTTCTGTGCCTGGTCCAGACCCTCGCTTGGCCAGGATTCCTGCAGCAGCCTCCCAATTGGTCTCCCTGTACCCAGCTCTTGCCTTTTCCACTCTATCCTTCACACAACTGCTAAATCGATACTCATTTAGTGCAGGCCCAGCCATGTCATTCCTTTCCTTAGGAAGCTTCAGTGGCTCTCCACTGCCTTTAGGATCAAATACAGAATCCTCTGTTGGACATTTAAAGTCCTTTACAATTTGGTTCCAGCCTATTTTTCCAGGCTGATTCTCCTCATGCCCTAAATGCTCCAGCCATACAACATTCTTCCTCTGTATCTTTGCCTAGGCTGCTTCCCATCCTTGGAATTCTCTCGTCTTGCCTCCACCTTTTGAGCCCTCAGTACCCTCTAAGCTTTAGGTCAAAGGCTCCTCCTTCAAGATGTCTTTCCTGATTCCCCTAATTTTTAGCTCCAATCAATGCACCAAATCACAGTGTACTTATTTTTGTATAAGCTCTGTTTACTCATCTATGAACATGTTACCCTGCCCTCTCCCCCCATAAGTTCCTTGAGGACGGTTTCACATTTGTATTAGTATCTCCAGCACCTAAAACAGTCCCTGATACATAGCAGGTTCTTAACACACGCTTACTGATTAGATGTTGATATTACAAAAATAAAGATACAATCCTAGCCCTTGCAGAGCTAAATAATTATGACATGCCAGGTAGGTTATGACAAGTGCAACACTTGAAATACAAAGAGTTCAAAAAATAGGTGGGAGAGAATTTATAGCTAGGAGGATCAGGGAGGAGGTGGATTTTAAACTGAACTTGAGGGAGAAAAAAGGCTTTTTGTACTATTCTATACTTAGCTATTACTTAGTTATGTGACTTTGGGAAAAAAAAAATCACTTGGGACTTAGTTTATCTCTAAAATGAAGGAGTTGGATTAGGTTATCTCTGAGTCCCCTTGCATAAGTGGGAATAGCAGGGCATATTCCAAAAAGAAATACTAATTTCTCTCTTTGGGTGTTGCTCCAAATGGCTGAGAATTGCTGGGATTGTCGAAAGAGCCCTGAGGAGGAGCACATAGCCCTTTTTGTATCCTTCATCTTCCTTTTTCCCTGATGAAGCAAAGTTAGGGAGTATTCCTACACCGTGACTGTCCAGCGTTTTAGGGTTTGGAGGTTTTGGTTTTTAATCGTCATGAGCATTTGAAGGAGAAACACCAGCCAGCGGCATAGGAGCCAGGCAGGCCTGAACTTCTTCAATCACCTTCCAGAAGAGCCACTGACTGAGTGAGGTACCTGCTTATAATTGTTTAAAAGGAAGAGAAGATAGAGACACTGCAGTGTCAGAACAGGACTAGAAAGCCACATTAACCAGGACCAAGGAGTTGCTAAGAGGTGTTGTCCTGTAATGGATAGAGTGCTAGACTTGGAGTCACGAAGATCAAGCTACAAATCCTACCTTGACCTCGCCGAGACGATGGGGGAATTGCTTCACCTGTGAGTGTTTCTTCATTTGTCAAATGGAGATAATTGTATGATTAATAACCAGTCTCAGAGTTTTTATAAGGCTCTAAAGAGAACGCATCTAAAATACTCTACAGACTTTAATGCTATGTAAGTGCCACTTCTTATTGCAGCAGTGATTTAATACCTTCCTTTTGTTGGAGGAGACTTCCAAGATTGGGGCTGGGGCGTTCAGTTCACACCCCTGGTACTCACCAGAGTAGATCAGAAGCTCTCAGGTGCCACTGGAAACACAACGTCCCCTCTGCAAAGGGATGAGCTGGTTTTAGGGGACTCTGAGGTGTGTGTATCAGTCTTTGTTACAGGTGGTGAGACTTAAGGGTGTTCACTCCCTCAAACCAGAGTGTGTTTCAAGACAATAGGTACTCCTTTTTGCACATGCATGCCTTTGTTTTAGTATCGGCTAACTCATCAGAGATTGTTTTTTTCATTGTTTCTTACCAAAGATAAAGGTAACATAAGAAGACTTCAAAGATCTGTGATTCCATTGGTTTGAGTAAAGTAAAAGATTGTGGTCTCACTTTACCTTAACCAATGGTCTTTTGTGAGGTGCTATGGCTGAAAAAAATGGTCACACATACTTGTTTAATGAGTCTCTCCAAACTTAAATCCACTTTTCCATCTTGGTAAAACCTATGAGAGTCTGGGCTGTTTGCATAACCTTTGAGAATTCAGGGTTACTATCTCAATTCAGATGAGGCATTAGAGGGAAGACTTTTGAAATTCTTTAAAATAACAAGCTGTCCCAGTGTTTTAAAATAACATCATTTTTACCAACGTTCCACTTATAGACAAATTCGTGGTAATTGTTTATGTATGTAAAATATGCTGCAAAAGACAGTTTGTAAGAAAGATGAAAGTATGATTCCACACCAGGGGTGTCTGAAGTGTGGGTTTGAGAGGAGAGATTGGACAGCTTTGGGTCAAGAGATACAATGTTATCCAGCAGCATTGCAAACTACAAGTTTCAGTGTGCCAATGGAAAATATAAACATTTGTCCCAGACCTACGTGGCAATGGGAACAAGATTACTTACTGTCTGAGATTTCCAATGGGGGTTTGTTCTCACCACTCATATCATAAGGCTCCCTTCCCTAATAGAAGCTTCTCAGTGGGGGATGACGGTAAAGGAATTGCTGGCTTATCTCTTAGCTTCCTATAGGCCTTTGTAGCCTCTTTACTCTTGTGCAAGTCTGAGTGCTTATCTTAGGATCCTACTACTTTCTCTCCACCCATCCCCCTTTCGAGAACTTCTATGCCTTCAGCTAAAGAAAGACAATAAGTTAACTCACTGTGTGTCTTTGAGCAAGTCACTTTCACTCTTTGGGACTCAATGTCTTTTTCTGTATGAATCTTTAAGTTGGAGAATTAGTTTAAAAATAAGTTATTCAGTCTGAGTCTGCCATGTTCTAGGTTCTGGGGATGTAGAGAAAGGCAAAAAAATAATCCTTGCTCTTAGGAAGTTTACACTCTAATTGAGAGAGACAGCATGCAAACAACTATGTACAAACAAATTATATGCAAAATGAATTGGAGATAGTCTCAAAGGGAAGAAGCCAAAATGAAAGACTCCTGGGAAAGGAACTTTAGCTGATACTTGAAGGAAGCCAGGGAAGTTAAAAGGCAGAGATGAGGAAAAAGAGATGGAGTGTTGTGTTAGGAGACCAGGGTCACTGGATCACAGAGTAGAGAAGGAACAAGGTATAAGAAGCTTGGAAAGTTAGGAAGGAGCCAGGCTGGGGAGGGATTTAAAAGCCAAAAAGCAAGATTTTGTATTTCATCCAGGAGATAATAGGGAGCCGTCGGAGTTGATTTAAGAGGGGGATGATATGGTCAGAATTTCATGTGAGGAATGTCAATTTAACAACTGAGTGGAGGATGGACTCGAGTGGGGAGAAACTTGAGGCGGGCGACTGACAAACAGGTTATTTCAGTAATCCATTGAAGCAATGACAGCATGGCTACAATGTGAAAGGAGAGAAGAGAATATACATGAGAGATGTTATGAAGGTAAAATCAATAGGTCTCGGCAACAGTTTGGGTACGGAGGCTGAGCGAGGAATCGTGGATAACATCTGGGTTGAGAGCCTGGGTGGCTGGGAAAATGGTGGTGCCCTCAACAGGAGTAGGAAAGTTTGGAAGAGAAGAGGGTTTGAGGGGAAAGATAATGAGTTCAGGTTTGGATATGCTGACTCTAAGATATCTACTGGAATGGGATCATGGGAGGAATGGGCCCCAAAGCTAGAATATTATAGTTGGAAGGGACCTTGGAGAGCATCACTTCCAACCTGTTCACTGAAGAATCTGAATAAATGCTTTGTCCAAGATCATATTAGTCATAAATGGTAGTGGAAAGGACTCAAGAAGGAGAAATCAGTTTTTTAAGGTTGTAGGCCTTAAGAAATAAGGACCTATGGTAGTAAAAAAGTTTTGTAAATCAGTAAAATGTACCACAGACAAGCTGTTTGGGAAATACTGCTCTAGTCCATCCTCCAGTTCATAGAAGAAAACTGAAGCCCAGTGAGAAGTGCCCAAATTCACAAAGATAGTAAGCAGTAGAACTAGGTCTACAACCTTGACCCCCCCTTTACTCCTAGGCTAGTGTCTTTTCTCCCCCATTAAAATATACTGTGGTTTAAGGCCAAAGTTCTCAGGAAAAAAGATGTTAATGTCTTTAGGTACTGTGTGATGCCTGTATCCTATAGACATGTGGAGTACAAGGAAATGAAGGTTGGAAACTTGTGGGATTTCTTGAGAGCCCATGGTTGGTTCTTCAAATCACTCCCTAATTCAGGGACTCCCTAAGCAGGGGTTGGTGATACTCTTCTGTCCTTAGGCAAGGTTTCTGATTTCACTTTTTCTGCCTGCTTGTTCTCAGGAGTTGGCAACCGTGGCATTTTGCTCAGGCTGGCAAATAGGACTTCCTTTTCTAAAACTGGGGACAGCAGGTGCTTGGTGGAATCCAGGATGAGTGAGGGAGCACTCCAGACCTAGGGGAGTTGTAGAACCATAAGATGTCTGAGCCAGAAAGGGGTCATCGAGTTCTGTACCTTCCCTTTATACTATAAACCTGTAGCTTCGCAGTTGCAGCTGTGAAGATAAAATTCTGGTTGGGAAAGAAAGTGGGCAGGTGATTTAGGAATAGCCTCTTAGCCTTTTGCTGAGGCAGATTCTGTGCGTGCCCAGGCACATGGCCATCTATTTGACCAATTTAATGCCAGTTTAACTGAAATGCCAGCCCACAAGTTTTACTTTTCCATTTTGTCCTGGAAGATATTAAAGTATGTACAGCTTAAATATTTGTAGATTACATGGTATAGTAGAAATAGCACTGCACTAGTAGTCTTGAAAGACCAGATTCTATTTAAAGCCCTATAAGCTGGGTGAATGTTCGGCCATCCAATTGTAAAATGCTGAAGTTGTATACTTAGGCATCTCTAAGTGCCATCATCAGTGCCAGCTCTGACACCCTAAAATGCTACAATAAGTAAATGCCAGCAAACTATATAGTGATGGCTATTAAATAGGTGCCCATATGGATAAGCAGAGAGAGAATGAAAACTTAGCCCAGGATCAGACTCTAAATTCATACTAGCCATGGGTATTTTGTAGGCTTAAGAGGTTGGACCCTGGTGTAGGCCCTGAAACCTGGAATAAGTTCAGATGTCCCAGATGGAGAATTTTTCTGCTTCACTGCTCCTTTTTTTTTTTTTTTTGCCAGTTTTGAAGTTTCCAGACAGGGCTGGCAGGCTGGATTAGCCAGGGGTAACTGTTTCTGAACTGGCTAGAAGCAGTGAGTAGAGTTCCCCTGGGTAAAAAGTCTGTTGTTAGTCTATTTCCAGGGTTAAGAGTTTGGACGAGATCAAATACAGATAAACAGCTGAACTTCATGGCTTTCTATGACCTAGCCCCTTCTGAATCATTTTCTTTTTAAAATCTTCTCAGCCTTGCCAAGGACGGTGTTGTACATCAGTTAAGAGTTTCAGATTGGAAGACAAGCCCTGTAGGGACTGATTAATTCTTCCAAAGCATTGTGCCTGCTCTTTGGGCAGCTGCCACTAGGTGAGTGGTGGTGCTTATTGATGAGAATATAGGCCCAATAGTTGAGCTCTTTTCAGGTGTGGATAATTGAGAGAAGTAGTTATATATAGTTTTTAAAAATGTAATATATGTGTATGTGTATTTATATATATATGTACACACACACAATATGTATATGTATGTGTACATATGTGTGTATATATATATTTAATATATATAGTCTGCATAATTCCTCCAAAATTATATCCGAATTAAGTCAACAGTTTTCATTTTGATATCACATCCACTTATTGTCCTTTTTTTCGGTCTGGATATATGATTTTATCTCTTTAGGGAATTCCACGTCAGGAACCTCTTTTTACTAATGCACATCAGCAACTATTCTATAATTTATAGTTTATAGAATCACGTAGGAGGCAGATGAAGGTTAAAGAATTTGTCCCAGGTCACACAGCCAATAGGTATGCAGTGTATGGCCAGAATTCAAGTTGCTCTAACTCCAAAGTGAGTTGGCTGTCCTCTGTAATTGCTATTTAGTGTAATCAGAGAGAGATAAAAGTTGAGTTGTCACTAAACTTTGCTGCAATCACAATAGACTTAACAGAAGTATTCTTTTGCCTCTGGAGCTTAGCAAGGATAGATTCCTAGGTCCTGGACAGTTCCTAGATATATGTCCTCAACACCTTTTCTGAACTTAGAGTATCTATAGTTAAACTAACTCAGCAGTTTCCAGTTTTGGGGTTTGCAGTTGCCTCTGGAGTTATTTACAAGGGGTCCTAAAATCCATATTTGCATTGAATATTGGTATAAATTGATCTTTGTTTAGTTTCAGTAAAATATGTCATTATGGAGCATGATAAATAAGGAAGCATAACTTCTGTAGAGTGAGTGTGGTATCCCACAGCATATACAATATGATTTTTCAGATGTATGGAGCTGATATTGTCATAAAAAATACAAAATAATTTAAAAGCAAGATTGAACTCATGAGAGGCAGCATGGCATAGTTGGCCTGCCTCCAAGTCAGGAAGACCTGGGTTCGAGTCCTGTCTCTTTGACAAACATTGTGTGACCCTGGGCAAGTCCCTTCATTTCTTAGTGCCCCCCTAGACAGCTTCCTAGTTCTATAAGTTGCAAAAGTAGGTGCAAACTTGCATTTGGTGGAGGGAGTTCTTTCACTGGGAATTCTCACTGCCAATGAAATCATGAATCCAGTTCTCCTTCTCTCCACTTCCAATGGATTCACAGTAGCTTTTTGTCACCCTGTTTTTTCTTAATCTTTAACTTTATGTTAAAAAGAGATCTTTGGAATCTTTATACTTACACTGGGAACCACTGCTTTGTTTCTCTCTTCAAGAAAAAGGACAGCTTTTAATTTCTCCTAGGCTGCTCTTGGCCCACTGTTCTGTACTTTGAGGCCCTTTGTGTGACTTGTCTGCTGACTTACCCCAAAGATTCCTCTTAACCATGGCCCTACCTTGTCTTTGTCTCTACATTGTGTTCATCTTTGTGTTTGCCCAGTATATATCTTCTATGCATTTCCTGGAGCAGTCTTTCTCAAATCAGAGGTTTCATCTCCATTTTGTACTTTGGCTCCCACCCACCCTCTGTAGCTAGCTACTGGATAGACCTTTCTTTTGAACCTATCTGAACACACATTACAACTTAGATGACATTTCTACAGCACTTTAAGGTTAGCAAAGGCTAACTTTGTACCTCTAACATAATCTTCATCCTAATCCTACGAGGTAAGCACTACGGGTGTTATGATGATGATGATTCTTTTTTTTTTTTATAGATGAGAAAATCAAGGTTGAGGGAGAGGTGATGTGACTTGTCTGTGGTCATCCCACAAGTGTCAGAGTCAGGTCTCAAGCTCAGGTCTTCGCCATCTAATGTTCTATTCCACTATATACTATGTTCCTTCTGCCGAAGCTAATGGTGGTTTCCTCCGACCCAGAACAATAAAAACCTTATCTGCTCACAATGTTTTCTATCTTTTCTCCTGTATATCTGTTTGGAGGTCACTTGGACAGTTTACTGTTGCTTTCTGGGCTTCAACTTTTCTCCTCTCTATAGTGAAGGAGTTAGACTAGACAATCTCTGAGTCCTCCTCAATCTGACATTTGCTTACTGTATGAGAAAATAGTCTGTTTCTCTTTTTCCTAAAACTGTATTTTTTTTTTTAAAGGAGATATTTGCATCTGGTTTTACGGATTTCTTTTTTGAGTTTTTTGTTTATTGGTTAGAACTGGGGACTCGTGTCTGGTACTCACTGTTCTCTTTCTCCCTTTCCAGCTGTTAGCAACCTACTTGCTCTGTAAAATTCAGCAAGTCACTTAATCTCTGTGACCATTATGAGGCAGTAAAATGGGAATATTGACCACGGTTTTTAAAGCATAGTGATTTGCAAGCAGTTACTGTGGATTCTTTGCCAATGTTGAATCCCAGCTAACTTCCTCCTTTAGCAGTTTCCCTATTTGGGCTACAAAGTCCAGGCCAAATACCCAGAGAACATTTAGCCTTTTGTTTTAAGCAAGGGAGAATTAGAAAGTCAAATAACTAGTAGTAAAGGAGGGGGTTGGGGGTAGGGGAGGAGGGAACAGGTGAGAAGAAAATCCAGTCTCAGGATATTTTCAGAACTTAAGAAAGGGTAAATCGCTGGCCAATTTTAGTTCTAGACATATCATTTAGCCGAAAAGGAGCTTGCCCGTGGTCACGTGACTGATGAGTGTCAGAGGGGGGGATCGGCCTGAAGTTTCTGCTTACTCCAAATCTAGTGTTCTTTTCATTATTCACATGCTGCCTCTACTTAAGTGCAACTTTCACTTTCAGTTGGAGAAACTGAGGCTCAGAGAGGCTAAGCAACTTGGCCAAGTTAGAATGCTAATCCAAGTTTCTTGATAAGGTTCTAAAGTCCTTTCTGCCCAAATCAGCTGACTCAGTTTGTTTTCAATCAGTGAGTGGGTCGCTGAGATTTGTTCTGTGATAGTGTGACTAAGTGGGTTATAATGGGTAGTGCCTGATCTTAAAAGTTTTTAATCAAAGTAGGTTTGGGTAAGAGGACCCTTTTTGTTCTTTGGCTCGTGCTTTGTTCAGCAAATCTTTAAGTGTCTGTTCTCTGCAGGGTGTTACTGCAGGTGCTCTAGGAGGTAGAAGGTTTAGGTAAAACACCATCCTGTGCCTGTCTTTCCACAACCCATCAGAAGCCTTAGGTGCATCTTCAACCAAACTGCAAAATGAAATTCCTTCTAAGACATTTGTTGAAACATTCAAGAAAGAAACAGAAAAGTCAAAGGAAATTTACTCTGGCTGCTACATAAAACCTCAAGTGCTTGTCCAGCAAGGCGATCACAAAGAAGCAGTAGCAGTTACAGTATGTTTAAAGGAGGCATCTTGCTGCCCTTCCATCTAGACTGTTAGTCTTCAGGTTGAGAGCCTCCTGGCAAAGTCTGACATTGGGGCTGGAACTCCATCTCCTGAGCAGACCACCAGCATAGTGTAAATCACAGACAACCTAGCTTGTTTCATTATTAACCCTGTGTCTAAATTGAAATTTATTATCAAAAATCAGTTGAAGAGGCATACTAATAATATATTTGCTGGCGGATCTTTGACCTGGTATAACCATTCTGGAAAGCAGTTTGGAACTATATAAATAAAATGATTAAAATGTCCATACCCTTTGACCCAGAGATTCCATGCTAGGGATATACTGCCAAAGGAGGTCATTGGCAAAAACAAGTCTCCATAGATGCCACAATATTTATAGCAGAATTTTTTGTGGTAGCAAAGAACTGAGAACAAAGTAGATGTTCATTGATTGGAGAATGGTAAACAAATTTTGGTACATGCATGTCATAAAATATGGTTGTGCTGTGAGAAAAAAATGAACATGGTGAATACATGCACATGAAAACATTTATGTGAATTGATACAAAGTGAAGTAAGCAGGGCCAGAAAGACAAATACACAATTGACTATAACAATATAAGAACGATAACTACAAAAGAGTCAAAACTGATAAACAACAAGCTTGGTAACAAATAAGAAATATGAAGAGATGCTACTTTCCATTCTTTTTGTAGAAGTTGGTATTGTTGGGTGTGGAACAGTATATAAAATGACTTTATTTAATGTGTCGACAGGGCTTGCTGATTTTTTTTTCTTCTAAAGATCTCTCCTTTAGTTTCCTTGTACTATGCTTTTTTACGTGCACGTTAATAATAATATTAGCTACCATTTATATAGTGCTTTGAGTTTTGCAAAACATTTTACAAAAATGTCTTCTCTCCAGTCGAATGTAAGTTTCTTAAGGGAAAGGGCCTTTTTTGTTTTTGAATTTATATCCCTAGCACTAAGCAAGATGCCTATATGTAACAGATGCTTAATAAATAAATATCTGTTAATTGAAATTCAGAGAAGTAAAATGATCACTGCTTTCTGAGTACTTGTAGGTTTGTTATCTGTGGAAGAGGGACTTTGTCCTAGATAGACAGAGCCCAGAGCAAGGGCTAAAACATGGAAAGAGATACATTTATCTTTGATTTATAGTTCTAACAATTAGAACTCTCTCAAAGTGGAATGAGCCACCTTGGGACACAATGATTTTCCTTTCACTTTAGGCCTTAAAACACATGCTGAATGATTTTCTTGGGTAGGTTGTATGGGTTGCACTGGATGGCCTCTAAGAGCCTTTTTGCTCTATGAGATTGTCTGATTCCATGTTCTGCTTGACCTGTAGCAATCAGGAATATTATCCTAGAATAACAGAAGCTTGTTTTAAGCAAAGGTCTCTGTTAGATAATTGGTATGAGACAGATTAAAAAGGCAATAGAATTTCAAGCCTCTATGAGCACGAACATGGTAATATAGTGGAAGAAACTTAGCTGTTGATTGGTTATTTTTGTTTTGTTTTAGCACATCTCTATACATACAAGATCATCACCAATAGTTACAGAGTCTTTGTACAGAAGAGTGAGCTAGCATTTAAATTAAGGTACTTACTAGAGGAAGATGAGTTTGCAGCATTTGGCAGTTATGTGGGAGCAAGTTATATGGAAGAAGCTTTTTTCTATCCAGTAGAGAATGTTGTCCTATATATTATGCTTCAGAAAGATAGGTCAGGCTTCCTAGAAAGAGTAACTTTTAAAGCTATTGATTGGGAAAGGGGTTCTTTCATTTTCTTGTTACTCCAGACCTGAGGGGCAGTTTTGAGTCAAGTGTATGGACCCTGTGATTTCAGTTCAGGATATTATTCCTTCCTCTCAAAGCTCTATCCTTATTCTTCCTCTATTCTTTGATGATCTCATTCATTCTTCTAAGTTCAGTTCTCCCTGAAGAACTGAAACATGTAAGCACACTTTGGTTCCTTCTTTTTCTTGGAGGAAAGTAATTCATAGAATATCTGAGCTAGAAGGACTCAGAAGTCATCCAGTCCAAATGCCTCACCTAACAAATAAGGAAACTGAGGTAAATTAATCTGCCGAAGGTCATGAATAGTGGTCCAGCCCTTGCAAATGATACCACTCTGATAGCAGGAAGTAGAAAAGAATTAAGAAGCTTCTGGATGAGGGTGAAAGTAGAGTATAAAAGCTGGCTTGAATCTTTTTTTTCCTTTTTTTTATTAATTAATTTAGTTTTAGTTTTAGTTACAACATTCAGTTCCTCAAATTTTCTCCTCCTCCTCCTCCTCCCCCCTTCCCACCCCAGATGGCATGCAATCCAATACAGGTTCTTACATATACCTTCACACTAAACATATTTTTCACAATAGTCAAGTTGTAAAGAAGAACTATAACCAATGGAATAGACCATGAGAAAGAAGAAACAAAACAGAAACAAAAAAAAGAGAGAGAGAGAGAGCGCAAATAGTTTGCCTCAATCTGCATTCAGACTCGTAATTCTTCCTCTGGATATGAATTGCTTTTTCCATCATGAGTCTTTTTGGAGTTGTCTTAAAACCTTGCGTTGCTAAGAAGAGCCAAGTCTATCAAAGTTAGTCATCACAGATGCGATGTATTTGTAATCGTGTATGATGTTCTCCTGGTTCTGTTCCCCTCGTTCAGCATCAGATCATGTAAGTCTTTCCAGGTTATTATGAAGTCCGTCTGCTCCTCATTTCTTATAGCATGCTAGTAATCCATTACACTCATATACCATAACTTGTTTAGCCATTCCCCAATTGATGGGCATCCCTTTGATTTCCAATTCTTTGCCACCACAAAAAGAGCTGCTATAAATATTTTTGAACATATGGGTCCTTTTTCCACTTGTATGATTTCTTTGGGATACAGCCCTAGAAGTGGTATTGCTGAGTCAAAGGATATTCACATTTTTATAGCCCTTTGGGCAAAGTTCCAAATTGCTCTCCAGAAAGATTGGATCAGTTCACAACTCTACCAACAATGCATCAGTATTCCAATTTTCCCACATCCTCTCCAGAATTTATGATTTTCCTCTTTTGTCATGTTGGCTTGAATCTTAATATCAAAAAAACCAAGATCTTGGCAACTGGTCACATCACTTCCTGGCAAATAAAGGGAGAAGAAATGGAAGCAGTATCAGATTTTATATTCTTGGGCTCCAAGAGCACTGCAGATAGCTCCTGTAACCATAAAAATAAAAGATGCTTGCTCATTGGAAGGAAAGCTATGGCAAATCTGGACAGCATATTAAAAAGAGTATATCCCATGTCAAAAAAGATCTGTATAGTCAGAGCTATGGCTTTTCCAGTAGCAATGTATGGCTGTGAGAGTTGGGCTATAAGGAAAGCTGAGCTCCACAGAATCAACGATTTCAAATCGTGGTGTTGAGGAAGACTTTCGAGACTCCCTTGGACTCTCCTGGGGGGGACCGTGGAGGAGGTGGGGGGAACACACTTCAAATCAATGAGAGCCCCTTGGACAATAAGGAGATTAAAATCAGTCAATACTTCAAGAAATTAATTCAGACTATTCACTGGAAGGTCAAATGCTAAAGCTGAAGGTTAAATCTTTTGGCCACATAATGAGAAGATGGGACTCACATGAGAAGATGGGACTCATTGAAAAAGCCCTGATGTTGGGAAAGATGGAAGACAAGTAAAAGGGGATGACAAAAGATGAGATAGATAAGTGTCATGGAAACAATGAACATGGACTTGGAAACACTTCAGGAGGATAGAAGAGCCTGGTGTCCTGTGGTCCATGAGGTCATGAAGAGTTGAACATGACTGAACAATACCAACAACGTTATTCCATTGCTCTGGGCTTATGCATTCCATAACACAGAGTGTGAACTATCCTATAATTCCATTGATCACTAGATCCAAATCAGAAGGGTCAGCGCAGAGTTGTGTCCTGTCATAAGGCAGATGGTTGAGTAGAAGGAGCTTCAGACTAGCAATACAGTTTTATAGTAGTAACCGGAGGATGCAGATTTTGCCAAGGACTTGGACTGGAAGATTCCATCAAAGAAGGTCTAGCAAAACCCTTTAAAAAATGTTTTCTTTTTTTTATTATGAATTCAACAAATAACAAATATAGCCATTTCAATTTTCAAGAAACAGAACAACCGTGTGTGTGTGTGTGTATAAACTGTGAGTTTTTGTTATGAAGTTTCAAAAATTGCATATTAAATTAATGAGGTAGTAATAAAATATCCTGCTTTTGTGTCTACCTCTGGACTTCCTTCTTCCTTCCTTCTCTTTAGTGTGTTTTTATAATGTTTCATTGATGCTCTTTTTTTCTTTTCTTTTTACATGTCTGTCAGTACTTATTCATTCTCTCCCTACCACCCTCTACCTCCACAAGAAACCCTACTTCATAACAAATAATATAGTCAAACAAAAAACTGAATACATTGGCCACGTCTGAAAATGTATGCCTTGTTCTACACGTCTAGTCTGTCACTTCTTTTCCAAGAGGTGGGAGGCATGCTTTATCACTGCTGTTCTGATGTCATGACTGCAATTAATCAGTTGGGAAGTCTTTCAGAATTGTTTCCCTTGATATTATTATGGTCACTTTGCAAATTATTTTTCTGATTCTATCTACTTTATTCTGCCTCAGTTCATAAAATCGTCCTCAGGTTTCTCTGAACCCATCATTTATCATTGTTTATGGCACAATAATATCCTGTTCTTTTCATATAACCACAATTTGTTCAGCCATTCTCCAATTGATGGGTAATATAAAATTCAAAATTGGTTTCTGGTTCTTTGCTACAAAAAAAAATGAGGTTATAATTTGTGTGTGTGTGTGTGTACTTATGGGTCCTTTTCTTCTATGACTGGCTCTTGGATTAGTAAGCCTTTCCTCTCTTCCCTGCCATATTTCCTATATTCGAGGTAGCTAGGAAATGGAACTCTCCTGGGAGTGGGGAGGAGGGATGACACTTCAAAGAAATGATGATTTAAAAGATTTTAGCACCAGAGCTGTGGCGTATGTGAGCTGGAGTATAGTTGCCTCCTTTCGAGTGTCCCTTTGGAAAAGGAAGTGATGGGGTTAACCTTACCAATACTCTTTCCTTAGCAGCATAGGCTTTTCAGGAAAGCTGCCTTCTGACATAATGGCAGATTAGGAAAAGTCCAGGGGAAGGCATTTAGCCTTAGGGACTTCCTGGGGAGAGCACAGGCTGGTCAGTTCAGGCATTAATCAGAGGCCATTGTGTGACCTGCCCTGCCCCAATCACAGGAAATCTGAGCCCTTCCCCTCTCCACACACCACTCATTTGTGCTGAAGTGGCCTCTCTGATGGATTGTTCTTTTAGTCGAACAATGGCCTCCCCAGGAATTTTTCTGAAGGCATTTTGATCTTGGTGTGTGTGAATGGTGGCCGGAAAGGACCAGGGCTGAGTGAAGGATATTCCCGGTTAGCAGGTGAGATTCAGAAACTGTTAATGCAGAATAATTTTTTCTACTGGTGCCATTTATTTTTTTTAATCATCAAGGCTCTGTTGGCTCCTCAATGCTGGTGACATCCCTTGATTCAGAGGGTGAAAGGGGGTATACAACAAAGAAGAAATAACTGGAGTCATCGTCATACATTGCCCAGGAGAGATTCCTTTGTTGATAACAAATGTCCTTTACCTTGATATTGGTTCTTTATTATATTCTCAACAATATCACATCTCTAAGAGAAAAGGCAAACACAGAGTTGGAGTGAAAATAAGGAAAAACAAAACAAAAAAATAATATAGAGGAGGGAAGCATGGCATAGTGAATAAAGAGCCATTCTTGGAGTCAGAATGAGCTGAATTCAAGTCCCCCTTCAAACATACACTGGTTGTGTGACCCTGACCACATCACTTCCCTTCCCAGTGACCTAGGCAACCCTAAGGCTGTAAGTTACATAATAGTTGCTGATCAGTATTAGTAGAGGAAATCTCTCTCCTTCTCTCGTCTCCCTTCATACAGTTATGGAATCACAGGTCCTAACGGAATATGTGTATGTGTATGTATACATGCATATTATATATGTATTAATACATACACACATAAGATTATATATTTAGAGCTGGTGAAGACCTTGGAGATTATCTAGTCCAACCCTCCTGTTTTGTAGACAAGGAAATGAAGCCCAGAGAAGTGTAGAATCGCGTAGATAGTGAGTTTCTGACCTGAGGGCTGAACATGAATCTTCTTGATAGCGTGTCATAGTTTTTCCACTATATCATGCTGTATATCACATATTAGTAAAAAATAAAAATAGCTCACATTTACATTATGCTTTAGGGCTTATAGAACACTAATGATCAAGGAATGGTATTTTTTTTTTTTAAGATAGACCAACCATTTTATTTTCCTCTGATTGGTTCAGGAATGTTGATAGACAGATAGCTCTTTACATGGGCTTTGAAGGGGGTCCGGGGGCAGCACCTGCAGGTCTGAATCCGGGCGCGGGCGTCCGATCCTTCCGAGCCTCACGGGAGCGATTCCTCACCACCTTGCTGTGGATCGCGCAGCTCACAGAGTAATGTAGTTTCACATACAGTTTGGGCAGCACATAGGAGTCGAAGACGCTGGCCTCGGAGATGACCCTGACGGCCGCGGCTTCCACGATGTTGCGGATATACAAATTTCTTGATGGCCTTGTGCTTCAGCACGCAGCGGGTGCAGTTGGTGCAACGGATGGGCTGCACGTGGCCGGGGCCTTTCTTGGCGCGCCTGTTGTTCCTCCTCTTCTTGGTCATCTTGGAAGCCAGGAACCGAAAAAGAAGGAATGGTGTTTTGAAAATGGAATTTCAGAATTGGAAAGAATCTTAAAGATCATCTGGTGATCATAGAATAATAGAACATTAGAGTTGGAGGAGGGCTTTAGAGCTCAATTAGTCCATTCACTTAAAATTTTTTTATTTATTTCATTAAATATTTCCCAGTTGTACATTTTTTGGTTTTTTATTTTTAAAAATTTTAAATAGTATTTTTTTTTACTAATTACATCTGAAGATAGTTTAAAAATTTTTGAGTTCTAAATTTTCTCCTTCCCCCCTTCCCTCCCAAAAACAGTAAGCAATTTGATATAGGTTATGTTTGTGCAGTCATGTAAAATACATTTCCGTATTAGGTTGTGAAAGAAGAAACAGAACAAAAGGAAAAAAAACATGAAAAAACAAAAATGAAAATAGTTTCCTTCAATTTGCATTCAGATTCCATTAGTTCTTTGGATGTGGATAAGCATTTCCCATCATGAGTCTTTTGGAATTGTTTTGGACCATTGTATTACTGAGAAGAGCTAAGTCAATCAAAGTTGATCATCACACAGTATTGTTGTTTCTGTATACATTGTTTTCCTGGTTCTTCTCCCTTTACTTTGCATTAGTTTATGTAAGTCTTTCCAGGTTTTTCTGAAATCATCCTGCTTGCCATTCCTTATAGCATAGTAGCATTCTATTACATTCCTATACCACAATTTGTTTAGCTATTCCCCAGTTAATTGGTATCCTCTCAGTTTCCACTTCTTTGCCACCACAAGAAGAACTGCTATAAATATTTTGGACATGTAGGACCTTGTCCCTTTTTAATGATCTCTTTGGGATACAGATCTAGTAGTGGTATTGCTGGATCAAAAGGTATGCCCAGTTTGATTGCCTTCGGGCATAATTCCAAATCGATCACCAGAATGGTTGGATCAGCTCACAACTGTACCAGCACTGTATTAGTGTCCCAATTTTCCCACATCCTCTCCAACATTTATCATTTTCCTTTTCCTACTATCCAATTTGATAGGTGTGATGTGGTACTTAAGAGTTGCTTTAATTTACATTTTTCTAATCAATAGTAATTTAGAGCATTTTTTCATAAATAGCTTTGATTTCTTCTTCTGAAAACTGCCTGTTCATATCCTTTAACCATTTATTAACTGGGAAATGACTTGCATTCTCATGAATTTGACTCCATTCTCTACATATTTTAGAAATGAGGCCTTTATCAGAGACATTTGCTTTAAAAATTATTTCTGAACTTTTGCTTTTTTCTAATTTTGGTTGTATTGGTTTTGTCTATGCAAAACTTTTTAAACTTAGTATAATCAAAATTGTCCATTTTATATCCTTTAATGCTCTCTATCCCTAGTTTGGTTGTAAATTCTTCCCTTTTCCATAAATCTGACAGCTAAGCTATTCCACGCTTGCTGAATTTGCTTATGGTATTACCCTTTATGTCTAAATCATGTACCCATTTTGACTTTATCATAGTATACAGTCTAAAATGTTGGTCTGTACCTAGTTTCTGCAATACTGTTTTTAAGTTTTCATCAAATAGTGAGTTCTTATCCCGAAAGCTGTGGTCTTTGTGTTTATCAAACACTACATTACTGTGGTCAGTTGCTACAATGTATTGTGTACCTAATCAATGCCACAGCGCTCTATTTCTTAGGCAATACCAGATTGTTTTGATGATTATTGCTTTGTAACATCAGTTTGAGATCTGGTACAGCTAGACCAGTGCTTCTTAAACTGTGAATTGTAACCCACAGTTTAAGAAGTGCTGAAGGGGTTACAAGTGGAAAAAGTTTAAGAGGCCCTGAGCTAGACCATTTTCCTTCACTTTTTTTTCATTTGTTCCTTGACATTTTTGACCTTTTGTTTTTCCAGATGAATTTTTAAATTATTTTTTTCTAGCTCTATAAAATAATTATTGATAGCTTCATTGGTATGGTACTGAATAAGTAAATTAATTTAGATAGAATCATCATTTTTATTATATTTGTTCAGCCTATCCACAAGCAATTGATATTTTCCCCGGTTGTTTAGATCTGACCTTATTTGTGTGTGAAGTGTTTTGTAATTGCGTTCATAAAGTTCCTGGGTTTGTCACAGTAGGTAGACTTCCAAGGATTTTATATTGTCTATAGTTATTTTAAATTGAATTTCCCTGACTCTTGCTGGTGGGCTTTGTTAGTAATATATAGAAGTGTTGATGATTTATGTGAGTTTCTTCCTACAGTTTTGCTAAAGTTGTTAATTATTTCAAGTAGTTTTTTTGTTGATTCTCTAGGATTCTCTTAAGCATACCATCATATCATCTGCACTATGATAGTTTTGTTTCCTCATTGCCTACTCTAATTCTTTTAATTTCTTTTTTTCTCTTATTACTGTAGCTAACATTTCTAGTACAATATTGAATACCAGTGGTGATAATGGACATCTTTGCTTCAATCCTGATCTCATTGGGAAGTTTATCCCAATTACACATAGTGCTTGCTGATGGTTTTAGAGAGATACTACATATTTTAAGCAAATCTCTAATTTATTTCTATGGTCGTTACTGTTTTGAAAAGGAGTGGGTACTCTCCTTTCTCAAGAGCTTTTTTGGCATCTATTAATAAAATCATATGATTTCTGTTGGTTTTGTGGTCAGTTTTGCTGGTAGTTTTCCTAATATTGAACCAGCCTTTCGTTCCTGGTGTCAATCCCACCTGGTCATAGTATACCTGGTGATATATTGCTGTGATCTCACTGCTAGTATTTTATTTAAAATTTTTGCATCAATATTCATTAGGGAAATTGGTCTATAGTTTCCTTTGTCTTCATTCTTCTTGGTTTAGGTATCAGTACGATATTTGTATTATAAAAGGAATTTGGCAGGGTTTCTTCTTCACCTATTTTCCCCAATAGTTTATATAGTATTGGAGTTAATTGTTCTTCAAATGCGTTCCTGATATCAATCCCACCTAATCATAGTGTATGCTCTTGGTGATATATTGCTGTAATCTCATTGCTGGTATTTTATTTAAAATATTTGCATCAATATTCACTAGGAAATTGGTCTGTAGTTTCTCTGTTTTTGCTCTTTGTGGTTTAGGTATCAGTACCATATTTGTACCATAAAAAGAATTTGATAGGGCTCCTTCTTTGTCTATTTTCCCAAAAAGTTGTATAGTATTGGAATTAATTGGTCTTTAAATGTTTGGTGGAATTCACTTGTAAATCTGTCAGGCCCTGTGGATTTTTTCTTAATTCATTGATGGCAGGTTCAATTTCTTTTTCTAAAATGGGGTTAAGTTCTATTTCCTCTTCCGCTAATCTGGGCAGTTTATATTTTTGTAAATATTTACCTATTTCACTTAGATTATTAGATTCACTGTCATGCAGTTGGGCAAAATAGCTCCTGATTACTGCATTAATTTCCCCTTCACTGGTGAAGCATTCATCCTCTTCACTTTTTGATATTGGTAATTTGATTTTCTTTTCTTTTTTAAATCAAATTAACCATTTTATCTATTTGGTTGGTTTTTTCATAAAACCAGCTCTTTTATTTATCAGTTCAATGTTTTTCTTACTTTCAGTTTTATAAATCTCTCCTTTGATTTTGAGGATTTCCAATTTGGTGTTTAATTAGGAGGATTTTAATTTTTTCACCTGCTTTTTCTCTATTTTATTGATGCTTACATTTAGAGATATAAAATTTTCATAAGTAGTGCTTTGGCTGCAAATCATAAATTCTGGTATGTCATCTCATTGTCGTCATTCTCTTTAACAGAATTATTGTTTTTATGATTTGTTCTTTGACCTACTGATTCTTTAGGATTAGATTATTTAGTTTCCAATCTACTTCTGTTGTATGAGTGAGTTTATCTCATTCCCAGTTATGATTACTAACTCTGCATTTCAGCTCCATCCTGTTTTCTTCTGTTTATCCTTCTCTCTCTCTCTCTCTCTCTCCCTCTCTCTCTCTCTGTCTCTGGCTCTCCTATCCCTACTCTAAGGTCTGTTTTGCTTTTGACCACTGCTCCTTGTTCTTATCTCCTTCTCTTTCCACTTCCCTGTTAGGTAAAATAGATTTCTCTTACTAATTGAATATATGAATATGTTCATAATATTTTCTGTCTTCGAACCAATTTAGATGCGAGTGAGGTTCAAGCCTTGCCTCCCCCCACCATTCCTTGCTTTTATGTTAGATAATTTTCCCCATTCTTCCTCTCTATTACCCTTTCTCACAGAGCATCCCTTTTTTCGTATTTATCCATTTAAAAAATATTATTTGAACATAATTGATTCATTCCTACACCCTCTTTTTATGTAATGTCTTTCTAACTGCCATAATAATGATAAAGTTATTAGAAGACACATATATCATCTTCCCATATAGAAAGGTTGATAGTTTAACCTTATTGAGTCCCTTATGATTTCTCTTTCATGTTTACATATTTTTTTTTTTTTGGCTCTCTTCATTCTTGTATTTAAAGTCAGATTTTCTATTTAGCTTTGGTCTTTTCATCAGTAATGCTTGAAAGTCCTCTATTTCATTAACTATCCATTTTTTTTTCTCTTGAAGGATCATACTCAGTTTTACTGGGTAGGTTATACTTTGTTGTTTCACCTTCCAGTATACCATGTTCCAAGCCCTGTGCTCCTTTAATGTGGTAGCTATTAGAAATCTTGTATGGTCCTGACTGTGGCTCCGATGGTTTCTTCTGCTATTTTCTTTTTGATCTGGGAACTCTGGAAATTGGCTATAATATTTCTGGGAGTTTTCATTTTGGAATCTCCTTCAGGTAGTGATGAGTGGATTCTTTCAATTTCTGCTTTTCCCTCAGTTTCTAGGACATTGGGGCAGTTTTCCTTGATAATTTCTTGAAATATGGTGACTAGGCTTTTCTTTGAGGTACTTTTCTTTCAGGTAATTCAGTAATTCTTAAATTATCTCTCCTCAATCTTTTTTCCAGCTTAGTTGTTTTTCCTATGAGATATTTCACATCTTACTCCATTTTTCACTCTTTTGATTTTGTTTTATTATTTCTTGATGTCTCATGAAGTCATTAGATTGCACTTGCCCAATTCTAATTTTTAAAGAATTATTTTCTTCAGTGAGATTTTGTACCTATTTTCCCATTTGGCCAATTCTGTTTTTTAAGGTGTTATTTTCTTCAGTATTTTTGTGCCTTTTTTTTTTTTACCAAGCTCTTATTTTTTTTCATAATTTTCATCCTTTGCTTTCATTTCTTAAGTTTTCCCCTACCTTTCTTATTTGATTTTGAAAATAATTTTTTAGCTATTCTGTGAATTTTTGTTGAGCTTGTGTCTAATTCATGTTTTTCTTATAGAAATTCTGACTTCTTCTGTGTTTGTGTTTTGATCTTTCCTGTCACCGTAGTAGATTTTTATGGTCAGGTTCTTTGTTGCTGTTGTTGTTTGCTCATTTTTCACCTTCTTTATTGATTTGAAACTTTATGTCAATGTTGGACTCTATTCCCAGTGTACAATGGGGAGGGCCCTGTCCAGTCTTAAAGCTTTTTTGCATTGTTGTATTCAGAGCTAGTTCTGGGAATTTGCAAGTTTTCAGTGCTTCCAAGGAGGTGTGATTTGGGGAGATGTATGATCACTACTCTATTGGTCTACACTCTGGTCTTTACCCAGGAAGATCCCCCAGTCCCTTGCATTTGCGATCTGGACTGCTCCTCATGGTTCTTCTTCCTTTGGGATCAGAAACAATATTCTCCGTCAGGCCGCCTGATCCTTTGGGACTGGAGGCGATACTGTCTCTCAGGACTTCTACTCCCTCTTGACCAAAAGTTCTCCTCTCCACCCTTGAACCAGGAGCTAGAAGTGGATGTAGGCAAAGGAGTTGCCAATAGTTGCCCCTCGGGGCTCCCAGTTCCTCTTTACTAAAATTTCACTTCTCTGCCCTCCAGCAGAGACCCAGAAGTGGGTATAGAGGCGATGGAGTTGCCAAACAGCATCTGGATACCCTGTAATCTCCTTCTGAACAGTTGCTAGGTCCCTTTACTGTCTATAGCTTAAGAGCTCCCAAAGCTGCTTCTGCTCTGGTCACCCCAGCCTAGTCCTACCGCTGGTGTTTCATCTGCGTGGCAGCCTGCTTCCACCCCCATGTCACACATATCTTTCTGACATCCTATGTTGTCTTGCACTGGAAGAATGTCCCACTCTCTTTGCTCTGCCTTTTCATAATTTGATTTAAGAAATTCTTTTAAAGTGGTTTGGAGCTAAGCTGAACACTTTGTCTGTTCTGCCATCTTGGCTCTGCCTCTGGAAGTGCCAGTCCATTCACTTTTTATAAATAAACTGCGGCACGAGGTGATACAGCTAATTAGTGGAAAAACTGAGACTAGAGCTCAAGTCTTCTGACTTTTCTGGTTGGTTGTTGTCCTTTGTGTTCAGAGAGGACCAAAATGACATCACTATGTCAGGATTAAGGTTTAGTGTGTCTAACTTTGGCTAATTAGACCAGTACAAGGTCAGAAGGCACAAATAGTCCGTATGAACATCTGGAAGAGAGATGTCCCTAAATCTGCACATCTCGCGTTTCTTTTTGAGCTACTGCAGTTTTGCTTTGCCAAGGGAGCACAGAGCCTTCTTTGATGTGAGCGCCCCGTGCTGGGCAGTCCTGTGCCAGTGTCTCCCATGTCTCATAATTGATTCCAAAATTCTTTAGAGAGATCTTGAGAGTGTCCTGTTGCTTCTTCTGACCTGTGTGTAGACATTTGCCTTGTGCGCATTATCTGTAAGATATTCTTTTAGGCAAATGGACATTTGCCTTCCCTAGAAATATTTCCACTATACTATACTCAGTTTATTAAGCATTTACAATATGCCAGGAAATGTTGGCACATTATATAATATGTTGGAGATACAAAGAAAGTAAAAATCATAGTTCCTGCTCTCAAAGGAGCTCACATTCTAATGGGGGGGGGGTGTGACAGTACACAAACAACTGTGCACCTACAAGAGATGTACAGTGTAAGTGGAAGGTGATTTCAGAAGGAAGGTAGTAGTAGTGGGGGGAATCTGGAAAGGCCTTCTGCAGAAGGTGGGATTTGAGCTGACACTTAAATGAGGTCAGGGAAGCCAAGAACCAATTTCTTCCTTCCTTCTCCAATTTGTTTATGGTATTACCCTTCATTTCTAAGTCATGTATCCATTTGGAACTTATCTTGATAGACAGT
This sequence comes from Phalanger gymnotis, assembly GCA_028646595.1. Taxonomy (NCBI): domain Eukaryota; kingdom Metazoa; phylum Chordata; class Mammalia; order Diprotodontia; family Phalangeridae; genus Phalanger; species Phalanger gymnotis. The sequence goes on from CM053627.1 coordinate 203,155,001, forward strand.
GTGATTGGTCTACACTTATTTTCTGCCAAACCGCTAGCACCTTTTTTTCAAATGATGAATTCTTAGCCTAGTAACTGAAGTCCTTGGGTCTATTCAGCTCTTGGACACTTTGTTTTCTACTACTACTACTGTGACTATGAGTACAATCACTGCTACTGGTAATAATAACTGGCATTTGTATAGTGCCTACTATGCGCAAAGTGCCTTGCAAATATTATCTCATTTGATCTTAACAGCACCTCTGGGAGGTAAGTGTTTTAACAGTTTAAACAGTTGAAACTGAGACAAACAAGTGAAGCGAATTGCCCAAGTTGACACATCCAGTGAGTAAGCCAGACCTGAACTTTGATCTTCCTGATTGCAGGCCCAGCATTCTGTCCACTGAACCACCTAGCTGCCTGACATATTTCTGTATGCCATATATTTTATTTGTCCAAATGATTGACCTCTCCATTTTTTTTAGAATAAGCATAGGAATTTGGGAATAAATAGTATTTGGGAAAACATAGTCCCGTTGTACTTTTCCTGTGACAGACCTCATCTTCAGTATTGTAGTCTGTTTTAGGCATCACAGTTTAAGAACATGATAAGCTCAAGAGTATGTAGGGGAAGGTAACCAGGATGGGGAAGTACATTGAGTCCATTACGCACAATGACTGGTTGAAGGAACTAGGCATATTTAGCCTGGGAAAAAGATGACTTGGGGTACGCAATAACTGTCTTCAAGTATTTGAAGGGCTGTCATGTGGAATAGAGACTAGACTTCTTCCATTTGGCCCAGACAGACCCAGAGGCAATAGGTCTAAGTTGCAATGATATCAGGAAAAATACCCCAATAATTAGAGCTGCCTCAAAGTGAAATGTGTTGCCTAGAAAGGTGATAGGTCCCCCTCTCCTTGAAGGTCTTCAAGGAGGGAGTGGATAACCAGGTATGTTATAGTGGGGGTTCCTTTAGTGAATGGGCTGGACTAGATGGTCTTTGAAGGCCCTTCCAACTCTTAAATTCTGTGATCTACTCATGGGACCCATTCTGTTAATTCTGAGAGATTACAGTGAAGTCAAATTTGCTTTCTTATTAGGATCTCTAGTTCAATTGGTTTATTATCTGGACTTTATACAATTGTGTATCTGAGGCCATGGGTTTTATGACTTATTTCTTGGATTTTCTAGGAATGTCTAAATATCTATTCTTTTTTCTACAAGGTAGTTACCCTCTGTTACATTTAGTTTGCTGCACATACATAGGCAGTTTTCTTCCCCTCATTCTTTTTCTGTTTAAATACTTTTGGATTATTTTTTCAAGACTCTAGACAAATGCTGTTTTACTGGTCTTTGTTAGGTGTGCTCCAGCCTTGCCCTGTCATTCCTGTATTTCAAGGCATGGTTCTGACATCCAAATCCTAACTATTTGCTCACCAGATCCTGCCATTTTCTTTTGAAGTCTTTAACTTCAGTTAGAAGCAGTGCTGTAATCACCACTTGGGCTCTTATATAGTCTTTTGGTTTTTGTACAAGATATAATATTCCTTAGCAATGTGTTCTAGATTCTGTCTGTGTTCTCTGTGTCAATATGAATAACTATAAGTAGGTGGTAATTACAAAGAGCGATACATCTTAAGAGGTTTCTTTGCTATGCTCCGGATAGATACCTCAGGAAGACAATATTTTTCTCTTGTCAAGTTAACAAATAGCTGTCTCAGTATGTCCTCAGCATGGAACCACTAGCCATCAGTATTCTTGTTTTCTTCTTCTGACCCTTGTCCTTCACCTGATAAATCTGTGGTTCTATTTCATCATTTTTGGAGGATAAACAATTGATTCCTCCTTGGTGGATCTAGCATTCTTCTCTTTGGTAACAGTCTCATATCTATTACTTTCCTCCAAGTATTCAGGTGTTTTTCTCTTTGTATTCCATTCTTCTACCATAAATTCTTTTTTTTCTGCATAGATTAGTACACTTCTCTGCCTTTTCAGATCTATCTCTTCCCCATCCTGTCCATTCCCTTCCCATATTCATTCCCTTCTTTTCTCATCCTTGCCCTTTCTCCTTCTACTTCCTCCTCCCCTTTCCCTTGTTCCTTCCTTTTCTCTTCCTCCTTCTTTTTCTCTTTCCCCCCTCCTTCTCTTTCCCCTCCTCCTTCCCTTTCTCTTCTCTTTCTTTTTTAACCCTTTCCCTTCTCCCTGCTCCTCCCACTTCTCCCTGCCCTTCCTCTGACCCTTTCCTTTCCATGACTCTTTCCATGACCATTCTTTCCTATGTCTTTTTCCTTTTTTAAAAAGGAACACTTTATCCTCCCTAGTAACTTGAAGGAGTAGAGGTGCCCTTCAGTCCCCTCTAGGAAGGAAACCAACATGCATTTTGAAAATAAATAGCAGTAAATTTGACTGTCGTAAAAACACATATGTTGTGTTACCATAGCCTATACTCAATATCATTGTAGGTGTGGATTATTTGACGACTAAGCTTTTTTCCTATAAGTACTCTTCCAATTGCCACCCGTAGTATATCTACTGCCTGGTTAATTTTTCCTAAAAATTTTATCCAGTCATAAATCTTGAAATCCCTTAGGCTTTCATCTAAGTCCTTGATCAGTGCCAGTTTACCTTTTCAAACACTACATTCTCCACTACAAAACTTCCCCTGCTCTCCATATTTGCTAGAAATGAGATCTTCAATCCTTTGTCATTGCCTGTCGTTATGGCTGATAGCAGACTACTAAAAGCATTCTATTTTACATATACTTTCATTCGTTAATTATAGCATATACTTTGTTTTAGAAAAAATTAAACTGAGACGGTTGGAGGTAGAGGTCTGGAGGCTCCTCAGAAGATGATTTGGAATCACTTATCTGTTTCAAAGTACAAGGTAGCAGAAATCTAATCAGTGACAGGCTGATCATTCTTTCTCTCTCTCTTCCTATTTTAAATAGATTTCTCCCTTCCCTTGCTTCCAGCCTAGTCTAATGTACCTGCTGACTCTAGCTGACATTTTCTTCAAAGAACCACTTATTATTCACTTTGGAGCTCGTTTCAGGGTGCTCCTTAGTGCATTTTCATTTTTGTTTTGCCTCACAAGTTCCTAATTTTCATATGGACTGCCTCATCCATTGGGTTCCCCTTTTTTTTTTACTTAAACTGTCTTATAAATTTTTGATAGCTGTTCTTTTTTTTTCTCACTTATGATGGATATTTCCCAAGGTTCAACCATCTGTTCTCTTTCCTTCCTTCATTTCCCTTTTTAATGTCATGTACTCTCACAATTTCAGCTGTCACCTATGGATACAGATCATTCTCCAGTCCTAACCTCTCCCTGAGTGTCAGTTCTATATTTTTATCTGCGTCTCCACTTTTAGGTTGCTGTTAAATGCAACAAAATAATGATCTTCCTTGCCTAAATTGGTTCATCTTCTTGGTTGCCTTAGGTATGTCATCAGTCTCTTAATCACCTAGGCATAAATGCTGAACCATCTTTGACTCTTGATCCCTTTTCCCTCTCGTTCTCCTTCCTTGTATAGTCAGAGAACAAATCCTGTTGATTCTTCCTTTGTGATGTCTCCTATCTATCCCTTTCTTTCCATTTTCCTGACCACCACCGTATTCTAGGCTCCTATCACAAAGACTAGAATTACTTCCTAACTGGCCTCATTGCCTATGATCATTTGTCCATTTTAAATGTAGATCAGGTAAGTTTTTTTCTTTTCTTTCTTTTTTTTCTTTCTTTTTCTTTCGTCTTTTCAAAAACCTTATATATACCGATGCCAATATATCTTTTCAACCTTATTTCCTATTAATGCCCAACACAAATCCTTTGATTCAGTCAGGCCAGTATACATACTGTCCATATCATATATGATCATTCCAGCCTCTTTCTCTTTTGTTCATGTTGTGTCTCCTGTCTGAACAATCATAACTGTCCAAAAATCGAATGGTTGCTTCCAAAATTAGTGACTTCTCCCTCAATTAAAAGTGTTCCTCTGTCACAAAGACTTTCCGAAGATTTATTGAAGATGCTCTGACTGGGATTATTATTCAAGTACAGGTTGAACTAAATCAAAGGTGTCAAATCGAAATGGGAGCCACTAAATGTACAAAAGAATCCCCAAGGGCACATTAATTTAGAAAACCACATATTAACATTATCTGTGTTCTATTGTATTTTTATTATTTTGTTAAATATTTCCCAGTTATATTTACATCTGGTTTGTCTGTGGGCAGTGTGTTTGACACCTCTGAATTAGTTGATTTTCTGAGGTTCCTAATTTAGCCTTTCCACGTGGTAGCTTCTTTGATCAGTACAACCAGAACACTAGAGCCTCTGATTTTTGTTTTCTGTTTAAAAATATTAACTGCCTTTTAGGTGGCATTGCCACTGAAGGCAGGTGTTAATGTCTTAGCACTCTTCTGGATTCTAAGATCTCTTTGCCTCCCTTGGCTGAGAATATTTTGGGGCAAACTGTCAAGTAGATCATAACATGTAATAATGGGGTTCCATAAGATGATATGATTTATGACTGGAAGGGATCTTAGAATTCATTTAGTTTAACCCACTTATTTTATAGATGAGGAAACAGATTAGGAGAAGTCAATCAAATTGAGGCTGTTAAGAAGCCTTTTTCTTTTTCTTTCTTTCTTTTTTTTTTTTTAAAGGAATGATTCCTTTGCCCGCGTGGGCCATTTATGAAACAGAGTATCCCAAAATACAGGTTCTACAAAGGGTTCATGATATCATCAAGAACAATAAGAGGGCATGAAATACTGGGAAATGGTGAATAATTTTGTCTAGGTGGACAGCAGAACCAATTATGTTCTGTGTTTTCCATTTACCACCCTTTAACTTTTATATTTTAAACCCCTTTCTGGGCAGTAGTAGGTTTCTGGACATTAACTTAATCAAGCAAAGGCTTTGAAAAAGAAGAACTTGAATTTGGAATAAAACTGCAAGAGATAAAATTAGTTATGAATACACACTAGTTATCATGGTGAGTCTGATCCCAAAAATGATAGTTTAAGGGGTGTATGTGTTTTCCCATGAAGGATATGTGTGTCTACATGGGTTGGTTTAGATGTGGCTCACAAAGAGGTATGAATAGATACTCCTAGAGTTACCTCAATCCATTCTTCTCCAAGGAAGGTGTGATTCCTTCTAGGCTGGGAAACAAAAGGCTGGGGCCAGAGGCTGATCACTCTTCCTTTCCTCAAAGAGAAGGAATATTAGACTAGAATTATATTTATCAGCTCCCTTGAATATCATTAGTCTTCTATAGTGCCTTTACTGTAATTTTGTTTGGATAGTTTCAAAATACATTAAAATTCATTTTTGTGTTGCAAAAGTATGTTAAAACTGCTTTTGAGGTATTAATTGTTCTGAACATTTTTCCCGTTGATTTTTATTTACTGTAATTATTATTAATATTAGACTTTTCTACCAAGCAAGAAACTTGGTCACCCAATTTATACTCCAGATCAAAAACAAAGAAATATGTTTTTCCCTTTCAAGTTGAAATTGTGACTTTATATACAAGGATTTTTCAATGCTAGGCAGATTCCACTAGGGGACCAGTATCATCCTAACAATGTATAGAAGACCTTTGAATTACTACTGCAAGCCATATCCATTTAGTGTAAATATAATTTAAAAATCAGCTTCAGTTTTTAATTTTCTTCCCCCTGACCTTATAAAGGAATCATGGAACCTGGAAGGATTTGAACTCTGCACAATGACTAATCTTTCCACACAGTGAGAAGTGACATGTTTTTGACAGTTCCAGCAGCCTTGGCCCCCAGAGATGTTGCTATGGGCAAAATATCCCTGGAGGAGTCTCAGCAACCTTGGATGCTAAAAGGTTGCTCTTGGCCAAAGACTTCATTTGCAATGGATGTGAGCCTAGAAGCCAAATAGGGGCCTAGGTACTTGGTGTTTCCTAAGCTATTCTAGGAAGAACTTTATGTCTCACCCTCTATGAACATCTTGAGATTTTTCCTCTTATAAACAACATAAACATGGGTATAAAAGGAGGAGGCAGAGAACAGTCTGGGTGGCCTTTTTTTTTTTTTTGACATGTTGGATATTGTTTCTTGATGGATCAGATCATGGAAGCATCTTGGAGACATGGAAAGCCTATATGTCACACTGTCTGGTTTCATTATCCCAGCTCAGCACATCTTAGAGAAACAAGGAAGATGGTAATTTCCAGAACCCAGTGTCTATTGCCGATGTAGGTGCCTAGCCCTGAAAGAGGAGGAGCAGCTTAAAGCAGTTTAAAGAGGTCTTAAGGTCTCCTACTTCCTTTCTTTCCCTTATATTCCTCTGACTCCCCACTATTTCAGGCATCAAGCTTGAGCCATAGGCTTTTTGGAGAATTGTAAATCTGTATGAGATACTTTACCTTCTTAAACCTTCCCGCAGAGGGACCAGAAAAACCTTAAAACCAAACATTTTTTAAAATTCAGAGGTAAAAGGGACCTTAGAGATTAATGAGCCCATTTTACGTCATCAGTGACACTGGCTTCCTTGTTATTCACACATGGCACTGTGTCTCCTTTCTCTCTACTCCATGTTTGGAATAATATCTCTACTCACCTCCACCTCCTGGTTTCCCAGGTTTTTTTCAGGTTTCATCTAAAATCTCATCTTTTGTAACAAGCCTTTCCTTAGTCCTCCTTTATACTACTTCCTTCCTTATGAGACTGCCTTCCATCTAACTTGTACGTATCTTGTATCTACCTAGCTGTTTGTACATTGTCTTCTTTATTAGAATGGTGAGCACTTTGAGGAGAGGGCCTTTCCCACCCCTCCCCCCGACCCCCACACCCAGCACTTAACATAGTGCCTGGCCCACGGTAAGTGCTTAATATATGCTTGTTGACTGATTGCTGACTAACTTCTCTTATAGGATGGAAATCTATATTCAGAAATAAATTTGGGGTCTTTGTTATTTTCAAAATTGTTTTTTATCATGCAGATGTATGCTGTGTCTTTTTCTTTGGGTCAAAAGGATATGATTCCCAAGTCTGGAGGAAGGGGAAACTTTTAATTGGGTTCTAGTGAGTCAGGTGTTTAAACTGAGAGCAGTGAAAGACTTTTAGGAATCTGCAGGACAGAAGTGATATTACAGGAAATTATAGGATATTATAGGGAAACTTCCAAAGAGAAAGGATATAGGGAAGAAAGGCGGGAAAGAACAAAAAGAATAGGAAACCAGTCTATAGTTTGCAATCTCAGGCCAAGTAAAAGAAATGGTTTAGGGGTGGAACCTGTGCCATGGGCCTTAGAGAGAAAGTAGGGAAGTACTTTCGTCTTTTGGAAATGAAAGCAGAGGCTAATAGTTCTAGCTTGATTTTGAGGCCAGTGGGTAGAAGCGAGGGGCATTGGTCAAAATAACTCCATGGATCAAGGCCTAGGAAACATCTATGCACTAAAAGGGAACTAGGACCAGTTATGTCTATAAGTCACTAACTGGCTAGCTGGGAAAGAGACTTGACCTGCACCTATAAGCTACTCTTGTTAATTCCCGGAATTCTCTCACACCATGGCAGCATGTGGCTAAGCACTTACCCTACTGTGTGTAATGGACATTTGGAGGAAGGAGGAGAAAAGCAGCACTTCCAGAGAACCCAGACAGGATGGGAGAGAGGGAGAGCCTCAGGGACTATGGCTCTGATGGGAGAAATCCAATGCCTTTTATACCTTAAGTGGTGGCATCAAGGAAATGCTGCTGTCAAGGAATTCAGGTAGCCCCTTTGGAACCTCTGAACCAGAACTCATCAACACGTCTCCCAGTTGTATTCCTCTTAGCAGCTGCGTCCCACAAAGTAGTTCGTGTTCAAGATACTTCTATTTTCTTCTGTATTTTTCCTATCAGAGAGCCAAGGTAAAAGTGAGATGCCCGTGGTCTTCTCTTGTCTGTGTGCAGCAAGCAGCTCGCTATCCTTCCATTTTACTTCTGTGACTGTTCCTGTGACTGGGGAACACTAGCTCTGTTTGGAATTCCATCCTGCTGAATGTTTGGGGTCTAGGGTGGAGTCTTTTGGGCATGCTACATGAATTTGTTGGTGAGAATGTTTGCTAGTGGTTACCCTAATAGTGGTGACTTGAATGAGACCTTTAAAGCCTTCCCTGTATCTGTATTCTCTTTGATTTTCAAGAGCCTCAATGGCTTACTGTGACTTAGAGCCCTACGCTTCTGATTCATTTCCTCTTACCTCATTCATATGTTGTTTTCTACCATCGCCTTGATGGGCCAACCTATCTGGCTCATCGTAAGACTTTTTTCTTGTTCTGAACACTTAGATTTTACCAAGGGAAAATTAGCATTTGGGTGATTGGATTTTAGTGTGGTTTGATTTAGGAGCTTTTGGAGATGGGATGAAGGATTGGACCTGATGATTTAATTTGTGTAGGAACCTCGTGGATGAGCAAATTCCCTCCACCAATGCAGATTGGCAGGGTCTCTGCAAGTTATAATCTTATGCAAGTTGCCAGGAGCATTGAGAGCTTATGTGAATAGTCCAGTGTCATGTAGCCAGTGTGTGTTAGAGGCAGGATTTAACTCGGGTCCTCCTGGCTCCAAGACCAGTTCCCTGTCCACTATACAACCAGGTGGAGCAGCAGGTAATACAACTGGGCCTGCAGCCAGGAAGACCTGAGTTAAATCCTGCCTCAGACCCTTGCTAGCTGTGTGACCCTGGGTAAGTCTGTTAACCTCTGTTTGCTTCAATTCCCTGGTCTATAAAATGGGGATAGTTAATAATAGCACCTGCCTCTTGGGAGTTTTTGGAGGATCAAATGAGATAACAATTGTAAAGCCCTTAGCACAGTGCCTGGCACATACCAAGTGCTATATTGCGTCTGTAACTGAAGTATGGGATCCTGACTCAGTCATGTGCCTCGGTTTCCTTATCTGGAAAATGTAGGCGATAGACTATATTTTAAGATCCCCTCTAGCTCCGATTTTATAATAATGATAACACTTAACATTTATATTGCACCGGCTCACTTGATCCTCACAACATGTGTGCCTTTGTTCATGTACTCCCGTTTGTTTGCCACAGTGGCTCCATAACTCTCCCTCTTGCCGTGTGACTTTCCCCTGTTCTTTTTTTGCTCATATATTTCTTTGATGCTGCTTCTTCTCCTTCATCTATTGTAGCCTCCTTATACCCACCACATATATTTTGATGGTCTTCCGAGCGATACTCATCTCCGGGACTTCAGAAACTAGTGTTCTATGTCTTGGGGCCCCCATTCAACAACAGCAAAAGAATATTGGTATTAAAAAGATTGGCCTTTGTTTCAGGGAGAAGTTTTGAGTCATTATAAAAAGTTTTCAGTTTCCCAAAGGCCATCCAGTCCAGTTCAACTCTATGCTCAGTTTATTGTCTATTTCCAGTGTCTGTCTGAATGTGTGTGTGTGCTGCGCGCATGCGTGTATTTTTGCATGTGTGTGTGTAGGTATTCTTCATCCATTAGATTTTTACAGGGTAGATAGGCCAAACAGGTCTTATTCAAGAGGCTCTGTAATGTTGCTGGACTTGTGCAAGTGTCTTTTGCAAAACAGAAACATCTGGAGGACCTCACCATTACTAGAAAATCCCACTTTGACTTGGACTCTTGTGCTGGCAAACAACTTTGGGAAATATGTATCTCTCTGCTCTGTTGTCCCTCAAAGAGGACCAGAATGATATCACAATGTGAAGTGTGTCTGACTATGTCTGATCAAACCAGTATGAGGTCAGGCACAAATAGTCCATATAAACATTTGGAATGGAGATGTCTCTAAATTTTCACATGTTTCTTTTGAGCTACCGCAATTCTGCTTTGCTCATAGAACACAGAGCTTCCTTTGGTGTGAGCACCTCATGCTGGGTAGTCCTGTGCCAGTGTCTCCCATGTCTCACAATCAATTCCAGAGGTCTTCGGAGAAACCTTGAGAGTGACCTTGCATTGCTTCTTTCAACCTCCATATGAGCAATTGCCTTGTGTTAGTGAGTTTTCCATAAAATAATCTTTTAGGCAAATGCATGTTTGGCATTCCAACAACGTGACCAACCTATCAGAGTTGTGCTCTGCGGCAGTTCAGCTCAAGAAAGGACCTCAGTGTCTGGTACCATATCTTGCCAGGTGATCTTCAGAATCTCCAAGACAATTGAAACAGAAGTGATTCTGTTTCCTACCATGGTGCTGGTATACTGTCCAGGTTTTACCGGCATACGACAGTGAGGTCAGCACAGTGGGTATGTAGACCTTCAGCTTCATAGGCAATCTAATTCCTCTTCTCTCCTACACTTTTCTCTGGAGCCTTCCAAACACTGAGCTAGCTCTGGCCGTGCATGAGCCAACCTCATCATCTTTGTGTACATCCCTAGAAAGTATACTGCCATGTTAAGTGAACTTAAACACAGTATTCAAAATTTCTCCATTTGCTCCATCTGATATTTCCATATATGGAGGATGTGGTGCTGGCTGGTGGAAAACCTGAGTTTTCTAGGTGTTAATTGTCAGACCAAATTTAGCACAAATGGCAGATAATCAATCCCTACTCTGTTGCATCTCAGCCTCAAAGGCTGCACAAAAAGTGCACATCCCTGCTCTGTGCCTCATTTGAAATTCATTATCACAAGGTTATGGAACAAGGTTATCCCTATTATTATCTTTAAAGGAATCCTGCATAATTTTGACATGCACAAGAGACGCTTCATTGGAGAAAAGCCTTTCAAACAGGGTTTAGTTTTGCATTGTATGATCTTATATTTCCTTTATATTTTAGTCATTTGTGTTGGTTAAAGATAGTGTGCATCATGGAATATTATTTGTGAAAGCCCTCTTGTACCATTCTAATGCCATTATCTGAATGTCCTTGATTTGTGTATTAGACTATTTTCCTGAAAATTTAATGCTGATTCTCACCTAGGCATATAGGTAGGTCATTATTGATATTCACTTGGTCACTTTTTGGGAAGAATTTGAGATTTTTTCCATGCTTTTGTTACCATGCACTCCTCCATTTACATTAAGACTCTAGCCCTCAATGTGCTAACGATTGTTTCATCTACAGCCCAGACCTTCTTTGTATATAATTAACCAATAAACATTTATTAAGCACTTACTATGTACCAGGCACTTTGATAAGCACTGAAAGTTTGTTTAAAAGAATCTTTGTAGGTATTTGACATCTTTAATCTCTGTGTCCTTTTTCCAGTTTCGTCCTTAATAACTTAGGATAACCTTTTTTTTTTTTTTGTGGGTCTCTTGCCAAGTTTTTCTTGGGTTTACACTCCACTGTTTCTGTTTTATGAAGCTTTATGGCTCACAATCTTCTGTCATCTTCTCTATGAATTTATAAACAATTTTATATTTAAACCAGTGCTGTTCTTAGCTGACATATCTTTCTCTTTGGCAAATAGGTCAAGTGTCTGCTGATTAAGATAGATTTTAGGCTCTTTTGATCTTTTCATCATGGCAATTAATTTACATTGATTAAACTTGTATAAAACCAACTCTTCCAGCGCTTATTTGCCTCTCCAAGAAGGCTCTTTCTACTTAGAGTACCTTAAGAGTCTAAATGATGCCAACAGAGATTCTTAAGTAGTAATAGCAACTCACATTTATACAGTGCCTATCGTGGACAGCTAGGTGGTACAGTGGATAGAGTGGTTGGCCTGGAATTAGGAAGACCTGAGTTAAATTGTGACTTCAGACACTTACTAGTTGTGTGATCCTGGGCAAATTACCTGTTTGCCTCAGTTTCCTCATCTGTAAAATGAGCTGGAAAAGGAAATGGCAAGCTACTCCAGTATCTTCACCAAGAAAACCCAAAAAGGGGTCAGAGTTGGACATGACTGAAAAACAAATAAGCAGCTATGTTCTAGGCAAGGGGTAAGCTTTTTACAAATGTTATCTAATTTTATCCTCGCCACAACCCTCGAAAGTATGTGCAGTTTTTATTTCCATGTTACAACTATGGAAGCTAAGGCAGAAAGAAGTGACTTGGCTAGGCTTATAGAGCTACTAAGCATCTGAAACCGGATTTGGACTCAGGTTTCCTGATTCTATGTTTAGTGCTCTATCCACTGCTTTACCAACTTGTCCCTGTTACAAGTATTACAAACCCATGAATATGTCACAGGAGATTTTTAGGTTTTTTTTTTTTTTCATTTTAGAAAAAAAAAACCAAGAGTTCTATATACTTGCTGACTCTTGCCTGTATTGTCTTTCTCTTCTCAAAAATGTTTTAATCATACCTTCCATTTTTTTATACATAAGAATAATTTCAAAAATGCCCACCCCCATTCAACCCTTGTCCTGTAACCAAGAAAAAGTCAACAAAAATATCAAGTACAGTGACCATAACATCTATAACATCTTATTCTTCTATAAAAAGGAGAGGTACACTTAGAGCAAACTGCAGAGAACAAAGAAGCCCAGGTCTAGGCTCTTCTTCCAGCTGATCATTAATTCAGGCCCTGGCTCTTATTGAAATTACAAAAATGATATAAAATGGTATTAAATGTTCCACATTTCTTCTGTTTGGTCAAAGGCAAACTGAAAGTTTCACCTGTAGACCAATTAAGGTATGGAAAACCCTCATCTTCCTCAGGGGTGAAGTTCTAAAAATCTTTATCTAGGTGGATTCAGGTTTTTTTTTTCTTCCTGTGGCTGGACATCCCCAGAGATGGGCAGTAATTGTAAACTAACTGTAAACAAACAGAGGGAGCAAGTTGCAAGGGGGATCAGGGTAGGGAGCATAATGGCTAAAGATACCAAAGACATAGGCAAACAGTCTTGGGAATGCAAAGGGCTCAGAAAGGGAAAGAACAGTTCTTCGTTCAGGTTCTGGTCTGGACTCTTGGGAGGGCTGCCTGTGTCTGATGTCGTCTGTTCGGGAGCAGGGGCAGTCCTCAGATGTGACAGAAGAATCAAGGAGTCCATATCCACAAGTTGGCAGCTATAGAAGTGGTCAGACCTAACAGGAGCTCCCAGAACACATATGATTTGATAATTGAGAGAAAAACAGCCCAACATAGGTCCCAGCCACGCAGGACTAAGTTCAAACAAATACAATAAAGTTTTTCTCACAATTCACAAAATTGCACAATTGCATTGAGTCATGTATTGAGTCACCAAACCACTTAGACGGCTCACAATAGACTGGTATTGAGGAGGGGGGAATTTGCACGTCACATGTTTTACATTTATCCATTAGATAACCAAGAAAACTTAAACTTGAACCATACGAAGTAATGCAATCATTATTAACAACTTTTACCATCTGTAGTCTAGGATTATCAGTAGTCTTTCAAGTTGGAATTTCAGTTTCTTTCAGGTCCAAAACAAAGAAGGGTCCAGGTATGTTAAAACATATTATTCTGTTTCAACTTATGTAGTATGAAAAAACAAAGGGATGAGATGTGAATTTAATAAAAAGTCATTATTTCTGTTCTTGCCATTAAAAGGGCATATTTCATAGCAGAATCAATGAATCTTTGAAAAAATATGTAGAATATTTGAGAGTTTTAGTTAGATACTTTCAAAATTTGCCTGACCCTCTGCTACCACCAGGCTTTTTGGATGTTGTTTCTTGATGGTGGTATGTGCTTTTTGCCTCATGGCATTTAGCCTATAATACCTTGTCTTATATATTTAATATTTAGGTCTTTAATAGTTACAAATAAGATACCAAACAGAATATGAACTGGAACTAAACATATCTTCTATTTGTCCAGGAATGCTGTTATTGTGAAAGTGAAATTTTTTTCTGTGGTCTCTAGACCACCCTTTCTGCTCATATTTCCTTCTCAATGACATCTTGTTGTCTTCTACCCTGCTCCTCACTCCCCTTTACACATTCTACTTCATTCTACTTCCAACAAAACGAGAAAGGTTCTGATATTGTCCTTTAAATTTTGAAACTTGTCCAAGTAATGTAAGCCATGGTATTTGTGTGTATTTTTCTTCTTTCTTCCCTCTTCACATAGGGTATCACACCCTTACCTGTAGGTGCTCTGCCCAAAGGGAATGTAAATCTTAATCCCTGAACCCTTGTTTTGGTTTTTTTTTTCTCTTAAAGACCAACCCTAACTCCAAATTACTCTGGTCCCAGACCAAGCCTTACTTGGTCACTGTTTGGGCCCTGATTGGCTCAGAATGAACGTAAATAATAATGGTTTCTGTTTTGGCCAGAAACCCTGAGAGTCTTCCCCTCCCAAATCTATTTTCTTTTTAATTAAAGAGGTGATTCTTTACTTTTTTTTTTTTTTCAAATTAAGCCTTTATCACTGAATGGGTGCTGCCTCAGTCAAACTGTTAAAGATCTTATCTTGAAAAGGCCTGGGTGACCTCCACTCCTCCTGATCCATATCTACCAGTGGACCCAGAAAGTGAGGCTGGTGACCTTGCACCACCCTCCCTCACTCAAATCTAAGTCAACTGCAAGTCAGGTTATCATTTCCCTAATGTCATGATCCTCTTTGAAAATAAAGGACAGGCACAACAACACACAAATCCAATTCACTTGCATGCCTTGGCATCACCTCTCTGATGTCATGGTCCTCTTCGAGAATGAAGGACACACAGCAGCAAATATTTATGTTGTAGTAGTCCTTGTGAATATTGTTCTTTTGGGTCTGCTTACTTTAGATAGATTTTCCTGTGTTTCTGCAAATTCCTCTTATTCATCTTTTTGTACTGCATATTAATATTTTATTATATTCATATATCACATTTTTTAGCATTCCCTAGTTGATAAACACCTAGTTGTTTTAAGTTTTTTGCTACCACCAAAGGTACTACTAGTAATATTTTTTTCTAGATATTGGACTTTTGTGTCTCTTTTTTAACTCCTTGCGGGTGTATGCCCAGTAATGGAATTGCGGACAAAGGGTATGAACTGCTTAGACACTTTTCTTAAATAATTTGAAATTAATATCCAGAGTGGTTGAGCCAGTTCATGGCTTTGCTGACAGCTTGCCAAGAATCTTGTCTTTCTTCAATCTCTCCAATATTGGCCATCGCCATTTTTAAATTTTTTTTCCAGTTTGCAAGATAAGAAGTGAAATATCTGAATTGTTTGGGATTTGGAACGTGTTTTCATAGATTGTTTATGGTTTACATTTGCTTTTCAGAAAACTCTGCTCATGTCATTTGATAGGAAAACTACATATTGGGGTATTGCTTTTGCTCCATATTTGTGTCAGTTCCCTTATATTTTGGACTACTGGAGAGGCAGTGTGTCACAGTGAAAGGTGCACTGGCTTTGTAGTAGAGGATTTAAGTTCAAATTCTGGTTCTGCTTCTTAATGTCTATGTGACCATGGGTAAGTCTGCTGTGGACCTCAGTTTCCTCAGCTGTAAAAAAGGAGGAGTTGGGCTGGATGATATAGCTGGAAAATCAAGCTCTGAATCTGTGATCTTATATTTGATGCAAATGTGTTTCCCACTTAATGGTTTTCTTCATGTTGATTGATTTTGTTTGTACAAAAGGCTTTTTGTGTTATGTAATGAAAATTGCCCATCTTGACTTTAATCGTTCCTTTATCTCTTGTTTGATTACAAATGCTTCCCATAATCATAGTTGTGAAAAGTACTTCCTCCTGTTCTCTCTTTTTATCATGTGACCTTTTATAGTCTGAGTTGCATATCCATTTGAAAAAACATAAAGTGTATGGTTTAAGATCCTGTCTCAGACCTAGTTTCTGCCCAACCTCCTTCTAGCAGTTTTTGTTAAATATCCTTTTCAGTAAGTAATTCATGTACTTGGCATTATCAATCATCAGATACTTATATTCTCTTATTTCTATTTCTTATTATCTTAGTCTAGTCTACTGATCTGCTTTTCTGTGTTTTAACTAATATAAAATAATTTAGATTACTGCTTTAAAACATAATTTAAGGTGTAGTGATGCAAGAACCCCTTTATTGTTTCTTATTGTCTTTTATTATTTGCCCTAACAATACTGCGGACCTTTTGTTCCTTCATGTGAATTTTGTTATTGTTTTGTCCAGTCATATAAAATATCAACTCAGCAATTTGATTGTTATATTATTAAATCTATAAATTAATTTAGATGGTATCATTTTTATTGGCACAGTCTAACCATGTAGTTTACCTACTCCAATTGTCTTCTTTGATTTCGATAGCGTTTCATAATTGGATTTATGTGAAGCTTACATATGTTTTGATAGGTTAAATCTCATAGATTTTATTCATTTTGTAGAGAATTCAAATTTAATTTTCCTTGTTACTGTTTTCTTCCCCCTTTTTTTCTAGTACTATATAGGGTTGCTAAAGATTTTTGTACACTTATTTTGTATTTTGCTGCTTTATGGAAAGTCTTAACCATCTCAAATAGAAAATGCCAGGGAATCATTAATCTAAGAAGAAATTAAGTTATATTGTCATGTCATCTGAACATAGGTATAATTTTATCCCCTCTTCTCTGATGTTTATATCTTTAATTCTGTTCTCTTTCTTTATAAACTATAGCTAACATTTCTAAAAATGTGTCAAATTATAATGGAAAGAAGAGATGTCTTGATTTACCCATTTGTACTAGAAAAAGTTTCTAGTCTTTATCCCTTGCAAATAATGTAAAAAAAAATCTTGATTTTAGAGATATACTTTTTATATTAAAAATGGCCTTTCCATGCCTATTATTTTTAGTTTCTAACTTAAATAAGAGCATATTTTGTCAAACATTTTCTCTTGAAGATATTAAAATAATGGTGTTTTTTGTTTATGATAGTTAATTAAGCTAAGTTTTCCTAATGTTACACCTTTCATATGAATTCAATTTCTCATAGTGGATTACTTTCTATATGTGTTTCTATATGTCTCCTTGTAATGAACTATTTAAAATTTTTGTATTCATTTGTGAAATTAGTCTACACTTCTTTCTCTTCTTGGTTACTCCCTGGTTTGGGTATCAAGAACATATTTTTCTCACAGAAAGAGTTTGGTAGAAGGACTTCTGCTGCTATTCTTGAGAATAATTTTTGTAGTATATATATATTAGTTGCTTTTTTCATAGAATTCACTTGTAAATCTATCTGTAGGGCTCCCCCTGACCCCTAGGCAGTTCCATGCTTTACCTAATTGTTTTTATTTTGTTTAACATCTTTATTTCTTGCTTTGTAATTTGGGTATTTTGTGGTTTTTAGATAATCATCAACTTTGAATTCTCAGTTTTGCTGGTATATGTTGTTTCTGATAATTCTCTTTACTTTCTGTTTTGAATTCAACTTGTTAATTTCTTTTAGGAAGGTGATTTTCCTCTCCTGTTAGCATAATAGCTAATGATTTTAAAATTATTTTAGTCTTTTTAAAAAATTTTAGTTTTTACTACTGGACAAAGTTCTGATTTATTTACCCAGTATTTAAAGCTCTCCACCTTGGCTTCAACTTACCCTTTCAACTTGATCTCATACCACTTTTCACCATATATGCTGTTCTTTAGCCAAAGTGTCACTATCTCCTGATCAAACCTTTTCTTAGGATGTTTCCTGTGCATGGGATATCTTCCTGTCTGTCGTGCTGCACTCATCTTGTAAAGCTTTCCTTAAATACCACCTCCTCTGAGAACCCTCACTTGACTCTCTTCCCAATGTCCATCGGGTGATAACCATGCCTTACTCAGTTCCAAAAAAGCACTTTGTTTTCATTGGTTCATTCATTCCTTCAACAAGCATTTGTTTTTTAATGACCTAGCGTCAGACAGGTAGGGTTACAAAGACGAAAATGAAAATGTCCCTGCCTTCTTTACATTCTGATGGGAAGACAACATGGATACATAAGTAAATACAAAATATATAAAATAAATATAAAGTCATTGCAGTGGGGGTGGGGTGGCTCCAGCAATCAGAGAAGTCAGGCTAGATCACATGTAAGGGATGCTATTTAAACCGAGGCTTGAAGTAAGCTGGAAATTCCATAAAGTGGAGTTGAGAAAGGAAACATTACAGGAATGAGAGACAATCTGTAGAGAGGCATGGAGGGAGCGACTGGTACGTCATATACCTTCCAGCCAGTCAAGTTTGCCCGGAATATAGAGTCAGTGAAGGACAATCATGTCTAATAATCCTAAAGCGGTAGAGCCGCATTATCCTTACAAGCAATCGATAGTCACTGAACTCCTTGAGTAGGATAATGACACACTAGTACCTTAATAATATAAGTTAGTCACCTGTAGAGAATCTGAGATAGTTATCACAAATAGAGTGAACGTTTTATGTTCTTCCAATTGCCCGTAAAACTCCATGGTAGCAGAGACAACGTCCCTATCAGAAACTCTCTATCTAGTCTTCTCCTTAGCGTAGTGCTTTGCACACGTGTCTAATGAGTGTTTTTAATTGAATTAATCATAGAGTTCTAGAATGCTAGAGATGGAACAGACTTAGATATCCTTGAATCCAAACTTCTCATTTAGTAGATAAAAAATGAAGCCCAGAGAGATTTGGTGACTTGCCCAAGGTCACACTGCTAATTAATGGGACTTAAGCTCATATCTTCTGGCTCTGTTACTGCCTTGTGACACTATCATCTGTTCTTGTCTTGAACAGCTATTTATATCTTTTAGCTTTTTCAGAGTAAGAACCTTACATTAGTATTCAGTATATAATTTTTGATTCAATTATGCCTGTAACTTCTTAGGTTCTTTGATTGAACAGAGCTAATAATAATAATAATGATTGGCTTTTTTTATAGCCCTTTAAGGTTAACTAAGTGTTTCCTTTCATAGCAACGCTGTGAGGTATGTAGAGGCAATATTATTTTGTCTAGTTTGTAGACGAAGATGCCAAAGCTTACAGAAATTGAGTTACTTTCTCAAATTTCCATGGTTAGTTAATTGCAGAACAAATATTTGAATCCAGGTATCCTGACCCCATTATCCTAACTGCCTCTAAAGTAACTAACAACTAACTTAATGCAGATAAATTTCTAGGAATATTTATTCCTATTTGCTCTTTCAAAAATGGCTCTGAATTTTAGGCTCTATAGCTCTTTTATTTCTTCCTATTACTGCTTATATACACAGCTTGTGTATACAGATCACTCTTTGGTAGAAGGAGAAGCTAAGGACCAACAGATCTGCATTAGTCTAGGAATTGTAATATCTACTGGTATATGTTTGTTAGTAGGCAGATCACTAGATGAACTTAAACAAATGAGATGCTCTGTAGGTCATGTGGTAGCTTTAGATGGGACAGACTGAACATGGGTATGCTTAGTTTATACCCATTGTGAATGATTTCAGAATCACACCTGGAGATAGTGATTTGAATTGGGCTGGACTTGCTTGATATATTTCAATTGCTATAGAGAAGACAAGACAGATTCAGATTCCTCTAGAACAAGTCTTCTTGTTTGTTTGTTTTTTTTAATGGCATGGACTCCTTTGGCAGTCTCTGGGCCCTTTCTCAGAATAATGTTGTTTTTTTTTAACATATAAAACAAAACACATAGTATCACAAAGGAAACCAATTTTATGGAAATGAAGATGTTAAGTTTTCCCCATCTTAATTCATGGGCCCCTTGAAATTAATCTACAGACATCTAGGATACCCCAGGTTAAGAACCCATGCTTTAGGGGTTCATATTGGTTTGGGAAATCTTGGAAAGTTCAGGGACCCCAGATGAGAGTTATGGAAGACTGACGGACATATATAATGTTAAAGATAGAGTAACCTGCTTTTACTCTATTTACCTGTCTTTTCTTTGTGGCTCAGCACGTAATCAATTTTGGTAATCCTGGAAAAGGAAATGTATTCTTTGTTTCAATAAATTCTTTCTCTATATCTCTTTTGGATTTAGTTTTTAAAATAATCTATTTATCTATGTTATATCTTTGTTATTTTTTGTTAAATCATTCTTTGGTCATTAACATCTCCCACTATTTCTTAAAAACAATCTGTTATAAGGCTATTAGTTTTTTTTGCTGAAAAAAAACCTTTTTTTTTTTTTTTTACTAAAGAATAATTACATGCATATTTAAACCCCAACGTTATTTGCAATTTCTTGTTGGATCACCAACTTTGTTCCTCTTGTGGGCTTAGAAACTGAGTAATCAGTCTCCTCCAATAAGAATTCCATGTAAATGGTCTTCGAGGCACAAGTTACACTGGAAAGATTTAAAAATCTGGATTCAAATTCCATCTCTGACATAAACTTTGTGACTTATCTTCATCAAATCACCTCTCTTTACCTCACTTTGCTTATTTGTATAGTGGAGATAATAACCATAATATTTGTCTCACAGGTTTAGATAATGTCAGGTACTATTATATAATATTATAATGCAGCATAATTATAATAATGAAAATTATGTCTATTTCCATTGTCCTGCTTGAAAAGTCCACTATGATCCTAATCATATCTGCTTTCAAAACTATTTCTTTACTGCTTATGATAGCTTATATTATTTTTCTCCTTATCTTTGGAGCTTTGGGATTTAACCTAAGTGTACCAGCAGGTTAAATCAATGGCATTCTGTGGATTTTAGGTGCCTGTTGTTTGCATCAATTCTGGGAATTTTTCCTTGACAGTTTCCTGCAGTATGGTGTCCAGATTCTCCTTTCTTTCTAAGTTCTTTGGGACATAGGTAATCTTAAGATTGTTATATTGTGATCTCTTCTTTAGGTCTATCACTCTGTTTAGTATATTTTCTCATAATTTGAATGTAATTTTTTCAGCCAGTGTTTACAGTTAAGTATACATTATACACACTTCCATTTTCACTGTAGTAAATCAGTTGTTTTGTTGCTTCTATGGATTTTTTTTTTTAGGCTCTTAGTTGTAGTATCCATGTTGATCATTTTAAAAGTTAATTTTTCTGGATCTTTTTCCATGTCTCTTAATTCTGCATTAGCTTCCACATCTGATTTTTTGCTTTCTGTAACCTCTTATTTAGATTTGTCATTTTCTTAAGCATTGCCCTTTCTTGCTTAATTCCTTTGAGTGTGCCATTATTCACCAGAGAATCTTTTCAATGTCTTATGTGGTTTCTATCTCTGTTGCTTCTGATATTTCAGCTGATGCAGTTCTACAGTATTTTTTATTTGTTTTGGAGCTCAGCCTTGCCATATTAAAATTTGTTTTTATTTTCTTGTGTGGTTTTAATGGTGTTTCTCTTCTTTTTGATGATTCTCTTTGTTGTTTTTGGACAGGTGCATGGCAGGGTTGAGTTTCTTTGATCTTTTTACTCGGATATCTTGGATCAGTCTCCTAGCAGAAATCTTAGATATCATTAATTCCAATGCCCTTCTGGTAGATGAAGGAACATTGGCCCAAATAAGTGATATTAGTAAATGCCAGAGCTGGATCTCAGACCCAATTTTTTTCATTATACAGTGTAATCTCCCCTACCTTGATTCTTCTACTTTGTACTATAATCTAAAGAGTCTCTCTAGAGTATCAGGACTTTAATTTATCCCTGACATGGATGGTTCCAGCTCTGGACTATGTGTCTTGAAACCAGCTGCCATCACTGAGAGCAGGAAGACTCTGAGCAGGATCCTTCCAGTTAAAGGAACTTGATTTTTCTATCATTTTTCACCATCAGACTTGGGGGAAAGGGGCATCATCAGCCAGAGAGAACAGGCACTTCAGCCACCGCTCTGTTCCTGCTGCATTCCCTTAGGCATAGAGGCCTACTTCATTCCATGCTCTCCCCAGGTACCATTAACACTGAACTCTAACACACAAACTTCCTGGCCAACACTGCCCTCAACCCTCCTAACCTTCTCTCTGTTCAACTCTCTGATAATTTCATATGTTCTCTGTCTTGACTAGCAAATCCCAATCCATTCTTCTCCTGATCCCCAACATTCAAAGTCATAATTTGCTGAAGTGAAAACCCTTTCCCCATTCATGCAGCAATTTCATCCATGCCAATCTCATTTTATACCTCCCCAATGCCTAGCTTGTCTCGCTCCACTTCCACGGGGGCTTTTGGAACCCCTATTCTATTGTAAACAAACTTGGATTCACTTTGGAAGACACCTCATCCCTTGCCACCTCCTCCACTGCTAGCTGCTTCTTTCCCCATCTTCCCTCCTCTCCTATATATGGTGGACTAATAGGAGTCAGCATGTTCCTTGTCCTCCATTGTTACTACTAGACCCATTTTCTGCTATCATCACTCATTACTCTCTCTTCCTTTGAGGTTCATTTCTTCTATTTCTATCAGCCTGCCCAGATTCTTGTTGTTTCCCAGCAGCTTCCAGGTCATTCTTCTTTCCTATGTATTTCACTCTCTAGCTCAACGTCTTCCTTTCTATCCTAAATCTCACTCCCATACTTAGTGATTTTATAGTTTATGCGGATATCTTCTTCAATATATTGGCCCCCAGTTAAGCAACCTCTTCAAGTCCCACGGACTGCTTTGCAGCTTCCGTTTTCATTCTGCTTCAGCCAACTGCCTTTAGATTTATCACCCGGAATTATTCAGTCTCTGCAATCTTGAACTCTGAAACTCCTCTATCTGATTATAATCTGCTGGCCTGCCATTACTCTCTCTGCCTTATCTGTCCTAGACTTATTGTAGCACCCCCCCCCCCAATATATTCCTAACTTTTACTAACTCTCTTGGTTGGTCCCTTGAGGGGCAACTACACTTGGCCTCTAAGGACAGTCTTTGTGGCACTATATTCCTACTGGTGTGCTTTCCATTAATAGTCATTACCAATAGATGCAAAGGAAATGCAAAGATATTTTATAATAACAACAGTTACTGCAACACATTTCTTCCCAGAGCAAAATCTTCTACAAATACACATAACATCTGTGGGGAAAGTGGGAACAGTGGTAGCAAGGTAAGTGTATAGCATATACATGTGGCAAATGCAATTCACAACTTCTGGCATACAGGGCCTAGAAGTCCATTCTCTCTTTGAGTGGCACTCTCCAAGCTTCCCTGTGGATACAAAGACTGACGTACAGGGCTGGGCTGGGCTGGGCTTTCAGGGTCTTTTCCTCTCTTAACCATAACTATTTCTCTTCTCTGTTGCCAGGAGCCACACTTCATGAAGCTGTTCCTTCCTTTGGATGACTGATTGTCTCTCTATCCCTACCTGTCTGGAATGTGTACCTTTCTCTCTCTCTGGTTAAGTAGCTTTAATTTAAAGCAACATGTCCAATGTGGAGAAGAGGAGAGAAAATCCCCTTCTTCCGCAGCCTCCCTGCTGCCCTTTGGTCAATGCACAAGGGTCTCTTCCACAACTGTGGTGGGTTTAGCTAGTTAAATAATCCTCCCCCCCACCCCAGGCTGACTAATTTGTTTGTTCAGCCAATCATTTGATTCCCTCCTGATTTACTCAAAGGCCTTGTTCCTACTTTATAAAAGCACATCCACAGTTTTACAGTTAGTTTAACTTCTTGTTACACATTAAAAGCTAATCATCTGTTACTAAATCCTGTGACTATATCAGCTGAGTTATGTGAATGAGGGAGGGTATGGAGTCATAGCCCCCTCTCTTGCGCTAGTTCTGATTCTTGTCCCAAATTCCTGTTCCTCTAGCTCTCTCTGTTTTCCCAGGATAATTCATTTTTTAAGAAAAAAATTCTTCCTCTCTTGAATCTCTTGCCGCCTTGTCCATTCGCTATGAATGTCCTGCCAGTCCCTAGCCCCAGCTTACCTGCTCTGTATAACATCTCTGCTCCTATTCTTGATCTTTTAAACATTCTTAGGAGAGGTTGGAATTTTTCCAGGGGTGCGCTGGAGCCAGCTCATACCAGCTAGCAAGAGTCGATTGTTAAATGTTCAGTATGAGCATTTACATCTTAGAAACTGGGAAACGTTCCAAATTAGGTCTTGCGTTATTATTTTGTTGATTTTTCTAGGCTAAAAAAGTGATGGAGAAGATGTTGATAATGCTGATTAAACTTAAATGTGTGCTGTGCAGTCATTTTCAGTGAATCAAATGTAAAAGGTTGACCAGCACATCCCTGGCTTTTTCTCCCTGCTTCTAAAGCCTCTCTCCTCCCCAAACCATTCTTCACACAGCTGCCGAATAATTTTTCTAAGAATCGTGTCTAACCATCTATGTCATTCCTTGCTAAAACAAAACAAAAAAACTACTCTCAGTGTTTCCCTGTTGCCTTATCGATAAAATGTAAGATACAAACTTCTTAGCAAGGACATGTAAAGCCCCTTTAAATCTTGCTCTAACCAATCTTTTTACCCTTTTCTCACATTGTTCCCTGTTACCTATTTTCTTTCAACTAGTCTAGACTCCCAACTGGTCCCTGCCACATTCTACATTCTTATAAACCTGCATTATGCTCACTTCTGTTCTCTGCCTGTTATGTTCCATGTTTTCCTTCAAATAATTCAGTTGTCCCTTATTTTATGAAGCCTTCCTTCATGCTCCCAGCTGTTAGTCCTGTTTCACTCCAATATTCTTTGAACATTTTGTCTGATCTCTCCTTCATTCTTTACCGTGTATTATACTTATATCTCTGTATATTTTCTATCCATTAAGTATTCCTTGGGGAAGAATTGTAAAAGGCCTAGAGATGCATCTTGTGGGGTGCTCTTGTTTCATTTAGTCAATCTTTGTCAATCAATGAAAAAACATTTTCCTATTGATGTTTAATGAAATGAAGGAACCAGCAAGGGAGATAATATGGAAAGAATTGAAAGATACAGTGTCCTGGAAATCAAGGGTTAAAAAAATTTAACCAAGGCAAATGAAGCTTAAGAGTAAGAAAGATAATACAGTAATTAATAAGATCTAATTGGCCAAGTAGAGGTGTCATGTGTTTCAGTGTGGACCACCAACTAGGTAATGCATTTAGGAAACAACAATATATGCTATACTTTGTAGGCTGGTAGCTTCTTAGGACATTTTAAAGAGTGACTCAAAAACTTTATGGAAATGATTAGGAGATTCTAGAGATTTCAACAAATGATTTGGCATATAAATTTTTTTTAAATTCAATTTTATTTTATTTTTAGGTTGATATTTTCTTCCCCTCAACTACCACCTCTACCACCACATCCCCCACCCCTGCCACCCACTGAAAAAGCAAGAAAGACAAAACTGGTTACAGATTAAGCAAAACAAACTCCCACATTGGCAGTGTCCAAAAATAATAATTTCTCAGTCTTTACTCTGAGTCCATCCCCTTTTGGAATGTGAGAACCATGTATCATTACGAGTCCTCTGGAATTGTGAGTTGGTTATGATTTGGTGGTTTAGTCAGAGTTTCTAAGTCTTTAAAAGTTAATTATCTTTATAATATTGCTATTACTGTAGAAATTGTTTTCTTGGTTCTACCCACTTTACTTTGTGTTAGTTAATACAATGTTGCCAGGTTTTATGAAACCTTTTTCTTAATCAGTTTTTTACAGCACAATAGTATTCCATCACATTCGTAGACTGTGACTTGCTCACCCATTTCCCAGTTGATGGGTACCCCCTCGGTTTTCAATTCTTTGCTACCATGGAAAGAGTTGCTATAAATATTTTTATACGTATGGGTCCTTTTTCTCTTTCTTTGATCTTTTTGGAGTATAGATCCAAAAGTGGATCACAGGGTCAAAAGGTATGCACATTAATGGCTTTTTGGACATAATCTTCCAGAGTGGTTGGATTAGTTCACAGTTTCTCAGTGTAGTGATGATGATGATAGCTAACATTTATGTAGCATTTTAAAGTTTATAAAGCACTTTATATTTATATTTCTCATTTTGTTATCACAACAACCCTGAGATCCATTAATGTACCTGTTTTTCCACAGCCTCTCCAGCATTTGTCATTTTCCTTTTTTTTTTTTTTTTGGTCAAACTTGGTAATCTGGTAGGTGTGAGTTGGTACCTCAGAGTTGTTTTAATGTTCATTTCTCTAGTTATTAGTGGGTTATAGCATTAAATTGGATTTTTCTTTCTTGCCTTTCCTGTGGGATTTTGTTGATAATATAGAGAAATGTTAATCATTTGTATGGATTTATTTGTATCTCATGAATTTGCTAAAGTCATTAATTATTTCAATTAGTTTTTTAGTTTGATTCTCTAAGCATTACATCATTTGCAGAATATGATTATTTTGTTTCTTCCTTACCTGTTTTTATTCTTTCTTTTTCTCATCTTGTTGCTATAGCCAGCATTTCTAGCACTATATTAAGTAATAATGGTGATAATGGATATCCTTAATTTACCCCAGTCTTACCAGAAAGGTCTCTAGCTTATTCCTGTTACAAATAATGTAGTTTTTAGAATTAGATAGTTACAACATAATATATTGAGGAAAACTCAATTTATTCCTAAGCCTTCTAGTGGTTTTTTTTTTTACAAGACTAGGTGTTGTATCTGCTCAAAATACTTTTCTGTATCAATTGATATCATCATATGATTTCCATTTTTGTTATTAATGTGCTCAGTTATCTTTTTTCCTAAAATTGAACTAACCTTTTATCCTTGGTATAAATTTAGCCTGGTCAAAATGTATGTGTATTCTTTGTGACAGGTTTCTATAGTCTCTTTGCTAATATTTTAAAAAATTTTTTCAGCAGTATTCATTAGGGATATTGTTCTATAAAGTTTTTCTTTCTCTGTGTTGATTCTTGCTAGTTTAAGTACCAAGACCATATTTGTATCATGAAGAAATTTGTCAACACTGCTTTTCTTATTTTTAAAAATGGTTTACATATTATTGGGATTGATTGTTCTTTAAATGTTTGATAGAATTCGCTTGTAAATCCTTCTACTTCTGGTTTTTTTTTCCCCTTTGGCAATCTCGTTTATGGTTTATTCAATTTCTTTTTCTAAGACAGGATTATTTAAGCCCCGTACTTTCTATTCTCTTAATCTAGGCATTTTATAATTTTGTAAATTTTCATCCATTTCATTTAGATTCTCAGTTTATTGACATATAGTTGGGAAAAATAGTTCCTAATAATTTCTTTTATATATTCTTCACTAGTTGTATATTCACCTTTTTCATTATGATACCAATAATTTTATTTTCATCTTTCTTTTTTAAATAGAATTAACTAATGCTTTGTCAGTTGTATTTTTAAACTAATTCTAGTTTTATTTTATTAATTTTTTTACTTTCATTTTTTTTTTTTCAATTTTGTCTTTTGATTTTCAGGATTTCTGTTTAAATGGAGATTTTTAATTTTCTGGTTTTCTAGACTTTTTTTAGTTGCATACCCAATTTTTCCTCTCTTTTATTGAAGAGAGTGAAGTTCAAGTGTTGTCATCTCCTCTCTACTTGTTGTATAGACTTCTACTTGCACTCCCTGATTATGTAAAACAATGTTCCCTTTTTTTCTCTCCATTTCTCTCCTCCCCTCCAGTGCATCCCTCTTCTCTTCCCTTTGTATATTTCCTTTAAGAGCGTCGAAAGCTGCCAGTCTCCCTTTCTAATTAGACTCCTCCATGACCACTAATGATGATAGAGTTCTAAGGAAATGCATGTATCATCATCCTATATTAGAATGTAAACAGTTAATACTTGTTTAATACTTTATGACTAGTATACACACACACAAATACACATACATATATATGCACACACAGACACACACATACACACTCAGTTTTTCAGAGTAAGTTATTCTTGGCTATAAGCCAAGATTTTCTGCTTTCTTTAACATCACATTCCCAGTTCTGTGCTTCTTTATTGTACTGGCTACTGAATCTCGTATATTTCTGACTGTTTTATCCATTGCATCAGGTTAGTTAATAAATCCTATCTCCTCTACCTCTCCCATGTCTCTTGTAGCAGTTTCCCCTTCTCCATGTACACTGTCATTTGTAATGATTATTTCTTACCTGGCTTAATGTCCTCCTGATAACCTCCTTATCTCTCTTCCTACGCCCACCACCCCCAACCAGTCTCTCTTCCTCTCTGTCTTTCGAACAACTTCCAAAGTTCCTTATTACTTAGGCTGTCAGATACTGTTTTCTGTATTGGTTGGTTTTGCTTTTTTTTTTCCTCTTTGTTATGAGAGAAGGCTTGCTGGGTAAGGTATATCCAGAGATGACTGTGATATAAATCAATAAAACTTTAATATAGTTTAATAAGACTTTAAACAGGCTTCCTAATGTTCATGTGACTTTTTTTTTGCCCATAGTATAAAATACTCCTCAGCCTGACATTTAAAGATCTCCATCATTTGATGGCAGTCTGCCTCTGTCGTTGTTGCATTTGTAGTTGTTGTTTTAACACTGCTTATTCCCTGAAACAGTATATTTGCTCCTAAGTAGAATTAAGGACCCACCAGCAGCCAACAATAAAAGTGTTTCCACCTCATGGAAATGTATAATTTCATTCATTTTACATTTACTTGAATAAGGGAAAGGAAAAACAAGAGATTTTATTTAAACCCCATACCCTTCAGCTAAAATTCTAGAACCCTAGATCTGTAACACTAAAGGGACTTTCGATCACAGCAGTCTCATTATCTTACAAAGCAAAGAAAAAGAAAGGGAAGTGACATGACTCTTTTTAGCCATGCTATTAGTTGACTTTCTTTCCTTTTTCCTTGTATTTGGATAGGCCACTGCCCTATGGAGGTACCCCTTACCTCTGCCTTTTGTAGTCCTTCCAGCCCTAGCTCAGGTGCCACCTTCTCCAAGAAACCTTTTTGATCTTCCCAACTGAAAGCCATAGTCTGCTCTTCAAATTTTCCTCCAGCACTTTATCTGCATCTCTCTCTTTTCCCTGCCGTACTTGTTTGTGAATGTGCCCCATCTTCAAGTGACCTTGGAGGTTCGCTGATTTTAATTGGTAAAGGCAAAGATTCTAACACTTTGTGGCCAGTGTCAATCACAGAATCATAAACAGAGGGAGAGGTATTGTAGAAAGAGTACTGGGCTTGAAATTAATCAGAACATCTTAGGTTCTAGTCCTAACTCAGATACTAATGAGAATAAATATTAATTTAGTTAAGTCATTTCCCTTCTATGGTCTTATTTGCTTGTTTTGCAAGATAATGGGGTTTGGGTGGTCTAAAGTCCTTATAGTGCTTCAGGTTCTAAAATTAGAGCTGAATGATGTAGGGGTTTGAATGAAATCTGTTGTTTTTCTTTTTCCTTATTCATGTAAAGTGAATGAAATTAAGCAGGTGGAAACACTTTTATTGTTGGCTTCTGGTGAGTCCTTGATTCTACTTAGGAACAAATGTACAGGATAAAGATGAAAATGCAATTAGATGATAGAAGAGAAGGGTGTGTTGGATTCAGAACACTCACACAAACTCAAAATACGAAAACCATGCAGCCATTTCACAAAAAAAGCACTAAATCATAATTCCACTAGCAATATTTCCCATAGAATCCCCTGTCAAATTCCTGGAGAATTCTAGTGTTCCAGGAAACAAGGTAAGCAAAACCCTTGATTATGCAGCTATGATTGGAGGACACAGAGCACATTGTTAAGCTAGGAAATTGAGAATGGCTGCATCTTCCTCTCTCCAGCATTGTTTCAGGCAGATATCAGGAAGGCAGCGCTTCCGAGAGTGCCATTTGTGGGCACAGTGGCAGTTGGGCCAGGTGGCGAGAAAGCAGTACAGTGAGCAGTTGTTTTTACTGGCCCCGGGTTTGGTTAGCCTGCATCCCTCAATAAGCTGGACAGTGGTGGAGGCAGATACTTGGTGACTCAGGCTTGTCCTGGCTTGCTTGCTAATATAAATCTCCAGCAGAATCATGTGTCTTGGGGAATGAGTTTATTGAGAAATTTTCCAATTATTCTGGCTTAGGGATAAAGTTGTTTCCAGGATTCAGAATGGACACAAAAGTTTATCCAAGTGTTATGGAGGTTACTCCAGGCTTCTGGGAAAAGCTCCCTGATGGCAGAAACAAGTTTTCTCATCTTCCGTACTGTTATTAGAATTATCTCTAGGGATCAGTTCCTGTGTTTAGGGTGGAGTTGAAGAGGAAGACAGTGTCTTCCATTATTTATTTACTTAAGTAGAAAAGTATGTAGCCAGGGCTAGGTGGGGATCATAAAGCTAGAGATAGAAGGTGCCTAAGAGGCCATCTAGTCTGTTCATTTTATAGATGAAGAGACTAAGGCTGATGTGACTAGCCTGAAGTCTTATTAGCGTTGGGTCAGAGTTGGGATTTGAACCCAAAGAATCAAATGAACCTACTTTCTCTGACTTGAGAGATAGTGCTCTTCCCATTGTATTCCTGGCCTGTGAAGAAGGGCCTCAAAGCTCTTAATGTAGGGTTGGTTGTTTCCTAAGCGTTCATTATTGCCTAGAAGGTGGAAGCAAATAAAGAGGAGATGAATTGTGTACTAAGATAACTGAATTTGACATTTATGTTCATTAAATATTCCAGAAAAAAATCGGCACTCTAAATCAGCATTTCTTAAACAGTGGGTCAAAACCCCAAATGGGGTCATGAAAAATTTGGCGACAGTTAAAGGTTTCTGAATGTGCTATGACCAAAAATTAATTCAAGATCAAACTCGTAAAGAATCCCAGGTGTTTCTGGCAGTGCTTGCTAGTGTAGCACTGGGCAACTTCATTGCATCCTTGGTTCTGAAAACAAAGCATGTGCACTTTGCACTGTGCATGCCCTCAGGCCACACAACCAAGGGATGCTGCTGAAAAGTGAAAAGGAGACTGGAGTGGAAAAAGTGTAAGAAGCCCAGCTCTCAATAACCTCTCCTAGGTTTCAGTGCTGGAGGAGAACTTGTGCCTCTGCTCATATAATGAGGAGGACTATGAATCTAGAGAAAGGAAATGTCTTGTCCAGAGTCCATCGAGCAAGGTTTAGAACCCAGGTTTCCTGACTCCGGACAATGCTCTTTGAATTACACCATTACACTGGGTGGTGTGAAGATACTAGCATTTACTGAGCATGCCTCATTTGCCCTGACAGAGATACAAAGGAGCTACAAAATTCAGTCCCAGCCCTTCAAAAGTTTACAATGTAGTTGGGAAAATAAGCAATAGCAATGTAAAAAAGCATATGTGGAAAGACTCAGGAGTCTTAGATTTACTCTCAGCTTTGGCGCTATGGATTACTCTGCTCAGTTATGAGGCAGCTAGGTTGCTCAGTGGATAGAGGGCCTGGCCTGGAGTCAGGAAGACTCATCATCTCAAGTTCAAATCTGACCTCAGACACTTCCTCTCTCTGTGACCTGGGGTCACTTAACCCTGTTTGCCTCACTTTCCTCATCTATAAAATGAGAAGGAAATGGCAAACCACCCCAGTATCTCTGCCAAGAAAATCCTAAATGGGTCATGAGGAATAGAACATGACTGAAAATGACTAAAAAACAACAGAGTACCCTGGTCACCCACTTCTCGCATTTGTGACCCTCAGAAAAGCTACTTCAGTTTAATGGTACTGAGTTGGTCCACATCCACTCATAGCTCACATATCTCATCAGCTCTAACCAGTTTTCTAAAATATTTAACTTTATCATATTTCTTCACTGAAGAAGCATTTATTTTCTCTCTTCCTACTATCCACCTGCCCCCACTGAACAAACACCAACAACAAACAAGGACACCAAACCCTCATAGCAAACATGTATAGTCAAAAGAAGCAAATTAAATTCTTCTGTTGTCTGTGTTCAGAAATGTGTATCTCATTCTGCATTTGTCTATCACCTTTGTCAGGATTTGGATGGTGTTCTTCCTCTTTAGTCTTTTTAGTTCGTTATTGCACTGATCAGAGTTCTCAAATTCGTCAAAGTTGTTTTTCTTTATGTTATTGTCATGTGTAAATACAATGCATCTATAAACACATATATGCAAATACATACATACAAAAATATATTCATATACCCTAATTTTTAAAGCCATTTCTCAGGAGGTGGCTACCCCCTTAGTTTCCAGCTTCCAGTACTATGAAAAGTACTGCCATAAATATTTTTGTACCTATAGGCCCTTTTCTTCTTTTTTGGATGTCTTTGGGCTATAGGGCTATTAGAAGTGTCCCTGGATCAAAGAGTATAACAATTTAGTCACTGTGAGGGTGGGGCATAGTTACAAATTGCTTTCCAGAATAGTTGGATCAATTCACAGCTCCACCAATAGTGCATGAATGTGCCTGTTTTCCTGTAGCCCTTCCAACATTTATCATTTGCCTTTTTTGCCCTTTTTTCCAATCTAATTGATTGATCGATGTGAGGTAGAACTTCACTAATTTTTAGTGATTTCCCCCTCTAATTTTATTAGTTATCCAGCAGATAAAGGTACTTAAAACATTTATTGAAATATCATACTAAGAAAGGTGACAGTGGGACATTGTAGTCACTAAGCTTTTCTGATCTATGGTTTTCTCATCTATAAAAATCAGGAAGTTGTATTAGATAACAATAAAAGCTAGCATTTATATAATGTTTTAAGGTTTGCAAAGCACTTTTCATATATTATCCCATTTGATAATGTAATGCTAATACAATTTGAAAATCTTCCCCACCCCTTGATAGACCTGCTTGGAGCCTGAGTCACATGAGCCTGCATCACAAGGGTTGTGATGCCTTCTGGCCCTGAAGAAATGTCTATATACTCTGAGGTTAGTATTTTGCTTTGCGACTCACTCACTGGAAGAGTATTCGTGTGATATAGCCAGATGAGACTCTGGGTAGCCATTAAGAAGCTTCCCCACCTCTTTGAAAAACCCAGATGTGGGCGCTTCTGTCTTCGGTAACTATGTATGTATTGCTATGGTCAGACAGAAGCCTGTCTGTTGATTTGTGTTATTTCTCTCCGCTTGTAATTCCTGCTTATAATTTCTGTTTGTATTTTCTCTGAAGTTAAGGGTGCTGACTTTTCCCCTGAACTAATGTTTGATTACACTAAGATTGTTGACCACTTGAAAGTTGCTTTCCTTTAGAAAAGCAGATCAAAGAAGATGTGCTAACAGCCCTTCTGTGTGCTGCTAGTATTATCGGTCTTACACCCCCACAGCCCCTGCAAGCAGCGTTGTTGTTACAGATCCTCACAACAACTTTATGAGGTAGGGCTTGTTAATATTATTTCCGTTCGGGGTCACACAGCTAATAAGTGTCTGAGCTATGATTTGAATTCAGATCTTTCTGATATCAAGTGTAGCAATTAATCCACTGTGCTACCTAGAAGATCTCTAAGGAGTCTTCCAGCTCAATTTTTTTTTATTGCCAAAGTGAGTGACTGCCACAGAGCCATCTGTGTGATGCAGGAACATTTTATAGTGCTTCTGATTAAGAAAGTTGAATAAATCCTTGCCCACATTTTAAAACTTCAAGCCTTTAATTAGCCAGTGAACACAACTTTAGCACGTCCCTGTCCAAGGAAGGCCAATGTTAAACTCTCACTACTCCACCACCCAGTTCAGCCAGTCTCAGTCAGGGGTCAGAAGCAGCCCAAACCTCCTAATAGTGAGGCCCAGCTGCCCTGAGGGAGACTAAATGGAGAAGCTAATTGCCTACAATGAGCTAATTGGTTTGGTCTGATAGAAATCTTACTGCAGCCTCGGGAAAGTTAGTTCCTGTTCTTGGATCTGGCAAAAGCACCAACTCTTAAGGTCCCACCCTTCCAGGGATTGTTGCCTGGCTGTACCTTTTGATTCCTCAGCTCCTGTGAGCATATTACTGCCCTGCTTAGATGGTACGGACACTCCCTACAGATATCAACCCCGCCTCACCTTCTCATCCTATGCGATTCTTGTCCGCGTCTTAGGTTAATTGAGGAAGATGCATAGGCTAGCTGGCCAGGAGGCACCTCCCTCCAGGGAAGCTCTGTAACTTTTACAGATACTCATAATTTCTTCGTGGGCTGTGACTTCTTTCTTTGGATCACCTTTGACAATCTGGGGCGTGAAGTTACAGAGGGTTGTGAGAATACCCATATCTTTCAGTCTTGTCTTAAATGAAAAGGAAATGGTATCCTTGGTGACTGATTGTTAGCATCTCATCTGAATTAGTTCTTGCTGATTTGAGAGCCATGGTGAAAAAGAGCACTGAATTTAGAAGTGAGAAGGCCTGGTTTCAAGTCCCTGCTCTGATAGTCTGTGGGAATACTGGGTAAATCACTTAATTTCTCTGGAATTCATTTTTCCCATCAGTTATATGGGAGCAGTAGGGCTTATTCAATCAACCTCATAGGCTTGTCCTGAGCAAAGTGCTTTGTTAATGCACCATGTAAATCTGAGTTATTAATAACTAATAATTATGACACATTATTTTTAACTCAGGTAAGACATTTCACGTCATTGGACCTCATTTTTCTCATGTATAATATATGGGGATTGGCCTAGAGCAGTGGTTCTGAAACTTTTTTCTTTCATGGACTCCTTTGTCAGTCCACTAAAGCTTCTGGACCCCTCTAATTTTTAAATGCATAAAGTAAAATATACAGGATTGCAAAGGTTAATGAAAATAAAGGTGTGATTTATTTTCTTATCCAAGTTCATGAACCCCTGAAATCTAACTATGGATCCCTTTGTTAAGAACTACTGTTTTAGAGTATTCCTTTTAGCTCTGCCTTTCTGGGGGTGGAGAGAATAGGATGAGACAAAAATAAATATGAGGATCCCTGCCACAAGGAATTTACAATCTAGTTGTTTAGTGTATTTATGTTTATTGAAGTGAATTGGATTTGATGAACCTGAGGAGGAGGTATAGCCAGAGTTAGAGAACCAGATAGCATTAACTAAAGTATTAATTGCATGGTATAGACAAGGATGTTAGCAATTAGAGAAGGGTGGAATTAGTGTTTGGGAGTTGAGGAGTTTGAGGAATATTTCGTGGAGGAGGCAGGACTTGTACCTGAACCTTGAAAGGCACAAGCAGTGTAGATAGATGAGGAGTCAGCATCAAGAAAAGGAGAGAGGCAGAAATGAACAGTAAACATGTGTGAATGGGTGAAGAGTCCTTGGGGAAGGGACTGACAAGGACACTCTTGTGACTAGACTAATGGGAAGTGTTGTTGGATAGATTAAATGGGACCAGGTTATGCATAGTTACAAATGTGGTGTTGAGGAGTTTGAACTTGATGAATTAGAAAGCCAGTCTAGGTCTTATGGTATCAGAGAGGTTATAGAATGTTCAAATTGGATTTTAGAGATCATTTAGTCCTCCCTACTCATTTAAAGTTAATAGTAACTCTAATTTATTGGCTCCCTACACTATTTACATGCTCAACAGATGGCCCATAATAGTGTTTTGTTGATGTGTTTACATGGACTTCTTGCAATAAAAGAATTTTATTGAATAATCAAAAGCAAATCCCTAAATCTCCCTCCCAGCAGAATCACTTCCCAAGAGCAAGCTAGCCTTGTTGGAGTTTCACCTTGCTTTTTCTTTTTATTCCCAGACTGTGTTAGATGGGGCTAATAAACTATGAAAGACCAAAAGTTAGCAGGACAATATCAGGAAGGGGTAGCGGGGGAGTATAAAGCATAAGCAACAAGAATCTCAAGGCTTTGAAGCTGGGAGGGTCCTTAGAGACTATCTCCAGTGGGACAAGTAATCACTCTCTCCCCAAAGTATACAGGTTCTTACCTCTTCTAGAGCAGAAAATGAAAAGGCTGGAAGAATGCCTCTATGATTTTTCAGATAGAATTAAATATTCCTTTTAAAAAATGGTTATGAATTCTTACCTTAATCATACTTATGAAAGGTATGACCTTCAATTTTCTCTTATTAAAGAAAAATAATACCTTTCATATTGAGATATGTATACATTGGGAATTTGTTGTAGTATATGTTAAGATAGTCTAAATCTATATTTTCATTAAATTATGGTGAGTAAAGAATCTCTCCTTCCAAATGCTTGACAGTTGCACTTGTTTGCTTCTAGATCTTGCTTATCTGTTCTCCACTGAGAGAAGTAGACTGGTACAGGTTTAGAATCAGAAGAACTGGGCTCAGATCCTGCTTCAGATGGCAACTACTTCTGTGACCTTGGGCATACAAGTCATTTAACCTGCCTAGGCTTCAGTTTCTTAACCTGTAAAGTAAAGGGGTTAGACTAGATGGCCTTTGTGAGGTCCCTTCCAGCTCTAGATCGATTGTCCATTTTCGTTTTTTTTAGCCAGTATCAAATAGTTTTGATAATCATTGTTTTATAATATAATTTGTGATCTAGTAATGCAGACCTGCACAACTTGGCAGTAGGTAGGGTCAAAATTAAAATAGGCTAAACTTCTTCAGGCTTTAGGTTTTTAGCAACTCACTTTCCAAGTAAAAGTGTAATTTATGATTAAACTATTTTGTAAATTAACCATATTTAAAAAGGGAAATTTCAATTAATATCAACTAATAACATTTATTTCTTAAGGTTTTTATTCATCATACAGTCACATTAATGTTAAAATTACTTTCCTAAGCAGTACAAGTCAACACATTTTTCAGGTTTTCTTACTGCTTACATTTAGTTAGTGGGACACTTCTTGTCAGCAGTTTATTGTACTCCGGAATCATGTTTGAAATTGATTTCTTAAGAAATCTGAAAACTAATCTTAGTAGCTGCCTCATTTTCTGCATTTACTTTCTTGAAAAACCATTGTTACCCATTGAGATTTTTCAACAATTTGGGTGCTTTAACTTGTTTTTCATTGTTGTCCAATTTGCTTAAGTCAGGATGTTTTGATTCAAAATGGCGACACTGTATTCCTTTGGAACGTCTTCTTGGCATACAAGGCATAATATTTTGTCTCTCATGTAAGTAAACAAGTCCACTCGTCCACTCTAGATTAACCACTCTATACTCTGATTTGATCTTCAGTTTCTTTTTATCACACATTTTACAAAATCACCCCAAAAACTTTAATGCTAGAACCAAAAAATCTCCACAGCCACTGCTCACATGCAAAGAAATACCGAACTGAGTGTCTGACCTTGCAGAGAGCGTCAGACACTTATGTAACCTGGAGGGCGGCTGTGCAGTGAGGGAGGGGAAGAAGCTCCCTTGTTGTTGCTGCTCATAGCATAGCGAGCGTCAGCTGCATTGCTGCTGGACTGCTCTCCCTTTGTCAAACACAGCAAAAAGATACTACTACTCGTGCTCCTCCCAGACTAGCGACAGACTGATGATGGTTGGATGCTGCTGGTCATATGACAAACAGGAGCGGATGCACGGTGGCAACCCACCCACCAAGTTATATGATGGACACAACAGTGGCTAGTGGAAGGCGGTTTAAGCTCGACATGAACAAAGCACTTGTTATAGCTTTACTTTCTTTTACATCCTCTACATTTTTGGGGGGCTGCCCGGAATCCTTTGGCAGGCCCACAGTCTATATGTTGTACAGGACTGTGGTGATGTCAGGTCTATTTCATTACTCCTACCACCCTCTCCCATCATTTCCTTAGAAATTTTTGACCTTTCATTCTTTCATATGATATTTTTCATTTTATCTAGTTCTAGAGAATATCCTCTTGATAGTTTGCCACAACACTTTATCTGTAGATTATTTTAGGTAGTACCACCCCTTTTATTATGTTGACATGTCCCAACTATAAGCATTGACTACTCCTCCAATTATTTATAGGTTTCTTTATTTCTATAAACATTGTTTTAGAGTTGTATTTATATAATTCTTGAAAGAAGTTTTTTAAAGAGAAAATAAACAAGAAAAAAATATCTGAAGAGGTTGCGGGGAAGTCCAACCTGTGCCAGGAGGTTGGAGAGTAGACAAATGTTACAAAAAGAGAGGAAACCCTCTGTCTTTCAAAGTTATACAAGATAGATTATGAGATTCTTTCATAAGGAGTAGGGCTGTACCCTCTGAGGAGGAAAAAAGTCTTGTTGTTCTCTAAGAACTAATGATATTGAGCCCCAAGTGGCACTAGGACGAAGGTCATCCATTGACAATCAAGAAGAGACAAACGCTAGTGATTGGCGACTTATTGCTAAGAGATACCAAGGCCATTACGTCCCTCTTGTGTTGGCAATAGAGAGCAGTATGTCTTCCTGAGACATGTACCTTAGATATGGCTGAGAGTCTCCTTACACTTGTCAAACCTCGTGGCTCTCACTAAACATTGCCTGTTCTTTCCAAATGCTCAGAGTAAGTTTTTCCAGAGTAGAAGGGGCTGGTTGCCTCAGGAGAGAGTGGCTTCTTCTTCACTAGAAGTAGTCAAGCAAAGTCTAAATGGCCACTTGCTGGGAATGTTACCTAGGAGATTCTTATTCAGATATGGGTTGAACTCCATGACTTTTGAGGTCGCTTCCCACTCTGAGATTCTGTGATTCCGAGTTGATGTCAGATATATCTTCTTGCCCAGGTTAACTGCTCAGACTCTAGAGCTTCTCTTGTTTTTGAAATCAATCCATCTTTGAAGTCTCCCAGACTCAGGTTGGTAGAAGGGGGACGAATAGAGTGGTGTGTGTGTGTGTGTGTTCGTGTGTGTTTGTTCCCCTACTGATAGAATTACTTTTTATCTTCCGTACTTCAATGAATCTGTGATCTCATCCTTGGGCCTATTACATTTGACAGTACAGATTGCAACCTGCATCTTCTCTCTTAATCCTTCGTGTGGCACGCCCTCCCTTAATCCTTCAGCCTTTTAACCTTTTATGGGTTCCAGTGTGACACTTGGACTGTTTGTGTTTGTTATCCCTTGTTTTTGCTTTATTACTAGATCAGCTCCTTTTTTGATCATTCATTTCTTGGTTGATATTAGAGAATAAAGAGTCCTTAGAGACCTCATTGTCCAGCCTATTCTTGAACAAGAATGTCTTCTACCACATATGTGGTAGTAGTCATTCAGCCTTTGCTTGAAGATCACTAGTGAAAGTGAAGAGATTGCTTTCCCAAGGCAGTCCTTTCCATTTTGGGTTAGCTCTAATTATTACAAAGTTTTTCTTTATACTGAGCTTCAATTTCCCTCTTTATAACAACTTTCATTAATTAAATCAGTGGTTCAAAAATGAAATTATGGAAACAATTATATTAAAGAATTGTGATAATGAAAGAATAAACCAATAATTATGTGATGCAACTATTAATTCAGGAAAATTTATATCCCTAAACACTTATCTTAACAAAGAAAAAGGTTACAATTTTAAAAGTTAGATAACCAACAAATTAGTAATCACAAAAGAGAAATTTTTGTCAGCTAAAAGTCATAATAGAATTGGGAATTAAAAATAAACTAATAAAAGCAAGAACTGTTTTTGGAAAAAAAATTAATAAAATTGATAAACCAATAGCTAACTTGATTTTTTTTAAAAAAAGAACAGTACCAAATTGACACAATTAAAAATAAAAAGGGCAAATTTACAACAGAGGGAAATAAAAAAAAGTCAGCAAAACCAAATCTAAATGAAATAAGCTACAAAATTTTAACTATCAAAAGAGCAAAACAGGAAATAGATAACCTGATCTCAGAGAAATTAAAGAAGCCATAAATCTACTTTCATGGGAAAAAAGTCTCCAAGTCCAGATAGTTTTACAAGTAAATCCTATCAGACATTTAAAGAACAAATAATCCCTCACTGCTGCATAGCCAGTCAGTGTTCATTGATGAGTGTGATGACAATAATACAATAACCACACCAGCCTCCTGTCTATCCTGAAGGGAAAGGAGTTTTGAAACTGAGCTCTTTGGAGTATTAGAAATACATTTGGTCTAATCTGTACCTTATTGAGTCAAATAGAAGCCTCTCTCTAACTGGTAATATTTGAAAAAGGCACCACAAATCGTTAGACAGAATATTCCTTGTTTTCTACTGTTCTTCCTTGGCTTCTATAAATTAAATTGTGTTTTAAAATACAAGAATGAAATTTACCAAGAACAATTTGGATGTATGTAGTCCTCTTCTCTGCCTTGTAGGGACGTTATTTTTAATATCCATAGAGCCAGTTAAAGACATAGGAACTGTCATACTTGTTCAGACTAATGAATTAAGTGTTCTGTCTCTGAAATCTTAATAAAGTAACACCAAAGGATATAGGAGGGTGTGGATTTCTTCCCAGCTGTCTATCTCAAAATAAGCATGTACTTTAGATATAATCAAACATCCCTAGTTTCTCTTAATAACTTTTTGTTTGCTTTTGGTGGAGAACTAGTCCAACCATTTTGGAAAGCAATTTGGAATTATGTGAAGAAAGTAACTAAAATGTTCATACCCTTGGACCCTGAAGTTCTGCTACTAGGTATATTCTCTAAGTAGGTCAGTGTTTAAAATAAATAAATAAATGAAGGTCCACCTTACCCCCTCCCCCATCTTAGCTGAGACACTTGCCTTATATTTTAATGGAAAAAAATTGAGGTCATTCACTGAGAAGTCCCTTTTGTCCCCTCTTCCTCATCTCATATCATTCAGATGCCTTCTTTCATTCTCTCTTCCTTCACCTCTGCCTCTCACAAAGAAGTGACTCTAGTCTGTGCAAAGGCAAACCCTTTTACCAGTACAGGTAATCTCTTTCCATCCCGTTTCTTCCAGTAGATTGTCCCCTCTGTCATCCTCACTCTCCCACTTATCTTCAGTCTCTCCCCATCTATATGCTACTTCTCTGCTTTGTACAAATATGTCCAAATTTCCTGCATCTTCAAAAACCCCTCACCAGATCCTTCCATCCCTACTATTATCCCATATCTCATGCCCTTTGTGGCAAAACTCCTTGAGAAAGCCATCTACATACAATAGGTATCCCCACTTCTCCTCTTGCTTACTTTTTAACTCTACAATCTGGTTTCTAACCTCATTGTTTCATGAAAAATGCTCTCTCCAAAATTACCTTATAAGCTACAGGTGTCTTCACCTGGTCTCTGGTTGGATTGGGATATATATGCCTTGTTTGCCTATATTGGTGCTGGTGTTTCTGGCAGACCTCCTTTCCTATTGTCCTTTTTTTGAAATTCTGGGGTTGAT
The DNA here is from genome assembly GCA_028646595.1 of Phalanger gymnotis. Classification (NCBI taxonomy): domain Eukaryota; kingdom Metazoa; phylum Chordata; class Mammalia; order Diprotodontia; family Phalangeridae; genus Phalanger; species Phalanger gymnotis. The sequence goes on from CM053627.1 coordinate 203,195,767, forward strand.
AAAAAAAAAAACCTGTAGTTTCTCATTGGCTTTCTTTATTATTTGTTTTGGTGCTATCTTTAGATTATTGCAGGGAGTACATATGTGGGAGCTAGGCTACTTGATTCTATTCAGGCGGCCAGCCTAAACAAACTGTCATGTGTGATTTTTAGTCACTGATAAAAATGTTTGGCATAAGGCCAAGCACAGATCAGTAGACTGCTCCACTGGAGTCCTCTTGTGATATTGACAATTAATTCTGACCCTAATATTGAGTGGCATGTAGTTGTTTCTTTTATTTTTTTTCACCAAAAGTCTTTTTTTTTTTTCAAAATCTTGGTTTCTTTTATTTTTTTTTCACCAGAACAGTCTGTTCCCCGCCTCCCCCCAAAATCTTGGTAAACCAGTTGAATAATCCTGGCAAAAAAGGGAATGAGGTTAGTCTGGCATAACCTATTCTTGACAAAGCCATGCTCATTCTTTAAAATTACTATTTCCTTCTCTAGATGTTTGCCTACCATTTCTTTACAGATCTGTTGTAGAATCTTCTTGGGAATCCATCAAATTCACTGGCCTATAGCTTTGCAGACTGTTCACTTTCCTTTTCTGAATATCCAGACAACCCATGCCCTTCTTCATTCTTACGGCACCTCCTCCATTTTCCATCATCTCTCAAGTATCACTGACAGTGTTTCAGCAGCCACATCTCCCAGTTCTTTCAGGACTCAAGGATGTAGTTCATTCCAACTAAGTGACTTCAGTATATTAAGAGCGGGCAGATGCTCTTTCATTATTTCCGATATCATCTCCCTGTGAGTCATTCTTATTCTATCATTTTCAGATTAAATGTCATTCCGTTTTGCGGAGAAAAAGGAAAATAAGAATTGAGTAGCTCTGCTTTCTCCCTGTTGTCAGTTATTACCTATCTATCACAAGGGAAGGCCTTTTGATTCTTTTTCTCCCAGTATAGTTTGAAATCCAGCATTTTGGGTTGCTTTGCCTACCAACCTCAACTTGCTCTGAGCTTTAGCATTCCTGACACTTATTTTTATAAGACTTTCATGTTTATCTCCTTCCTGTCTGGCTTAGCTTCCACATTCCATACTTATTTTTTAAAATCTAAATTGATTTGTTGAGTTCCCTTGGGCATCCCTGTCAATCTCTTCACACAAATCCCATTGGAATCATTTCCTTTCGTGTCCTCACATTCTCATTCTTAAGCATCTCTTATCTTCCGGGGCATACATCTGCAAGTGTCTTAACTGTTTTTACTCTGAGCCTTTTGAATACATAATAGACAATAATGCTTAACACAGTCTTCTGGCTATTGCATAGCAGAAATACAAATATCACACATTCAAATGCAAACCATTAAAAAATTCATCCTGCTCTCCAGACCTAATAAGATTCTCAGCTTTGTTTTTTTAACTTCTTGGTGGTTACAACTCCTGTCATAAGCATCTACTTAAGACCTTTACAGCCTCTTATGACCTCTGACACTTATTTTTATGATCTCTTCACAACTTTATAGCCCCACCCTATTTCTTTTCCCTCTAACCAATTATTTGTTTAATTAATTTGTTTTATTTGTCTATATTTACTTTGCCTTGCCAACTACTTTCTCCTTTTTTTCCTTGAATCCCTTTCAAGTTTTTTCTGCTTAATCCTGTTCCCTGTCCTTAAATGTTCCTTTACAGAAGCCAGAAGTATAATCCAAAGGAATTATTTATATGACCTGAGTTCAAATTTGGACTCAGCTGTCCATTCCCTTTGTGAGTCTAGGCAAATTGTTATACCTCACTAGGACTAATTTTTTTCATCTATAAAATGAAAGCATTTGCCCAGATGAATTTTCCAAGTTTTCTTTCAGCTCTGGGTGCTCTAAATCTTCAGACTTTTTGTAAATCTTAATTTTTTCCCCATAGGTTCTTTTATTTTCCTCACAAGCTTATATGTCTCTTCAAAGAATAATAAATTACAGAAATCATGTTGTCATTACCACATTTATATACATACATATATATATACATATGCATATATATATGTATATAGTTTCTGTGTTATCTGAAAACTTTTCCACTTCAAGCAGCCTTACAGAATTTTAGGGCAGTGTTTGTTGGTTACTATAGCTTATACATTTTGGTTAATAGTTCTGCAGTTTCACCCTTCAGTAATTTAGAAACAGTGTGGTATGTGTCATTTGGTCCTAGTTATTTATCTACGTCTGGTTTGTCAATCAGGTGTAGAACATGCCATAGATTTATCAGTATTCGACTGCCTAATCGATTTGTTGAGGGATTCAACCTCTATGCTGCTGACTCAAAAAACAATTTGGGAAGGAGAATCTCCCTATTAAACACCTTAGTAAAGACCAAAGCAAAGAATTGTTTCAGTCTCTTTCCTTTTTTAATCATTAGTTCATCTTCTTTACCAAAAATATCTTAGCAATTTCACTGATTACTTAGGTGAGTATGTTCATTTTACCTATTTAAAGATCTTTTTATTTTTAACTTTGGAATCCCGTCTAAAGGGAATTCTGTTTACCAAGTAGTTTGGGAGGGATATCCTTAGGAGTTGGGATGAAGAAAACCTTCATAAAGAAGGTAGTATTTAACTGTGTCTTGAAGAAGAGAGGAATTTTATGAAGTAGAAATGAGGAGTGTGTGTATTCCAACAGTGGAACTGGCCATTGCAAAGACATAGGAGGAGGAGCTATTTCATGTGTTAGAGACAGAAGGCCAGTTTGACTGGATAGGTGAGTGCAAAAAGGGGAATAATGTCCAATGAAGCTGCAAAGATAGGTCAGGGTCAGATTGTGAAGGGTTTTGAAAGATAGAGGAGTTTATATTTTATCCTTGAGTCAATAGTGCACTACTGGAGTTTACTAAGTAAATATGGTCAGCTCTCCACTTAAGGAAAATCACTTTAGTAGCAGTGTGAAAGATGGACCTGAGGCAAGGAGGTGGTAGTAATAGTATTCTGTGTGAAAAATGATTTGGGCCTGAACTAAGGTGGCAGCTATCTTAGTAAAGAGAAGGAATCCAATATGAAACGTATTATAGAAATAGAATTGGTAAGATAGTTAGATATGCAAGATGAGCAAGAGAGGGGAGTTGAGAGTGATATCACGACTATGAACCAGGGCAGTGTCAGATTTCAAGCTGTAAATCAAAACAGTAATCATCAGAACAATCTGGTACTGGCTAAGAAATAGAGTGATGGAGATACACAATACACAGAAGCAAATGACCATAGTGAGTGTTTGATAAACACAGAAATCCACGCTTTAGGGGCAAGAACTCACTGTTTGATCAAAACTGCTGGGATAACTAGAAAGCAGTCTGGCAGAAACTAGGCAGAGCCCACCATCACACTGTATATCAAGGTAAGGTCAAAATGGCAACATGATTTAGATACAAAGCATGATATAAGCAAATTAGGTAAACATAGAAAAAAATGTGCTTGTCAGATTTGTGCCTAGGGGGCAAATTCATGAGCAAAAGAGACAGTATCACAGGAGGTAAAGTTAATAATTTTGATTATATTAAATTGAAAAGTGGAAGCAGGAAACTGGAGGAAAATATTTACACTAAATTTCTCTGATAAAGACCTAATTTCTCAAATATATAGAGAAGTGAGCCAAATTAAAAAAAAATGAGAGCCTTTCCCCTATTAGTAAGTTTTCAGAAAAAATTCAAAGCTATCAAGTCATATGAAAAAATGCTCTAAATCATTGTCGATTAGAGGAATTCAAATTAAAACAACTCTGAGGTACCATCTCATTACTTCTATTAGATTGGTTAACATGATAGAAAAGGAAAATGACAAGAATTGGAAATTTAGGGGATGCCCATCAATTGGGAAATGGCTAATTATAGCATTGTGCTATAAGAAATGACAAGAGGCATGGTTTCATAAAAGCCTAGGAAAATTTTTATGAACTCATACAAAGTGAAATAGGTAGAACCAGGAGAATATTGTACAGAGTAACTAATATTGTAATGATAATCAACTGTGAAAGACTTAGCTACACTAATTAATACAATAATCCAAGACAATTCCAAAGGACCTATGATGAAAAATATTATCTACTTCCAAAGAGAGAACTGAATAATTCTGAGTGTAGATTGAATAATTTTTTCACTTTATTTTTCTTGCTTTTTTCTAAACATATGACTATAAACTTAAAGACAGTTATAATTCAAACAATTGAAGGACGATGGAAGGCATTTAATGAAATGTAAAGTAGAATATAAGTCCTCAAGTAGAGAAAACAGAAAAGAAAATGTATTGAGTTGTCAGGAAAGGGGAAATGAGTGTTGGCAGCAGCTATTTGAGACATTTTTGAGGGGGGGGATAGGATTTTTGAGAAGCTTTGGATGATTGTTAGAATTCAGAATACCAAAATAGCAAATCAGAGGAACACTGCAGATGGGGCCAGAGCAGCGTGAGCCCTGACCTGGGAGGCAGGAATGAGGATGGCATGTTAGTTTTGGCCCTTACCACCTCTTGTCTGGGCTACTCTGATAGTCTCCTAATTGGTCTCCCTTTCTGTAGTCTCCCCCTCACCAGTACATGATCCACATGACTACCAAAGTGATATTCCCCAAGTACGAGTCTGACTGTGTCACTCCTCTACTCGAGAAGTTCCAGTAGCTCCCATTTGCCTCTGTGATCAGTTATAAACTCCTGCTTTGTCTTTTGAAGCCCTTCATCTGGCTCCAGTCAAACTTTCCAGACTTAATTAACAATATTTCCCTTTATGCCTTTATATTCCGGTCAGACTGGCCTAAATCATGTCCTTAGATTCAGCCTTCCAGATCCTGTCTCCATGACATTGCACAAGCTGCCCCACATGCCTTCTCTCACTTTCACCCCTTAGAATCCCTTGTTGTTGTTCAGTCATTTCAGTTGTGTCTGACTCTTTGAAACCCCATTTGGGATTTTCTTGGCAAAGATGCTGAAGTGGGGTGTATGGGGTGTTAGTGGAGGACTAGCAACTCTGATGTGAAGGCTTGCTGGGCCCTTTTCAGGGTTGCTCATCACCTGTTGCTCCAAAAAGCTGTAGCATAAGCAGTGGCCACGTCCTGGTAAAACCATCCCTGCAGACAGGCTAAACCTGGTTGAGGGTAAACAACAGGCCTCAAACCTCTCAGAAAGTTAGGGGGCTGTCTACCCCAAGCATGTGAAGACTTCCCCCAGTGGAACAGGCAGATGAGAAGAATTTGTTCCAATAGCTGTGAAAGCAGCCTGAAGCAGGCTCTGTGGAGCACTCAGAGCCTGGTTAAACACCGAAGATGCCAGGGTCATCCACTGCATCCTGGGCCATCACCAGTCATCTTGACTTTTGTCTTACACTTGGACTTCAATGATTCTGGAAGAGAGAGTGAAGCTGATGACTTTGCGTAACTCCACCTCACTTAAATACAATTCACGTGTAAGTCAAGGCATCATTGCATGATGTCATTGATCCTCTTCAAAAATCAAGAAGGAACTACTGCAGTGGTTTGCCATTTTCTTCTCCAGCTCATTTTACAGACGGAGAAACTAAGGCAAACAAGGCTAAGTGATCACACAACTAGTGAGTGTCTGAGGCTGCATTTGAACTCAGGAAAATGAGTCATTGAGGAGACATATAAACTTACTGGGATGGGGAGGGGAAGAAGAACCCATAGGGGGAAAAATTAAGATTTAAAGGAAGCTGGAAGATTTAGAGCATCCAGAACTGAAAGAAAGCTTAGAAATCATCTAGGCCAATTCTTTCATTTTATAGATGAAGAAAATTTATCCTAGTGAGGTGTAACAATTTGCCGAGAGCCATACAGGGAATGGATAGCTGAGTACAAATTTGAACTCAGGTCATATGAATCATTCCTCAAGATTATACTTCTGGCTTCTGTAAAAGAAGATTTAAGGACAGGGAGCAGGATTTAGGAGAAAGAAACTGAAAGGGACTCAAGTAAAAGAAAGTAGTTGGCAAGGCAAAGTAAATATAGACAAATAAAACAAATTAATTAAGCAAATAATTGGACAGAAGGAAAAGGGAAAAATAGGGGTTTTTGTTATTGTTGTTGTATTCCTAGAGCCTAGTACAGTGCTTGGTACACAGTAGGTACTTAATAAAATTCTGCTTGATTGATTGGAACAGAGTATGTTGGAGTAGTGGAAAATAGGAGATAATGAATAGATTTTTGAGCTGATCTTTGGTTTTCAAAGGGGACCAAAGATATCATGAGGATGACGTCTTGACTTTTGAATGAATTGGATTTAAGTGAGGCAGAGTTGCACAGAATTGTCAGTCTCATTGTCTCCTCCAGAGTCGTTGGAAGTCCAGTGGCAGGCCAAGAGTAAAGACAAATTTGAGCAGGGTAAAGATGGAGGTGGTAATCCAAGAGGGTTAAGCCAGCAGCATGTGCAGGGTAGGTAGTTAGCAATGAGAGTTGCCGAGAGGCAAAGAAGAGCATTTGCGCTCAGTATTTTAATTTATTACTTTGGCATGGAAACACTGTTATGGAAGCTTTTCTGTGCTCTGGTTTGGTCTTTCTGCAATTTCTTGTGCCTTTTTTTAAAAAAAAATCCATGTTGGGGAAGTTGACTTCGGTTGTAGTACCATAGAATGTCATAAGGGACCTTCGAAATGTTATAGTCTGGCAACGGAGTCCAGTGAGCCCAGCAAAAATTATATGATTTGCCTGAGACCACATGCTATGAAGTAGAACTAGAGTCTGAAGCCCATTCACTGGAATCTAAATCCGCTGGAACTCCTTCTAGATTTCAAAGTCTCAATCTTTAATGCCAGTTACTAGTCCTGGGCTTTTTGGTTTTAGCTAGAGCTCTTCCTTCTTGAAGAGACTCCCCCTGTACCTCATGCTTAAATGGTCAACTTATCTACAGATTAAAACTCTGGAGCTCTGCCTGTTTCTTGAGCATTTTTAGAGTACATGATGTTGGAGCTCTGGCATTTGGGTTTCTACTCTGTCAACCTATATTTGACTTCCAGAATGAAGAATGTATCTGGGCTCCAAGTCTCTGATCCCGATGATCTAGCCAGCTTCAAGTATTAGGCTGCAGGCAAGGAGTAAGCTCTCTGAGATAGTCTTTTTTTTTTTTTAGTTCAGTTTTATTTTTAGTTCTGAGTTCTCTTCCTCCCATCTTTCCCTCCTCCGCCCATTGAGGAGGCAAGAAAACCAAAAACCATTACAAATATGTATATAGTCATTCAAAACAAATTTTTGCATTAGCCATGTCCAAAAAAAAAAAAAAAGAAAAGAAGGAAGGGAGGGAGGGAAAGATGCTTCAATTTGCATTCTGAGTCTGTCAGTTTTTTTTATGTTTCATCATGAGACCTTTGGAATTGTGATTGGTCATTCTGTCGATCAGCATTCCTTAGTCTTTAAAAGCTGATTATCTTCATAATATTGTTGTAATTGTAGTGATTGTCCTCCTGGTTCTTACTTTACATTGGTTCACACATGTCTTTCCAGGTTTTTAAAATCATCCCTTTCATCGTTTCTCATGGCACAATAATATTCCACAGCAATCATGTTCAGTCATTCCCCAATTTATGAGCATTCCCTCAGTTACCAATTCTTTGCCCCACAAAAAGATGTTGTAAATATTTATGTACTTATGGATCCTTTTCCTCTTTCTTTGATACTCTGAGATATTTTTTAAAGAAGGATTAACACCACTTGGTAGAGAAGCCAGTATGAAAGGTGCAATGAGAAACATTGCTACTGGCTTACTACTTACTTACTTACTACTACTTTTGGCTATCTACCCCATTTTTTTCTCCTGTCAGCTTCTGTACTCTTTTTATCCTCATCGACTCCGTTGGTACCTCCCTTGATCATAAGACCTGCTGGTCTGAGTGAAATTGTTTGCTTTTCTTGAGAATTACTTTAAAATTATTTTTAAAAATTATTGCCTAATTCTGACATTCCTCCATGTTGGTGTCTGGAGTGGTTTGGGCAGCTGCTCCAAGTTTCATTCCTTTCTCCAAATTACTTTATTCAATTTGCATAAATTTTAGTGGCAAGATAGATCCCTGTGTCTAGGAATCTTAAATAGACCTTATATTTAGGGCAGAGAATATAAGACTAGGAACTGTTTATGTTTCTACAATTTTCCCATGTTCTGTTTTTCTTTTAATTGCTTAGAGAAAAACAGGGGCACCTTTTGCTTTCAGAGAGAAGGAAAAAAAGAGTCTGTAGTAAGCTGGTTTACTGAGTTAAACACAGTAAGCTAATTCACCACAGACTCTAGGGCTTCCAGGTGGCTTCTCTACTTGGCCCCTGCTCCTTTCTCTTTCTATATGTGCCCTTCCCTGGGACTCTGGCCAGGGTAGAGACGGAGGCGAATCCTCCCACCTGGACCCTATCATTCTCCTTTCTCTCCATCAATCATTCAACACATGTTGATCGAGTCCCCACAACATTCCAGGCACTGAAAGGGATACAAAGAAGCATAAGATAGCTAGGAGCTTACAGTCTAGCTGAAGAGATAGAAGACATACACACGTCAGAAGATAACTAACAATACAAGGCAGTATATTTGATAAATGCCAAGGGCAGACACAAGCATTCACGAGAGAGAGAGCTGTTTGGGGCTTTTCAGGGACGGTGGGATTTGAGTTGGGCCTTGAAGGACGGGTTGGGGTTCAGACGAGCAAGGGGGAGGGGGAGTAGGGCATTCCTATAGAGGGCAGGAAAGTGCAAATCTTTTTTGGAGGGCTGCGAATACAACAGAATGGCTGGGACAGGGAAGTGAGAGTAGTGAGAGATGAGAGTAGAATGGCTGGCTGGGGCCTTAAATGCCAAGGAATTTAAATTACCTCTTCCTTCAAATCTCAGACCAAGCGCCACCTCATTATGAAGCCTTTCCTGATTATCCTGTCAAACTGCTTGTCTCCCCCCACTAAATTAACTTTTGTATTTATTTTGCATCTATTTATATATGTACATATTCTCTTCCCAATAGAATGCAAGTACCTCAAGAGCCAGGACTATTTCATTTTTGCCTTGGTATCTTTGGTACATTTTTAATAAATGTTATTTGACAGATGTTAATCGATGTTAATAAATGTTGATTGATCTTTTACCTATTAGAGAACTATTGAAAAATTTTGGGCAGATAGTGATATGATGAAAGTAGTAGTTCAGAAGGGTTACTAAAGAAGGCTGTATGGGATGAATTGGAGGTAGACAGAATAAAGACAGACTAGTTGAGAGATTTCAGTTCTCTAGGTTATAAGAATAATATTCTGTCTGGCTGGGCCCATGGTGGTGGGCATATGAAGTAAATGTCAGAGGATTTGAACCCAGGTTCTGTGACTGTAGAGGCAGCGAATGCCCTTTCTGTCATACCATGCGGCCTCCCAGGGTACTACCATCATATAGCCCCTTTTTGCCCACGTTTCTTCAGACTGCTCCTTACTCGTAGCAGTCATGAGAACTAATCCTGCTATGGAACTCTGGACTTAATTGTATTTACTAAGCACCTACTATGTGCCCAGCATTGTAACTGTCTCTGTGAGGGATAATGAATAAAGTATAAGCTAGATCCCCTGCTCTGAATGACACTAATACACATGAAATAATTAGTGGCTAGAACAAGAAAGTTTATTATTGGGGACTAAGTTTTCTTGTGTAGATTGACAGGACTGTAGATCTTTAGAAGGAGCTGTCATTTTGTGATATTATATAAAGGGCTTTGAACTCCAAACCTCCCAGCTCAGCTCCTGCTCTCTGGCACTCCTGTAATTCTCATCACATGATCTACCCACACACCAAGAGCATACTGTCCGTTCACCCTGAAATAATGAACATTCTCTTTCTCTCCCAAACTCCTCATACACCAGTCCTGTTTCTGTTATCTGGCACTCCTGTGTGTCCTGGTGGAGGTACTGGAGAGCACTCTCTACTCCTTGCATCAGCTAATCTCAAAGTAGTGAGGGCAGGGAAGGGAGCCTCCTATTAGCATGGTGCACAATGAAATCTGTGCCTTTCAGCCCAGCAGGGCTCTAAGCTAGGCCCAAAAATTCAGTCTGGATTTCATCCCTTTCCCGAACCATTCCTAAGATCCATTTCTTTCTGTTTCCCAATATTAGCAGTACCTCATGTATTGGGATTGAGTTGAAGGATCTAGTCAAGGATTCCTAACTTAGAGTCTGTGGACTTCTGTTTGGTATCATTTGTTCCTTTGTAATACTGTGTATTTTATTTTTTGCATTAAAAACGTTTTGAGAAGAGGTCCTGAAGCTTCACCAGACTGTTAAAGGAGTCCATGAGACAAAAAACATTAAAAACCTCAGATTTAAGTGAACTCTTCTGACCAGGTGTCTTTTTCTTTTGTGTAAAGGTAATATAGCCTCCAGTGCTGATGTGTAAATATTGGTGACATATATTCTTGTAAGCAATCTACATTTTTTTTAGCAACAGTTGCAGACATTTAGTGATTTATGGTTTATCTTTTTTTGAATTGTCAATGGTTTGTTAGTTTTAATAGGATTTTTTAAATTGCACTTGGTTTTGTCAAGAGCTTGACCAAGACATTTGACCCCTTTGGGTCTGTTTTGCCATTTGTAAGATGAGGGAGTTGGCCTAGATAACTTCTGAAATCCATTAGAGGAATTGATGATCAATGATCTTCTAGTAATGATCGGTAAACTTACATATTCTCAGAATACCTGCGTATGCTGTTTTTTGAGGTGACGGAGATGAGTGTTTGTCCTTTGTTCTCTAAAAGGACCATGACATCAGGGAAATGATGACATGACTTGCAGTTGACTTTGATTTGAGTGAGGGAGGGCTGTGCAAGGTCACCAGCCTCACTTTCTCCTCCAGAGCCATCTGGGTCCAGTGGCCTGATATTCACCTGGATGACTGGAGGTGGCCCAGGATGCATTGGGAGACCCTGGCCCTTTCAGGCTAAGGTCTTTCTAGGTTCTCACTTTTGAGTGAGGTAATGCCCATTCAATGAATAAGCCTCTTTAAGAACTGAATTTTTGGGAGGCAGCCGGGGTTAAGTGACTTGCCCAGGGTTACACAGCTAGTAAGTGTCAAGTATCTAAGGTCAGATTTGAACTCAGGTCCTCCTGACTCCAGGCCCAGTGCTCTATCTTATGCTGCTCCTGGTAATGAAGATACAACATCTACTAATAACTGCTTATCTGTGAGAGCAGAGATTGTCTCACTTTTAAATTTGTGGTGCCAATGCCTAGCCCAGTGCTTGGTAAGTGGTAATAAAAGCTTGTAAATTGAGTAAGAGAAAAATTAGGTAACTAACAGTTAAGTAGGAATGTGAGGCAAACATTTCAGAACGAGGTGTGTTAGGGCAGAGGACGCTATTTTCTTCTGGAACCATGGAGGAGCCAGATGTTCCTGGTCCAGTGAAGAGTGTGAAGGCTTGGGGAGTTTTGGGTAAAGATAGGTTAGAAGGCTTGGGCATGATCCAGGCTAGTATTGGCTACTTTTCTTTTATTCATACATCTAATATCTTATCTTAAAAAGTTATTTCTGAGTTTACCTATTCTCTTTTGCCTTGGAAATAAATTGACTCTTGTAGTCTGAAGGATAGTAGAGAGACTGGTGAGAAGGGAAAGAGTAAGTAGATCTAACAAGACTTTCCTTTTATTTTTTTTAGTCCAACCTCACAAATTAAGTTGAGCAAAGAGTTCCTTGGATGAGCTGAGGCTAGGGCTACTTCATGCATTCCCTTTTCATTGACCCAGCTGGTCCTATGGAGGACTGTCAGAAGTCAACTTCTCCATTTCCTGTTATTCCTCTTCTCATCCCATCCAACCAACCACCAAGGTTATGTTCTTGACCACTTTACTATGGCTGCCCCCAACTATCCATCTCTTGTTCTGGGACTTGTAATCAAATCATGGAAATGTCAAGTCAATCAACTGCCTTCAGGCTTCACTCACCATTCCTGTAACTTCTCAGACCAAAACACCTCTGAGTGGCTGACATTTCTCTTTATATGTTATCTTCCACTATCAGAGTGTGAGCTCCTCGAGGGACCTTTTCCCCTTAATATCTGTATCTCCAGCACTTAGTATGTGTCCTTGGCACATAGTAAACATTTAATATATACTGTTCATTTATCACTCTGAGATCCTAGACTTTTGGCAAAGTACTTTTGGGCCTCAGATTCTCTCATGTGTTATATAGTGAGAAACCTGTTTCATTTTTTTCTCTTTCAGTGAAATGGCTAAGGCAGAATATTATTTTCTAGAGAGGAAAAATTATTTTCTAGAAAACTGAAGCTTATCCTGTAAACACCAACATATTTTGATTTAAACGGTTTGTGACAGAAATTCTGAAACATTTCATACTCCACTGCCTTATAGTTCCCCCAGATAAAGAACTCGTGTCTTTTATAAAGCACAAAATTTACATCATTTCCTAATATACCTCTCTAATGAATCCTCCCTTGTACAAAAGGAAAAATGTTATAAAATCCAACCCTCAAAGTCACCATATCTGACAAAATATCTAGCATTCCACAACTGCACAGTTCTTCTCTACTGAGAAGAGGGAGGTAGATTTCCTCTTTTTGTCTCTTAAACTGAATGCTACTGAATATATAACCCATTATTTTCTTAATAACTCATAGTATTTCATTTTCTCATCTTTAAAATGAAGGGATTAGACTGGACCTCAGGCACCCAGTGTGTGGTTCAGGGGCCAAATGGCACCTGCATGGTGCAGTTTGCCTGAGATTTTTAGCAAAACTTTTTTTTTTACCTAATTAGCTGGTACACAGGAATTAGTAGGCTAGTAGGGCATAATAACCAGTCTGTCCCCACTGTTGCACAATTGACTGCCTCTGGTGGTTATTCCAAGAAGCCTAGATCATTTGCAAGCTTGAATTTAATTGTGATTCACAGTTGAAGCTGAATGTAATTAATTATATAATTGAACTTTGTCAGGCTGCACATCTATGGGTTTTTGTTCATGTAGACCACTATTTTACACACTTCGATGTCCTTTGACTAGGTAAATGGTCCCTAAGGTCCTTCTCACCTCTAAAATTTGGCAATCCTCAGTCTTTGTAAACATTAGTTATTGTAATGTGCTTCAATGTGATTCTTGCTTTAGAAATTATTAAAATAGGTAGGACCCCAGATTCCTGTGCTTTTTCAGTTCTTCTGTTTGCTTTTGTTAGTTTCATGGTCTCTTCCCTCCATGCCAGGCTGTCAGCAGTCACTTCTTTCTTTTAGTGTACTTTCTCTAGCAGTACCCTCTCTCATTCTAATTTGTGGTCTGGGAAACCACTTAACCAAGCTCTTTAGCATTCTGTGGGAGATAAGGGTAAGCAGCCTTGGAGGGAGAAGATGGACTCTACTTTGATTAAAATGCATGGACTTTTCAACATTTTTCAGTGTGTTATAATAGGCAGCCAGATGTCACAGACCTGGAGTTGGGAGATGCAGGATCGAATACTGGCTCTGACTCTTAAGTAGCTATGGGACCATGAGGAAGTCACAGAACAGAAGGAAATCACAGCATCCCCTGAAACCTCAGTTTACTCATTTCTAAAATGAGGATAATAATACTTTTATTATCTATTCATGGGGTTGTTGGGAGAAAATACATGCGAATGGCTATTACCGTGATTGTAAACCTTGAAGTGCTGTATAAGTGAGTTGTCATTTTGCTGCCTGTTTGGTTCCCAGGTGTGATCTGAGTAGGTCCCAGGTAAGCACCCTCTTTACAGGAGAAGTGTTATTCTAATAAGCCCTAGAGAAGCTTGCCAATACTTGAAGTAATTTGATCCTAGAATTTTGGAGCTAGATAGAACCATAGAAATCATCTAGCTCCACTTTGTCCCTTTAGAAGGCATCTTTCAACAACTCTTGTGGTCATTTACCCTGTTTTTCAAGTGAAGAAACTGAAGCTCAGACAGAGAAATCAAGTACAGCTTCACTTCACAGAGTAACATGCCAGGACTAGAGCCCAAGTTTCCTGACCCTCTGGCTGGTACTCTTTTCACAATATCATACTATAATCCTTCCACATAATTATGTGAGGGAAACTGTTTGTGTGTGTGTGTGTGTGTGTGTGTGTGTGTGTGTGTAGCTTTGAGGGTGGTAGGTAGTTCATTTATAGAACTTCTTTTTTTTTCTTACCCCAAACTTTGTTTTTCTAGGACTAAAACTGTATCTTCATTTACTTCCTCTTCCTATCTCACTCATTGGGTGTGCCAAGCTCAGTGTCTCCACCTGACACTCTGTTTCTTTTTAGACTTTTGATTTTCTTTCTTCCTTTAAAGTTGAGAAACTAAGAACTTAGGATCCAAATACTTACCAGAGTTTGATGCATGGCGGTACGCTCGGGACCCTGGATTTGGTGTCATGAAGCCCCAAGTTCAGATCCCAGCTGTTATATGGATGGGTTGTATGAACCTTCACAAGTTGCATTTAAGTCCTGATTAGTGCCTATGATGAGCTCTGTGGAGTGGTCTCATTCATTGGTCAATTTTGCACTGCATATTTTGATTAGGCTAGAACTAGTGACTGGAATTTCACATGAATATAATTTTAAATAAATTTTAATTATAAATAATTTTAAAATTGTAACTTTAAATATAATTTTAAATGTTTAAACAAAGTCCTTGTGATGACTTCCCATGATTTGTTGTCCAAACTAATCAAGACCTAGCTGTGCTTCATTTCCTTGCTCTTCAGTTTCTTCACTTGGAAAATAGGGTAAATGACACCTACCCCACAGAATTGTTGTAAGAAAAATGCCTTCTAAAGTACAAAGTCTCATGTAAATCTGGTTTATTATTTTTAAAGATTATTTTAAATAACCATCAGAATGAAGATCTTCTGTTTTACAAGCATAGTGGGTCAAATAATAATTTAATGCTAAACCTAAGAGGAAATTTGAGATGATTGTCTATCATCACAAGAGCTGAAAGGGACCACAGAGGTCATAATGGATCGTGATGGACTGATTTAGAGCCTCTCATTTGAAAAAGTAAAAAATTCGGGGGCCCCAAAGGTAAAGCGAGGTAGATGTTGCAGAGCTGGGCCTCCACCTTCATTTTACGGAGGAAACTTGAAGTAACTTACTCAGAGTCACTTAGCAAATTAGTGTCAGAACTGACACCAGAGCCCAGGTCTTCTGACTTCCAGTCCAGTGAGCCATGCTTTTCCAGCTTGTTTGCATTTGTCAAGTTAAGTAGTTTTCCAGACATAAACCCAATGCCCCTGCCCTTTCCTCTTCCCTCCCTTCTCTCCCGGGGTCATGAAATTTGTCACAGCCAAGGAACCTCTGAACACTGCAGTTGTGCTGCCTTCAAGACATAGAGAGAGACATATTGTAGCTGAGCTGAATGGATGAAGAAGTAAGGAAGTGAAAGTATTTTGGTGTAGGTTTGGACTTTTCTAGGAAAAACTGATAACAAGGAATATGGGCAGGTGCCCATGTTACAGTATTGGGCATTGGCAGCTTCAAGAAATCTGAATTGTGGTGGGAAGTTTGTTGCATAATAAAGAAAGCAATCCCTTTTAGGGGGACAGTCAAAGCCACGTTAATGTGACAGGGGATCCAGGTAACGACTTATTAACACAGCCTGTACATCTGAAGCACTTTAGAACCATGAGAGCAAGGTAAATGGAGCAGAGCTTTGGGTGCTTTTCTTGCACAGGAAACCTAGCTGGTAATGAACCCCAAATTTTGGGTGAAAATGGTCATGTACAAGGAATCATAGTGTTTAGGGATGGAAGGGCCCTGAATGATCATCAAGTCCAAAGCCCTTCATTTTGCAGATGAGCAAACTGGGGCTTATTAAGACCTAATGTATGTAGAATACATCTACAGTCAGTTCCGGCTTCAAGGAGTTCATAATCGAATAAAGAGACAAAGCCTCAATATGACTGAGTTTAAATAGTTCACCCTTGTATTAAAACCCAACAGAGGTAGGTGAGAGTATATAAGTGGTGAGAGTATATAAGAAACAGAAGTATTGCTGTACAGAAAAATTAAAATGAACCTTTCTAATTCTTATTGTGCCTTTGTCAAATAAATGTACAGGATATAGGATGTAGGTAGAACAGTTTCTCTTCATAAAAGTTTTCCATTTTGGCCACCTGTACATATGCATCTGTATCTAACCTGTGGAGGAGGGAGAATAAGTTTGAGAGTCTGTAATCCAGCTTCATCTCATAGTGCATCGTAATTATATCACACCCTACATGGACTCTATGTTCCAGTCAAACTAGACTATCCCCAAGTGTACCTGTCCCTGTGTTTTTGTTCATGCCACTCCTGGTGCTTGGAAGGCCCTTTCTTTCTCCTTCCTATTCTTGCTTGTTGAATTTCTGTCTGTCTTTTAAAGCTCGAATCCAGTGTTACCTCCTTCATAAAGCATTCCCTGATTTCTCTATCAATAATGACCTATTTTTATCAGTAATCAGCACTTTCTTTTGCTCCTCTCTGTTATACTTAGATATATTCTAGTTTTGTGTGTATGTGTCAGTCTACAACCTTACTAAATTATAAGCTACATGAGGTCAAAGATAGTCTTATATAAATTAGTTATCTTTCCCAGTGCCTAGAATAGTGATTTGAACATAGTAAGTGCTTAAAAAAAATTAAACTTGAATTTATATTATCTGGTGGAATAGGATCCTTTAAGCCCTGCCATTGGGCCAGGTAAATTTATACAGCCAGAGATGCCTTTCTGAAACTATTTTTGCATTTTCACACTTGTTACATTCTTTGTCTTAACAATTCTTTTGAGGTAGGCTCACCATGTTATTGTAATGTCTCTATTATACATGGGGAACTTGAGACTCAACGGAGGGAAGTGTTGCCTAAGATTGCACGATTAGTTGCATAATGGAGACGAGGTCAGTTTTCAGAGCCTTATGCTCTGTCCTAATATACGATCTGTTTCTGACTTTACTCCAAGGGAATTATAGGAAACCTTGGACTGAGCATTTCCTGACCTAACAGTGCTATAACTTTTATCGCTCTTTAGACATTTGGTGAGGCAGTTATCATCCCCTGACAGAGGATTCCTAGATCTAGCTATCTAGCCCTAGTCTCGCTGAGCTTAAGTCTCACATCTCTAACTTGTCTTGAACTTGTTGAACTGGATTCCCATAAGGCATCTCAAACTCATCGTGTCCACAGCAGAACTCATTATCTTTTGGGGGTCATCTCCAGTCATCCTGATCTGTATCTTGCCACTGGGCCCAGATGGCTCCAGAGGAGAAAGGTGAGGCTAATGACTTTGCATAACTCTTCTCACTTAACTCCGATTCACGTGCAAATCACGGTATCACCTTCCAGATACCACCTCCTCAAACATTATCTTTCACCTCCAAATACCCCTTTCAAACTTCCCTATTAGTGTATGTCAAAGGAATTATCATCCTTCTCAACACCAAGGCTTGTAACTTTCTTCATCTTTGCTATCTATTCTCACTTTTATTTATCCCATATATTCAATCCATAGGCAGATCTTGTCAGTTCTATTTTCAAGGCTTTCTTGTGTACATCCCCTTCTCTCCATTCATAAAGTCATAACTTTACCTAGGCTATTGCAATAGCCTCCTAGGTAGACTCTCTGCCTCAAGTCTCTCTCCACTCCTGACCATCTACCACTCAAAGTCATTTTACTGTCAAGGTAATTTTTCAAAAACACAGGCCTGGCCACATAACTCTTATTGAGTTCTTACTTGAGTTCCAGTGGCTCTCTACTACCAGGATCAAATATAAAAATCCGCCCTGCTATAACCAGGCCCCTTCCTACCTTTCCAGCCTTCTTATACTCCCCTCTAAACCTTACTCCCCTCTCTACCCTTGCTTCTCCTTCTTTCCTTCCCTGTTAGGCGTCCCAAGTTCATTGTCTCTACAGCCTTCTTATACTCCCCTCTAAACCTTACTCCCCTCTCTACTCTTGCTTCTCCTTCGTCCCAAGTTCATTGTCTCTACCTGGTGTTCTTTTCTTTTTAGACTTTGTAGCTTTCTTTCTTGCTTTAAAGTTGAAAAATTGAGAACTTAGGATCGAGATCATTAACTAGAGTTTGGTGCATGGCCTGTGCAAGTATAAAAGCCATTTATGCTTTGGGGTAATAGGCTTCTGTGAGGTAGGAAAAAGGAAACTGTATTTGTTTTCAGGAGGCCCCTCACATTCAGCTTTACTTCTTTACTTATAAAATAAAGATAAATGTCACCCACCTCACAGATTTATTAGGAGGAAAATGCCTTTTCAGGTATAAAGCCTCATGGAAATTTGTGTTATACTATTATTACTTTCAAGCATGTACTATCTAGCCAAGGGGCAGTTTCTTGACTGAAAGATGACTCTGTGTTGGTTCTCCCCTCTGTCCCCCAGCCTGAAATGTTCTGTCCCCTCCTCCCTAGTTTCCTTCAAGACAGCTCAAATCCTACCTTCTGCAGGGTTCTCCCACCATTGCTAGTACCTTCCTTTTTCAGAATACTTTCATTTACTCAGGGTATACGTTATATGTATCCAGTTAATTAGTGATTTCTATATTAGTTCCCCTATTAGAATACAGGATTCTTGAGGGCAGAACCTGTTACTTTGCTTTTCTTTGTATCTATAACACTTGGCTCAGTGCCTGGCGTTTAATAAATGTGTGTTGAGTGAAGTACCACATTTGTACAAAGTATCAGCTTCCCATGGAGTGACCTTTCTTGTCTCTCACTCAGCTGGTCAGTAGTATTTCCTTCCCATTGTTATTCACTAACAGTATCTGTAGGTTCAGTCTAACACTATTCCTTTTTTGGGATTTGGGAAAGAGGTAAAGGATATGTGTTCTTAACTTGGAGTCCAGTGAACTTGTTTAAAAACCATTTTGATAACTGTTATTTCAATAAAGTGGCTTCCTTTTTAATCCACTGTATTTTGCTTTGTATGTTTGAAAAAATTATTCTGAGAAGGGGTCACCAAGCTACCTATGGACACAGAAAAGGTTAAGAACCCCACTCTGGTGAAGAGAAAACTAGTTCATGCGAGAAAACTGGTTTTGTAGTTTATGGTGGGAGAAACTTATGTCTGTTAGGGGAGTCTTTTGGGGAAATCCAATTCAAACCTATGAGAGTAGGGAATTGTCACTAGAAGATTACTAGAGACAAAACTTTCTAAGCCTGTTAACAGGGAGAGAGTATCTACGAGAATCTATTCTACATGCGTGTCTCAGCTCTCCCTTTTCAGTGTTCAGTTCTTTTGATCCCATGAAAGTTTTACCTAGGAAAGATCCCTCTTTACTTCTGTGGAAGGGCCCTCCTAGTAGGATCTAATCTTTCTTAAGATCTTGTGACCAGCTCCGTGAAACAATCAACCAAAGAAGGTGTGTGGTCACTAACCACCTGCTATCTCTCCTCCTACAAGCCACGGCTGGATAGCTGAGTTCGAGAAACCCTTGGCTCTTTATATGTATCTGTGGGGGAGGGGGAATACTAACTGTAGTGACAAAGAACAAAGTGAAGAAATGTGTGTCTCCATTTGTTGGGTTGCTTGGTATTTAACACTGTGGTGTTAAACTATGTCGTTTTATGTGCTGTTTGCACTCAGAATAATAGAAAGGTAGAGTTTGGAATTAATTCATAATAGGTACCTTCTTTTATCCCTTTTAAGAGCTTTTAAGAGCATCATGCAAGGTGTTCTGTCCAGTATCATGGCCATTTTAGGTGTGGGCAAGATTTCTTAGGGTGGCTGGTTTCTGGAATAGATGGTTATTGCCCCTTCTGGTTCTCCACTGTGTTACTTTCTTTATTGTTTTGAATAACATTCCTAAAGGCATTTTGTTGACCTTTCTGACTAAAGATTTTGGGGCCCAGGTGCCTTCTCTTAAATAATAATTCTAAGTCCATCCTATAAGAATATGGAATCTATACTTTGAACTTCCTTCTCTGCCAGTCTTCTTCCCATTCACACAGCCCCACAAGTTCTTCCCCATCAGTTTGGTAATTTGCTGTCCCAGAAATTTTAGTGTTGTCCTTTCCTGACTTCAAGATTATCTTGTTCAGCTTGTTTTCTGTATTATTTACAAATATGTTAAATGAGAACAATCTTAACACTGATCCCTAAGACACTACCTACTTATCTCTGTCCAGATTCAAAGCAGGGTCCATATCCATGACAGAATATTGTTTTCTCCTCCTCTCCTCAATTCTTCTAATTTTAAAATATTATTCTAATACCTTGCAAAGACTTTTGGAAAGTTTAAATAGATTATTCTACTGGTTCCCCTTTTTCCATATGATTATTTACCCATTCAAAACTAGCTATATAAACCTATATCAGCTTGGATGCCATCTTGGGGAGGGGGAGGGTAAGGAGGAAGAAAATTTTTGGAACTCAAAATCTTATAAAAGTTAATGTTGAAAAATGAATAAAAACTGGAAAAATAGCTACGTAAATATTATCTATTATTATTAGATATTATTTCCCCCCCCCCACTTTCTACCTAGAGAGTCATCCTTTATATATTTTAAAAGCGAGGGAAAAAAGTAGTTCAACAATTATGACAGTGTATACAATGTTTTACTTCTGTAGTCATCATCTTCTGCCATGGATATGCACTGTACTTTCTCATTTTTTCAGGGCCACACTTGATCATTAATATATAGTGTTTAGTTTCATTTTTTCTCCTTCACATGTATATTGCTCTAGTAAATGTATATATTGTTTTTCTGGTTCTGCTTACTTTGCCCTGGATCAGTTCATGTAGATCTTCCTGTATTTCTTTATATTCTCCATAATTTCTTACAGCGCACTAATATTCATTACTATTTGCTTCAGATCTCTTTTGGAAGTAAGCAGTTTGTAAGCATTTATTACATGTAGCCAGGAATTGTGCTAAGCACTGATTAAAAAAAATCCAAGTAAAAAGAAAACAGTCTCTATCCTCAAGGAGTTGGGGGAAGATGTTCACATAAAAGGAAGCTGAAAAGGAGTTGGGAGAAAAGATACCTAGAGTTGTGGGAGCTGTGATGCTGACGCTGGTCTCCCCAATATCATACTTTTGTTTCCTTCTGACAAGCATAATCCTATACTGGTGGGTCAAGAGAATTCACATTTTTGACACTTGTAAATAGACTGTTTTCCTTGCCCTTACCCTCCCCCCTCCAAAAAAAACCCAAAACTAAAACACAGTTCATATTACAAGAAGAGGCTTTTTGTGTTTTTTTAAAATATTTTCATGATGCTCTTTTTTTTCATAACTGTCACTTCTATGTAACTTTCCAAAGCTGTATGTAGTTATCTGTACCAGAATGAGACCAACACTTAATAGGCTACTTGTTTTGTGTGTGACAATTTTTCTACTAAATTGAACTTTCTAGTAAATTTCCATCTGATCTAATAATTTTCAATCTGTGCCAGTGGAAATATCCTTGATTGGTTCCTACCCTGTCTCACCCTTTTTTACTCCTTATCTAGACCTCAAAATAATTCTAAGTTGGTTTCTTTGCATGTGAAATGGGGAGATTCCTAAGGGCTATCTAATGACTTTGGGTGACTTTAGCGTAAGGAGCTATAGAGTTCAGGAGTCAAGTTGTTACACCAGAGCCTTCCAGAGTAGAGTTCTCTTCCCTCAGGCTAGAGGATTGTGGAGGACACCCATCAAGTTGGGAGTACAGCACTGTCAGTCATATTATGTACAACAGGGAGGAAAAAAATATTTTTCTTCTATCCAAGGAACAGAGCATTTTCCATTCTGTCACATGTCTATATAGCCCTAGGCCTGGACTTTGTTTTCATTTTACAGATGGAGAAAGGGAAATGATTAGGGACAAACCAGCCCAGATGGGCAAGAACTCAGGCTTCCTTTGTTGTTGACTCATACCCAGACCAACAAGGTCATTTCTTTACGCTCAGAAAAGGACAGGAACTCATCTTTGAGGAACATTTTCATGTCTTGGTATAAGTATCTTTGGAGGCCCTTTAAAAAAAATTCCTTGGGATTTTGGGTGCCGATTGAACTTACTGGTTGCCTATGCCTTTTATTCTGCCATATCTTTCAAAGGGACTTAAGTCTTGAAGACTGTAGAAGCAAAGCAGGTGTTTGGTTATAGTTGGTAATGAGGTGCTTGCTCCATTAGGAGAGAGACCAAGATAGTTTGAAGTTGACCCGGTTTATCTAAAGTGGCTCTGATACACTGAGCCTGATTTGTAACTGTGATCTTGAATCTCAAACTGCCTTTGCTAAACACTAAACACTATGTTAAGACAGCTAGGTTTCTCAGTGGATAGAGTACTGGGCCCAGAGTCAGGAAGACGTGAATTCAAATGTGGCCTCAGACACTTACTAGCTGTGAGACCCTGGGCAAGTCACAAACAGGTTACTGTTTGCCTTAATCCACTGGAGAAGGAAATGGCAAAGCACTCCAGTATCTATGCTAATAAAATCCCAGGCACTATACTTGCCTGCTATCCTCCATGGGCACAGAGTTGGACACAAGTGAACAAAATACTATGTTGCCACAACAATGGAAATTTATAGTATTTAGAGCTTAAAAGGAACACAGAGATTATCTAGTCTGGACCACTTCCTTTTACAGTTGAGGAAACTGATAACATATATAAAGTGCTTTGCAAATCTTTTAAAGTGATATTATTGTTAATTAGTTTTTGTTATAATTATTATGCCCAAGGTCATACAATTAATAAGTAGCAAAAAGGGGATTTGAATTCAGATCTTCTAACTCCAAAGCCAGAAGTACACCTCCTTTTGGGGAGTTTATAGGGAGGGAGCATTTATTAAGCACCAAATATGTGCCAAGAGCTGTATATAGCTTATTTGACCCTTCGAAGTAGTTCGCTATTTTTCAGCTGAGGAAACTGAGGCAGACAGCAGTTAAATGACTTGCCCAGGATCACACAGCTAGAATCCGAAGTCAGATTTGAAAGACAACACTGACAACCGTGACCAATCAGCAGAAGAGAAATCTTGACTATTGATTGAGTCAGTATTTTTAAAAACAGTTAAATCAAGTCAATACACAAAGCGGTTGGGTGAACACATATGGTATCTATGCTGAGTGAAAAGGATGAGGGAGTTTTCTTGGGAATTGCATGTTTTCCTGCCTTGTGTAAGAGGAACAGAACTGACTGCAATAATTAAGCATCACTTCCTGCCAGCCTCTACCCCTCCCCCCACCCTCACCCGTAGCACTGGAATGAGATAGAGAGAGACCTCATCTGAGTTCCAAATACAGTGATGTGACAGATCATAGCTGGGAAATGACTTCAGGGAGATGGGAGACAAGCTTGGCTCAGTCGTTTGGCAAATTAGCCCCCATGTGTCTGTTTAATGAAGCACACAAAGCGTGTGTGCTCCCTCTAGGAAGCAGGGATATGAAAGAAGTCCCTTGGCTTTTTAAAGCTGCTTGTGGGATAGGGAAATGGGGGGGGGGAGGATAATTTCCCTGGAGCTGAAGAGGTTTACCTCATAATCACCCTTCCCTGCTCCATTCCTAGCAGCCAGATATCATTTTCCCTGTTTAGCTGATAGAGAAATTTAAGTGAGGAGAGGTCAGGTGTCTAGTCCAAGAGTACATTTTAGAACTAAGGAAGACTAAAGGTGTCCTGATCTCCTTAAATCAGGGTGGCTTCCTGCCACCCAGCTCTTTGAAAGTAAGCACTTTGGACTTTCTTAGGAGGCACTGGGGAGCCATCAAAGGTGGAGTAATGAGAGGGAAGCCCAGTGTCTGAGGAAGATTATCCTAAGCATGGAACTGGTTAACTCCCAATTGCAAGGCACTGTGCTAAGCCAGGCCTAGTGAAGGCAAGATAAAAAATTGAAATAGTCCCTGACCTCAAGGAAATTATGGTCTGGTGTGGGAGGGGAGAAGGAGGCCTGGGGTGCAAAGATGGACCAGCGATGTGTGCATATATAGACTGGTAGGGGAGAAGGCTAGAATCTAGGGGTCCAGAAGAGGTTTTAATAGTAAGTTAGGCTTGAAGAGATGAGGGCTTGGACTATGTGGCTTTGAAAGTAGAGATAAGGGTAAGACCTGAGAGACACTGCTTGGTAACAAAGAAGGGATGATTGTCTCTAACCTCCATTACAGTGCAAAAAGCCAAAGCATAGAGGGAAAGTGGAGGTGGGGCTAGGGACAGAGAGAAACAGAAGAGGAAGAAGAAAGGAGAGGGAGAGTGAAGAAGAAGAGGAAAGAAGGAAGGAAGAGGAGGATGGAGAGAGAGAGACAGAGAGAGAGAGAGACACACACACACACGGAGAGAGAAGCCTTATTTCAGTAGGGGGATGCTCTTAATCATTCCTCATAAGAGAAAAATGGATGTCTTGAGTTAGGAGCAGACCATTTCAAACTCCTAGAGACAGCCAGCAGCCAAAAAAAAAAAAAAAAGAGGATTAGGGTGGGGGAAAGAGAAGGCTGAGATGTTTACAGGGAAAAAAAAAGTCAATGGAAAATATGACATGAGAACAGCCAAATTTGACATTTTGCTGTAGCTTCCCGGTGGCCCTGAACCAGCCAGGGACAGAACCAGCTACAGTACAGAGAGGGGGGAAAAGAGTTAGAAGCGACAATAGACTGTCTTTGTGCCAGTCTGGTGCATGGACACAGGAGTGACTTTTCACCTTGGTAACCTTGACCGTGTCTGTCACTATAATTTACGGCCTCATGAAATATCCTCTTACTGTGCTCCACGTTACCCCTGGTGCTTTTTAGTAGGAGCCAGGGTAGTCTGACCCTGTACTCCCTTTTCTACCTCCCCTCCCTTTCACCAGTTTTGGTTTTCTGTCTGAGAAGAGGCAGCATGACCAGACCTTAGGGGTATCTCTTCCAGAAGCTCTTGTCAGCCAAAGTGGAGAGAGTCTGACTGCAGGGGGTGGGGGACAGAAAGGTGAGGGGTTCCTCTAGCTTCCTTTGTCTAATGTCTTGACAAAAGGGGGCTGGCTTTCCAAACAGAAACAGGTGTGAAGAACCTGTTCCTGTAGTGTTTGCTTAGCTTTGTTAGGGGTCTCACAAGCACTGTTGACAGAAGGTTACTTTGTGTTCAGCCTTGCCTAAAGCTTCCTAAGCGCTCAATAAACACAGACTACTGATCTCCTGGACACTTATCTTGAATCTAAAGCCAGTCCTTGGCTACAAGGGAAACCCCGGCTTCCTTGACTGATGCTTTTGATTTAGTGAAAGCCTTTTCAAAAAGAGAAGTTTTACATTTTTTTCTTCCACTTTGATCCATGTGTTGGCCATTTTATTTTGGATCAACTATCCCAAGATAAACAAAGATCCAGGAATATTTGTACTTTTTATTTTATTTCACTTTTAGGCCTTTTTATTTTTACTGGAGGTTGCCCTGGAGATGATAAAAAGGAAAACACAAGGAGTTAAAAATAGTCCAGTTTTATGTCCTGTAAATATCACCTTGCCTTTTGATACTTTAAATTAGAGATCTTTGCTGAATTCAAAATAAGTAGATACACTATTGGAAGAAGTGAATCAAATCAATTTTGACATTCAATACAAGTCAATCAAAAAAGCACTTTTGTAGATCCAGCTATGTGCTAGGCTAGCCAGGCACTTGGGGGGTCACAAAAAAAAAAAACCAAGCAAATAAAAAACAGTCCCTACCTTAAAACTTACATTCTACTGGATAAAGCATTTACTCTAATAAGTAAATACAGTATAATTGGGAGGAGAGAAGTTATAAGAGGGACTAACAATGAAGGAAATCAGGAAACAGAAGTTAAGATTGGAAAGAAGTGTATTCTAGAAAACAAAGGTGAACAGGCCTTGGAGGACAGTCCATAAAAAGACATCAAGGCAGGAGATGGAAAGCTGAGTTTGGGAAACAGCTTGGTTTTGTTAGAACCTAGAGACATAAGAGCAAGTAATGTGACAGTCCCAATTTTTTGAGCAAAATAAGAGGCGAAGTACTCTGCTAAGAGGGATGGGAGAGAAGTAGTTAACATTGGTTAACTGGGAGAGAGAAAAATTTGGGACAAACATCTTGCACATTCGTTTCTTTCTTCCTAAAACATTTTGATGGCAAGGTGGGCTGGGCCAGAGTTGACTTTAGAGGACAAGCCAAGGTGTTTGTATTTTACCCTGGAGGCATTAGGAAACTACTGAAGATTCGAGAGCAGGCCTGTACTTTCAAAACAGTATTTTGGCAGCTGTGTGGAGATACTTAGGAAGGGAGAGACTGGAATCTGGGAAACCAATTAGAAGGTCATTTCAAGAGGTAGTGAGGACCTTAAACTAAGATGGTGGCAATATAAGAGAAAAGAGATGAATAGGAGAGATTTCTATGCCAAGCCTCTTCTTTCAGGTTAACCAAAAACACCACCTCTTCTGCCTCCCTATTCTCTCAGCAGAGCTCCTCACCTCCCACTTTACCCCCCCAAATTGAGGCTGCCATGAACTTCCTTTCCTTCCCAATTCCACACTTCACATAATTTCAGTATCATCTTGCCCCTCCTTATCTCCCTTTGTCCAATGTCAGAGGATGAAATTGCCCTGCTCCTTGCTACGCCATGATTCCATCCTTTCCCAACTCATTTGGGAGTTTTCTCCTGTCATCCCCTTTTCTCTTCCTAATTTTCAACCTTTCCTTATCCATTGGGTCTTTTCCTGCTGCCTGTATACTATCTCCATAGCTGTAAAAGATATGTGGGTCACATCCATATGAAACTGTGGTATACAGTGTAGGATGGTGGTCTAATCCTACTTTCTACCAGCCTGCTTTCCAGATTTCACCAGAAAATTTTAATGACTAGTGTATCCTTACCCCTCTAGCTGGTGCCTCTGGCATTATGTCACTGTGTTCAGTTGCTCATAGACCTTGCTTACTTAATCTGATGCAATGATCAACTTTTCTATTTTTTAACCAGTGTTCAATTGTTTACATGATTCTTTCTTTGTAGTATAGTTTGATACAGTACTGCTGGGTCCTTTTTCTTTGCCCCCTTTTTTTTTTCATTATTTCCTGTGAGATTCTTGACTTTTGTTCTGCCAGATAAATTGTTATAATTTTGCTTAGTTTTATAAAGCAAGGCCTTTCCTCCTCTGGAAACTAAGGATCATGATAGTGCCTACATCATAGGTTGTTGGGTTTGGTAATTTGGCATGGCACTGAACCTATAAATTAATGTAGGAAGAAAAATTATTTTTATTATACTAGCACATGCCAACCATGATCAATTAATTTCTAGTAAGTTGTTTAAGTTCACTTTGTAAATAGTGTTTTGTAGTTATAATCATACAATTTTTACATCTGTCTTGGTAAGCAGATTCCAAGTTATATTCTTTAGTTTCTATCTTTTCCTGCTGAGTTTTGTTAGAAATGTATAGAAAGACTTAATTTTTGTGTGTGTTCATTTCATATCTTGCTTCTCTCACTATTAGTTGATGTTACTATTCATAATCTCTAAGATTCTCCAAGTTAAGCCATATCATCTACAAAAAGGGATAATTGTATTTTGTCTTCTGCCTATATTTACTTTCTAAATTTCCTTTTCTTATCTGATTGCTATGGCTAGCATTTCCAAAAATATGTTCATAATAACAACGACAGCTGACCTAGTGAATAGATTGCTGGACTTAAAGTCAAGAATACTTGATTTCAAAGCCCTCCTTAGACACTTACAAGCTCTGTGATCCCAGGCAAATTACTTCAATTCTGCTTCGTTAATAATATCTATCTCACAGGCTTGTTGTGGAAAATCAAAATAAATGAGATAATATATGTAAAGTATTTGAAAAACCTTAAAGCCCTATGTTATTATTACTTTACCCCTGATTACTTTGGGAAAAGCCTCTATTGTTTTTCATTTACATATAATGTTTGCTGACGCTTTTAGTTAGATAGTGTTTACTCTATCAAGGGACAGTTGGTTTATTCCTGTGTTTTTAAGTGTTTTTAACATGAAAGGTGATTTTTGGTTTTGTTATTTATATGGTCAGTTGTGTTTACAGTTTTCCTATGATTGAAGCAACTCTACATTCCTGGCATAAATCTCATCTGGTCATATTATGTAGTATTTTAATATGTTCTTAAAGTCCTTTTGCTAATATTTTATTCAGTATATTTTTATCGATATTATTCCTTTTTTTTCTCTCTCTGACCGCTCTCTCTCTAGTTTAAGTATCAGAATCATGTTGCCTCATAGAAAGAATTTGGTAGGATGCCATTTTTTCCCTATTTTTGAAAACAATTTATTTAAAATTGGAGTCAATTCTTCTTTGAGTGATAGAGCTTATGGCTTATTCAAATTCTTTTTTCTGAGATTGGTATATTTAGGTTCTCTGCTTCTTGTTCTGTTAATATGGGTGTTTTATATTTTTGTAAATATCCATTTTATTTAAGGTATCTGTTTGCTGTCATGTAATTGGGAAGAGCTGTTTCCAATGATTTTCTTTATTCTTTATAAGCTGTGTTTTTACTTTTTTTTTTACTGCCAGTTTTAATTTTCCTCATTTTAATCACATTAGCAAAGGGTTTTAATGTATGTTATTATTTTTCCTGCCCCCAAACCCCAGCTTCTTTCAATAGGTTTTTTGATTTGTAAGAAATATGGAGCCAAGCCCCCTCTTATGAGACATCTCTGGATAGTTTCACTTCTTCTGATATGGCAGGCTAAGGTAGTGATTTTTCTTCAAATGCCAGATTTCTGGAGCTGGCTTTGGCTTTCAACTTGTTGGTTGATTGAATGATTGATTTTGAGGTAGACTTGACAAGATATGGAACCTAATTGTATAAGGAAGGTGAAGGAAAGTACATAATCCTTGAATTTTTGAACTTGGGGGATTGACAAAATGTTCTTGAGAGAAATAAGGAAATTAGGAAGAGTGGTGGGTTTTAGGGAAGGTAATGTTTCTGATTTTGACATGTTGATTTAAGATGTTGGGAGCTGATGATGTAGAACTGGAGTTCTATAAAGAGAGAATGGGCTGGATTTATTAAAATGGGAATCGTCCCCATAGAGATGATAATGGAATGCATAAGAGCTCATGAGATCACCAAAAGAGATAGTGTAAAGAGAGAAGAAAAGAAGGTCCAAGGGCACAGAGCTTGGAGGACATCCATAGTTGGGAGGTGCTCCTCTAGCAAAGGAGACTGAGATGTTCTCAAACAAGTAGGAGAGTCAGGATGGAGCAGTATTACAAAAGCTGAGGGAAGAGAGACAATCCAAGTGGTCATTAGTTTTCAAAGTTGAAAAGAGATCAAAAAGAAATTCCCTCTTCTATAGCAAGAAATTATTAACCTTGAAACAAACACTAAGTCAAATGCTAGAAGACACATTTCAAGGGTGTTGAGAAATGGTTTGGGAAGTGAGGAAGTGGAGGCAAAGAGTATGGATATAGAATTTTTTTCCTGGGATGCTAGTAGATGATATTTATAGAGATTTTAAGGTTTACAAAATGCTTAAATATATTTTATCTCATTTTATTTTCACAATTACTTGTAAAGTAGCCATTATAAATATCATCATCTTCATCTCACACAAGAGGTTAGGTGACTTGCCCATCATCTCAGAGCTAAGTGTTGGAAGGGTGAACCCAAGCCTTTCATGATTCTAAGCTCCTCACTCCTTCTATTACTCCTTCCCTGGGTCATTGGTCTCATAAATGAAGCCAAAAGATATGAAGAAGTTGTAGCTAAATGGAGGGATGAGTCAGTCATAAGACCATAGAGCTCAAGTTGGAAGGAACCTCCGAAATCATGTGATCCAACTGTCTAACTTGAGAGATAAGCATTATCACCTTGCCTAAGGTCACACAGAAAATATGAAGCAGAGCCAGAATTTGGACTCACCTGTTATGACTCTAGGTGTAGCATTTTTTCTGCTTCCCTTGTAGACTCTATCTGCCCAATATCTGTGGCCTCCTTCCCATTCTCTCCATTTACATGGGCACTGCCCTAGTTTCAGGCCACCATTACTTCTCATGTTGACTACTGTAATAACCTCCCAGTAGGTTTCCCTTGTCTCTTCTCCAATTATCCCTCACATAGCTGTTAAAGTTATAGTTCAAATAGAGTTGTGAATATTTCACTATTTGGCTCAGGGTGTTTCAAGAGTTCCTTGTCTCCTCTAGGTTAAAATATAAATCTCTATCGGGCACTTGAAGTTCTTTTGAGTTTTACTTCAACCTGTCCTTCTAGATTGACTTGACACTGCATCCCCATCACACCTCTGTGTTCCAGCCAAACTGGTCTTCTTGCCCTTTCTTGTAGACCGCTGTTCTTCATGCCTAACAACTAACTGTCCTTTCTCCAACCTCTCAGAATGCTGAGCTCCCTTCGAGAGACCGTGTGTCTACAGTAAGCCTTTCCCGAATCCCCTGAGTGATTGGCATTCTTCCTCCTCCCCTAAGTTATTTGTAGGTACAGTTATCCCTTTCACATTCTGAGTTTAGGGGCGTGGGCCCCCCAGATCTGCAAAATCCCTGTACAATATTTTGGCCCTCCTTTTGTACTAGAGAAGAAGTCTGATTTTTTCTTTTTCTTGTATGGTGTGTTTACAGCATCTAATTGTAAAATTTGGGTTAAGTATTTGGTTATAGGCTCCATGTTATCTGCTGGCCTTCACAGATTCTGCAAAACTCCAGAAAATTCCCATTTCATCTCTTATGCTGATCCATAATAGATTGAAACCGAAACCACAATGGGGAAAGTCGATTTGGAAGGGATAACTGTAGTTTATATTTACTTAACTATTTACATCTTATTCCCCCCTCTACCCCAGTAGAAAATAAACTCTTTGAGCATTTATTTATTTTTTCTCTTTATATCCCCTACTATTCCTAGCACACAATAGGCAAGCTTAATCTAGCTGAAGCAGCATGTGTCCTGAGGGAGATCTAGAAGTTGCCAAATGTGTCAAACCACCGTGACCACCACCACCTCGACCACTGCCTCCCTATGGCAATTTCCCTCAGACTCTGATGGGATCAGCCCAGGATCCATATGTTATGGGTTCCAGGAATTGCAGTGCCCCCCCCTACCAATTCTGCTATCAGCTGGTGCTGCATCCATTTTTAGGGGAGCTAACCTTATGGAGATGTGGCTTGTCTGCCGTCTCCACAGGTGCTGGTTGCTGCATTCTCAGCAACCAATAACTTCTGAAAGCCTCATGGTGTGAATCTGCCCAGGACAGGATGTGAAGGTCTGGTTCTAGGCAAGATGAGGAAAATCTCAATTATCAGTGCTCTGAGATATAGGGACTAAGTCCAAGGTTCTGATAGGAAGGAGATAAGGACAGTTTCTAGAGTACAGGCAAGGGCAGTGAGATGACTGGGACATCACAAACAAGTATGGTTTTACCAGTGGAAATGATATTAAGGAAGATACCCTACCTTCTGTTTTGCTGTTGTATCCTAGGGACCACTGGGCCTTTCCACCTAATTTGCAGATAAAACCTCTTACAAATGTTGTTTCCATATTGGAATGAGTGCAGGTATCCTGTTTTTAGTGCTTAGCACAGGACTTGACATATAATAGCCACTTAATAAATGCTTTTTTGTTCATTTTCATCCATTCATTAATGAATACTTTTTGTATTTCATTGTGGTAAAGCTTAATAGGGAAATAATAAGCACACATCTACATATTCTTAATGAATTTAAGTCACCAGGTCCAAATGAGCTACATCGCAGTATACTGAAAAGAACTGGCAGATATGATTGCTAACTCACTCTTACAGATTTTTGGAAGTTCATCAAAAGCGGGAGAGGTACTTCAAGACGAATGGAATCTTCACATTTTAGGACATTTTAGCTTTACAGTATCAACCTTTTTCTACTCAATTCAGATCACCGTGGGTGGCTGTTTATATAGCAGCCTCCAGGTCATTCTCCTTCCTTCCTCCAGGAATTTAACACCTAGATCACCATTTTCTTTTCTTCCAACTCTTGTCTTTATACTAGGGCACTTCAGTATCTATGTCGATGCATCCCTTAAGCCCCCTAAACTCCCAATTCTTGCCTCCTAAAATCTTACAGTCTTTTTTCTCTTCTTCCTCATTCCATTTGAGCAATACATCAGGATGGTCACACATTGAATCTTACTATTACCCATAAATACTGTTTATAGTATAATATAAATATAGTATATAGCATGGTATAAATACTGTACTAAATAAAAGCTATTACCCATAAATTCCACTTCCTTAATCAAAAACTCTCTCTTCTGACAGTAACTTTTTATCATCCCATCTCTCTCTGTACCTTCCCCTTTCGCCCCAAACCCCCAGTACCATCATTACCCCTTCTCTGATTTTGGTTTCTTCCCTCTCCAGTCTTGGTCCTATAGCTATCTAATTTAGCTGTACGGTTGGTTCTTTGTACATGATTCCCTTGCTTCCTTGGTCAATCATTCCTCATCTCTTGCCAAACCTCAGCCCTGCATCACTCCCAACATTTGCCTCCTCCACTCTTACTCACATGGTTTGCTGAATGGGGCTGGAGGAAGTACATGATTGGGCTGATTGGGTACATTACAAATTCAAGTTTTCCAAATTCAGCTGGGCCTCAGTGCAATGAGGCAATCTTTTATTCCTTCTCATTGATTCCGTCTCCCACCCCACACAAGCTTTTCCAAACCCTTTCTCCTCAAGTCTCCCACGTCTCTCCTTTCTCCTTCCTCTGTTTCTTAGCTGGAGACCTTACTTCTTACTTTACTAAGGAAATTGAGGCTGACATTGACTTCCTTCTTTTCTCCTCATCTTTATCTCAAAATCCTTTGATATTGTGCCCCACCCTCTCCACCTAACCATGAGGTGCCCCTTTTTATCACATGTACTTTTGATGCTCTTTCTTCCCCCTTTTCAACTTCAATCATCCTTCTCTCTTTTTCCAAACTTTAACCTTTTCTTATCAATTGGTTCCTTCCCTACCGCCTTCAAACATGCCCAAGTCTTTACCACTTCCTCTTTTCATTCACTCTTCAACTCTTTGTGATCTGCCTTGTGACCTCATCACCCAGTTGAAACTGCTTTTTCCAAAGTGACCAATTATCTCTTAATTGCCAAATCTGATGGTCTTTTTTTTTTTTGTTGTTGTTGTTCTCATCCTTTTTGCTTCCTTTGATACTGTTGACCACCTCCTCCTCCTATGGCTTTTGTAATATTACCCTTTCCTATTTTCCTCCTCTCTGTATAGCCACCCCATCTAAGTCTCCTTTGCTGGTTCACCATCCATATGCTCCATAACTGTCAATGTTTCCCAAAGCTCTGTTCAGGGCCCCCCACTCTTTCCTCTCTAAACTCTCTTTTTGTGACCTTGTCAGCTCCCATGGGTTTAATTATCATCTCTGTTCTATGCTTGTTTGTCCAGTTTCTCCTCCCAGCTTCAAACTTGTATCACCAGTTAGTTGCCTGTAGGATATTTCATACTGGATTTTCTTGAGATTTCTGAAAACTTAACATTTCCAAAATAAAACATTATCTTTCCCTCAAAAAAAAAACCACAACAAACAACAACACCCTTCTTCCAAACCTCTCTTTTCCAGTGAGGACCCCACCCCTCTCTCAGATCCTTAACCCCATCATTAGCCTAGACTTCTCACTCTCCTTTGTCCCACATATTATCTTCACTTATCCAATCAAGTGCAAAATCTTGTCATTTGTATCTCTACAACATCTCTCACCTCTGACACTTCTCTCTGCTGAAACAACTGCTTCTTTAATTGAGGCCCTTATCACCTCTTCTCTAGATTGTTGCCACAGCCTCCTAATTGATCTCTATCTTGAGTCTCTCTCCAAACCAGCTCATCTTCCACACAGCTTCCAAAGAGATTTTCCTTAAAGGCAGATCTGATCATATCCCTTCCCCTACTTAGCTTATTGCCTCTAGAAT
Organism: Phalanger gymnotis; assembly: GCA_028646595.1. NCBI lineage: Eukaryota > Metazoa > Chordata > Mammalia > Diprotodontia > Phalangeridae > Phalanger > Phalanger gymnotis. Next base: position 203,229,564 of record CM053627.1, read on the forward strand.
AAAATATAAATTCCCCTATTTAGCTTTCAAAGCCTTTCATAATCCTCCCTGTCCTCTCTTTTCTCTCACTCCCTCCTATTTTCTGCAATCTAGACAGATTGGCCGTCTTTCTGTTCTTCACATCACACTCCATCTCGAATCCCTCTACCTTTGTACTTGACTTTCCCCATGCCTGGAATGTATTCCTGCCTTACCTTCTGCTCACAGAACACTTTGCTTCCTTCGAGCTGCAACACAAACACCACACAAAGCCCTTCCTGATCACTACTGCTTACCTGTGGATGCCTTCCCTCTCAAATTACCTTATATTTAACTATTTTGTATGCATTTGTATTTTTCCTTTGATGGCTTAGTTCTCACTTTGGCCACATGCCCACATCTTTGTCTGGCTCTTTCACCATCTCCAGAGTGCATCTCTTTATCGTACATATTACAGAATGTTCACATACTATCTATTCCATTCGTTACCTATTCACTTCCTTTGGTGACCTACAAACTTAATTTTTCAGAGACTGGGTATTCCATGACTGATAGACATTCTGTGTCATTAGGAGGATATTGACTTTTTTTTTTTTAAGAAGAGCCTTTTTTTCAGGGAGAAGCTTAGATTCACTAAAAACACGGAACCATTTTCTACTGTTTCCGACACTGGACCATTCAGAGTTCCTTCTGTTCAGTTGTAGAACCAGCTTTCTGTCTGGGTGCAGGTTTTGACCAATAGCTATATATATATATATATCCCTTCCATAAGACAGTTTCTACATTTGTAAAATGAAGGGGAATTAAACTAGATGATTTCTCTGGCCCTTCAAGTTTAAATCTCAAATGAAGACAATTATAGTATATCAGAAAGAACACTGCATTAGAACCATAAGACCACAGCTCGAATCCCTGCTCTGATAACTAACTAGATATATGACTTTGCTCAAGTCACAACTGGGCCTCAGTTTTCTCATCTGTAAAATGAGAGGGTTAGATTTGATGACCTTTAAGTCCTCTTCCAGCCATAACATGCTGTGATTCTGCTTCCTTGGTTCTCTTCCAGTTATCTTTAGTCGTTTTGTTTGGCCTTGCCCAGGGTGTTAGGTTGTTGGCAAGATTAGAGCCCTGACCTCCTGGCCATAATAAAGCTGCCTTTTCCGCTCAGTTTGAAATTTGATAATGAAACAAATACCAAATATTTTTCTCTCCAAGTGAAATACGAGATAAACAGGAAGGAATCAGGGATTAAGGTGTCTCTCTGGAGGAGGAGGCTGGTGACAGGCAGGGAGTTGAGTGTCACCTCCATGTGGAGCAGAAAGGTCCAGATGTGGTTTGCCTTACCCAGGGCATTTTTCCATTTGTGTAGAGAAAATAAAATAAAGAGCAAAGAAAACAAGCATAAAATACTTTGCCGTATACCAGGTTCTTGCAATTGCCACTTGAGGTGTTCTTGATAACTCTGAAGAGAGGGGAGAGGGGAGAAGGAGGGGGAGAGAAGGAACTGACCTTTTGATGTTCTGTTCCTTAGTTGTCTTTTGTGTGACCAGTTGTTTTAAAAGACCTCTTTGTTGATCTGAGGTACATATGGCAAAGAAATACCAGCCTCTTCTAGCTTTGGGGCTGGGGAAGCATGAGGTTGGGCTCCCAGGAGAGGGGTCAGCGGCCAGGGGACTTGCTTCCTTCACAGAATCTCAGAGTTGAATGGGACCGCAGAAGCCATTTAGCCCAACCTGTAATGAATAAGACTCTCCTCTACTTCACACCCAATAGCCTTTACATGAAAACCTCTAGTAAGTGGAAAACCCTTGTTTCTAAGTGCTACTTAAAAGCTACCGTCCATACAACATTCATCACATTTCTTTGTATCATATACTTGGTTGTATATATGTCTCATCTTTCCTATTGGAACTCCTCCAAGGAAGGGACAGGGTCTTATGTGTCAAATGAGATAATATTTGCAAAGCTCTTGTTTACAATGTCTGGCAAATAGTAAACACTTAGTAAGTGCTTGTTTCCTCCCCCTTCCCCCCTATGTTTCTGGTCCAGGCAGTGTGGCATAGAAGAAAGAGAACTCCTGGTCACACAATTACTAGTTTTGTGACCATGAGCCTCAGTTTTCGCACCTCTTAAATGGGAGTAATAATATGAGAGGTTATGTTGAGAGCTCAGTTCTGAGTCAAGAGAACCTGGATTCAAATGCCACTTCTGACATATACTGGCTGTGTGCTTTTGGACAAATTAGTTAGCCTCTCTGTGCCACTAGGCAACTGACTAAAGCCAAAAGCTGAAGAGGAGGTATCTATCAGCATTGGTAGAGGGAGCTTCCTCACTTGGGACCTCCCTATCCCAAGGAAATCATAGGTCTGAAGCATATATGTGATATACATGTGTGCACACATATCCAAGTATAACACGCACACACATATGGGAAATGTGTATGTATATAGACCATGTAATTCTATACTGTATATATGTCTCTGTGCTCCCTGCCTTACAGTGTTATTGTAGGAGAGTATAAAGTGCTGTATAAATGTGAGCTATCATCATCATCATCATCATCATCATCATCATCATCATCATCATCACTTCTTTGATGGATGTTTGATGTCGTCATTCTGGGTTCGGATCGTAAACCATCTGTGCTCTGTGGTTCTTGTCCATAGTGTTCCATAACACTCTGTACAAAAGATTTATCAGATGTGATAGAGGCCTTCCTCTGGTTATTTTCACATTTTGTGGGTACTAGGACCAATGCAATGTTCAGATCTGCCAGTAGTAATATATCAATATCTTTGTTATGCTTTTCAGTTCATAGATATGCAGCGGAATTGGCCAGGGGTGGGGAGCTGTTTCTGCTATGTAGTCTTGTGTCTAGTACCTACAAGAAAGCCTTGAGCGGTTCCAGTTCAATGGCACATGTACCATAAGCTTCTCTAGGGAATTTGACTGTCATTTGTTATCTCCAACACCTGGCCAAGGGCCCCTCCATACAGTAGAGGTTCAGTTAATATTTACTGATGTGGCCTAGGTAAGAACGAGTATTTCCTCACAGTAGAAGGTCTGATCCTAAGGGAGGAAAAGAAAAGGGGTAGGTCCATTCCAGCCCCCACGTCCCCCTGCTGCCTTTCAAACTGACGCTTTCTCCCTCTGCTTCTCCTGCAGCCTGTAACTGCAACCTGCATGCCCGCCGCTGCCGCTTCAACATGGAGCTCTATAAGCTGTCCGGGCGCAAGAGTGGGGGTGTCTGCCTCAACTGTCGGCACAACACTGCCGGGCGCCACTGCCACTACTGCAAAGAAGGCTACTACCGAGATATGAACAAACCCATCACTCACAGAAAGGCCTGCAAGGGTGAGTGGGGTAGGACCTCTAAAATCTGAGTAATCATTGGGCTCTCTTCCCTCTTTCCTTCATCTGTTTCATCTCTCTCTCTCCCCTCCCATTCCCCTTCTTCTCCCCTTCCTCCTGGCCTTCTGTCTCCCTTTCCCCCTCCCTCCTTTGCTCCTTCTTCCCCTTTTCCCTCCTCCTCTTTTTCCCTCTCGACCTCTCCTTCATCATCCTCCTCCTCCCTCCCTCCCTCCCTCCAGCTTTTTCTGCCACCTTCCCGTTCTCTTACTTAGTTTTGGACTTAACACTGGTTATTTTGGGCAGTGTGGCCAAGTTAAGCAGAAACAAAGAAGGGGAGTGGGGAAAGTCTCAAAGGAGAAGAAAGAAAGGTTTAGTACATTTTTTTGTAGGTGCATAGCTTTCAGATCCCAATCTAAAACCTCACTCTTCTTTCCTCTCCTTTGCACAGGTGTGCCACATACCAGGAGAAAGGGGTCATATTCATCAGGCTTAGTGTCAGGGACAAAGCCAAATACATGCAGACATGCTTCAGAGGTCCCTGCATGTGAACACTGTATAGAGATCCCCAGGTTTAGGGGGCAGGGTCATAGAAAGAACATGTAATCCATCTGCAAATATCTTTGCTTCTAGGGACAAAAAATTAAAAGGAGACGAGAGAATCTATTTTGGTTCAGTGAAGCAAGCACGAATGGATTAACTTTCTGATGTTTATTTTTTCTCCCTTCAATGAAAATGAAGCAAGAAGGAATGACTCAGAGTATTTGATGAAACTAGCACATGAGGTGCAGGGAGGGTTCCTTTTCTATTAACATTTGGAGAAATCCACAAACCAGATTCTCCTAATTCTTAGTGAAGGAACTGAAGTGTCCCCAGTAAGGCTTATTTGTTTATTTATTCACTTATTTATTTAAAGGAGATCCATACAGAGAAACAACAGGAATCAGAGCAAGGCTTCTGGCTCTAAGTATGGGCAGTGGGAGGGACTTCGTAAAGAGGATACCTCACTACTTGGGGAACCAGGCTATGGCCAGGGGAGAAAATAGCCACAGGCTTTATGGAATCTTAGGGCAATATGTAATATCATCAGTTCATCAGAAATCATCTGGTAAACTCATCATTTTACAGACAAGGAAACTGAGGCCCAGAGAGACACCAAGAAGCTTGTACATGCTAGTAAATAGAACCAGAATTGGAATCCAAGTCCTCTGGATTCCACCTCCTGCCTCTCATGGAATGTTAGAGGTTTAATAGACCTTAAGAGAATATTTAGTCTAACCCCAGTAAGATTAAGTGACCTGCCCAAGGTCATACAACAAGTGGCAGTCAGAACTAGAACCTACTTCTCCTGACCCCCTGCTCAGTGCACTTTCTGCTGCACCATTTCATACAGTCATATGGGGAACCCACATCCATGTTAGAACCATATCCACGTGCTTACTTCAAGCACATCCATGGTTGGCATGGAGAGGTGTCTGGGTTTGGTCATTGGAGGAATTCTAGCCTGTGACTTTCCTATTGGTGCAGAATAATCCCTACTGTTCCTGAGCCAAGGCCATTTCTAGATTTGACCCCCTTATTTAGGGCATGTAAATACCTAGAATCTTTCTGTTCTCTCAAGTGGAATTTCCAACCAGGAATTCCCTTGTGTGACCACAATGCTGGTATGCATAAAAGATGGCTTCCCCTTGCTGAGGAGAGCCTAGTGCACACTAGACAGGTAAGCCAGACTGAGGACTCACTCTTACATGCAGCCTGCTCACACACAAGCTCCCACTGGGCCAGAGTAGCCAGTCTCCACCCTATATGCTGTAGCTTCCCCACTCTTTCCTTCACACAGACTAAAGATGCTGAGGACAGCACACATGTCCTTTGCTGGTTAAACCCTGGTTTCTTTTAGTTCACACTGAAAGCTGTTGCAACAATAACTTTACTTTTGGTGTCTCTTGTTCTTTCATACCAAGTCATGCCTGTGCACCGTACATGACCAGTTCTGCTTCCTCTTGATTCCATGAATGACTTTAGCTAACCATACCAACTAATTTGGTTCTTGGTATGAGTACCGTAAGTGGCGAAAGGGAGAACTGAAATAACTAGACTTTCCTGAGGGATCAGTTAGGGAGGGAGTCATCTAGAACAAGTTATTCTATACTTCAGGTCATCCCTTGGTTTTCTCCCTGTGTATGTGGCGCTCCACAAACTCAGCAAATCCTCACAAGCCGCCCTTCCACCCCCCCCCCATTTCCTATCAGTCAGCAATGCAGGAACTTTTTTGTGATTTATAAAGTAACCTATTAGTATTAATGTGTGTCAGCTGAAAAAGTTGTTGAAAAGCCCTTTTCTGAACTCAGCCAGCTGCCTGTAGCCTGCACCTTTACTCCCTTTTCTGGAGGGCTGTCAGGGAAGGGGAGTATCGTACCCCCTCAATGCTGTACCTAGATGAAGAAAATAGGGTGGGTGATAGAAATGGTAAGAATAATCTCTTGAGACTGTAATTCATCTTTCTAATTTGTTGCTTTTTTGCAGGCAGAAATAAATTTCTTCGTGCCCTCTTTCTCACCCCATCTTCTTTCCCCTTCACACATTTGTGCCAAAAATAGAAATTGTGATCTCTTAAAATCCCATAAACTTCGGAAATTCAGATTGGAGTGAGGGGTGGGAGCAAGGTAGTACCTTCTCAGGAAGGACAGATATCACATCTCTCCATGGCAATTTTTGGGTCTAAATCCAAAAGTCAAGTTATATACACAGGCCATGAATTTTTATGAGAGACAGTAGGGCATTGGACTTGGAGTCAGGAAGATCCGGGTTCAAATCTTGCCTTGAATATTTATTACATGTGCAATCCAGAGCAAGTCACTAGCCTCTGTGGCGTTCACTTTCCTTTTTTAAAATGAGGGGGCTAAACTTGGTGGCTAAACTCTAAGTTTCCTTTCAGCTCTAAATCTATGATCCTATCACATGGAATATATCACAAAGGAGAATGTATGGGGGTGGGGAGGTGGGGGTGTATAGGTTTTGAGAGAAGTACATCGTGGTCTCAGATCACTGGTCTGATGGGAAAGGGCATTTGCTTCTGAAAACTTTGCCTGAGAGGGCTAAAACATGTCCCCAGACATGAGACTCACTACTCGAGAGCCAGATGACCTCCTCTAAATCCATTTGAGGACTTCCGTTTTGTTTCAGAGGTATTAGAAGGAAAAAAAAAATCAAGGAAACCAGTACTGGTTACTCAGTTGGAAAGTTGACCTGGGAGTGTTTGGGAATGGCCATTGAGGCCTCTTGTTACCTCCTGAGTTCCCAAGGACAAGGAGGCCCCTGCAGGGAGTGAGCCCACCTATAAATTGCTGGAGCCATGTGGCTATAGGCTAGTTGGACCAAGACCCCTGTCCGTTTAGAGAAGTGGTAAAAGTGGACCCAAAAGTGGACCGTTAACTGGGGATAAAGACCACTAGATCGCAGACATGATTATGCAGTTCCCCATTTGAGAGTTTCATAGAAACACATTTATTTTCTCCCCTCCCCTTCCCCTGTCCTCAGCACCTTAGTTTATAACCAAACAGGGGTTGGCAGGGCTAGTACATACAAAAGGGATATAACAAACTCAGCCAGTGAACAGGAGGCTGCACTCACCAGCTATTCAGGGCAATTTCACAGCATGGGGAAGGGTCCATTGTTGGCATAGGCTGTTGTCCCATACAAAGTCAGATGAGATGAATTTCCCCTATTTTTCTGCAGAATGGTTTGTGAATGATACTTGTCTTGGAATCTGTCAAAAGATAGAAGGTTTTGTTTTCCATTCATCTTCTTTATGGACTTTGGGGGACCAGGGGCTGTTTTTTTTTTTAGAGTGAGCATTGAAGGAGTTGCCATTTAACCGTTTAAGCCATGTCCCCATTGATAACAATATTAATTTATCATCTTACCAAACCATCTGTGATGGGTAGAGGCATTCTCTGAGTCGAATGTGATCACCTTACAAAAGGCTCACGTTCCATCTCATTGAGCAGGCCGTTTCTGTAAGACTTGATTCTTTCAGTCACTCCCATGCCCCCTTCGTGTCTGTGGTTTAACACAGCTGAGTAAATGCATCTAATCAGGAGCCAATGTCTTGTGAAAGTAAAATCCATATTCTCCAGGAAGCATGTTGTGGCAGTTGTCATGTTCCCTGAAAGCTGGCAGCTCCTACCCCACATCTCAGGTTCTCTTGGAGAGAGCATGTGCTGATTCATCATACTAATCAGCTTCCACAGCCAGTTCCTGATTTGACCTCACTTCTGCAATTTCATCCTTCACTACAATATGCTAATTATTATCTGTGTATCTGCCTCTAATGCAAAGAAGAAAAACTCAAGTTGAGCAGGGAGCTGTCAAGCAGCCTAGGCCCCAGGAATTCTCTTGAGGGAAGAAATTTATAGCCTATGAATATAAACGGTTTTATGACTCTCTTGGTTAAACTGTGGGTGTTTTAACTTAACTTTTGCCACCCAGGGCTAGGCTTTTAAATCCACTAGCCTGCTGTTATTGCTCCCAAATGAGGGAATGGAACTAGTTAGAGGACACAGACAGGGCTTATCTAGCCTGATAGAGTTTTTGTTGCTTTTGTTGTTTTCGACTTTTGATGATTTAAAGAGTAGTTTGAAGAGTAGTTCCTTGCATAAACATGCCGCTTCTCATTTAGTCAGTAAACATTAAACGCCTACTACATGTAAAGACAGTGCTAGCCAGTGGAGGAGATAGAGTTCAAATAAAATAGGGTTCTTGCCTTCATGGAGTTTATATTCTAGTTAAGGGGCTAAGACACAAACAAGATTGCGAACTATTACATATTACGTCAGAGAGTTACAAAGTATTTTGTGACATCTATAACTGATACCATGTCCTCTGAGGTAGAAGAATGAATGCTATAGGTAGAGTTTACCCAGATATAAGCTAAGCATTTGACAAAATTTCTCATGCTGTTCTTACGGAAAAGACAGAGTAGGACAGTTAAGGTAAATTTGAAACTGGTTGAATGGTCATACCCAAAAAATAGTCGTTAATGACTCAGTAGTCATTAATGCCTGGAGTGCTAGAGGAATCTGGGTCCTGTATAGTTTGTTATTTTTATTAGTTATTTTATTAATGAGTTATTTTATTAATTGTTATTATTAGATAAAAGTACATATCAGGCTTTACCAAATTTGCAAATGACACAGATTTGGGAGGGATAATTAGCACACTGGATTGAGAGAATCAGGATTCGAAAAGATCTTGACAGGCTAGAATATTGAGCTAAATCTAAGATTATAAAATTCAGTAAAGATAAATACAAAGTTTTAAACTTGGATTAAACATCAACCTCATAGATATACAGTGAGGGACACATGGCTATACAGCCATTCATCTGAAAAAGATGGAGGATTTTATTGGACTGCAAGCTCCACATAAGCCAAGAATGTGATATGGAAGCCATTAAAAGCGACTACAGATTTAGGTTATGTTAAGAGAGGCAAAGTGTCCCATCATATTATGTTCTGGTCAAACTCTGCCTGGAATATTGTGTTCAATTCAGGGCATCAAATTTTAGGAAGAACATTGATAAACTTGAGAGCAAATTAATTGAGATAGTGTTGAAAATATAAATTCATTTGGGTAAACTTGTCATTTTTATAAAAAAACAAAATTGTCATTTTTATTATATTGGCCCTGCCTACCCATGCACAATTAATATTATTTAAATCTGATTTTATTTGTATGAAAGGTTTTTTTTTATAATTTTGTTCATATAGTTCCTGGGTTTGTTTGCGCAGGTGTGTTCCCAAGTGTTTTATGCTGTTTAGAGTTATTTTTAAATGGGGTATCTTTTACTATCTCTTCTTACAGAGTTTTGTTTGTGATATATAGGAATGCTACTTTGCTAAAATCATTAATTGTTTCAACTTTTTAGTTGCATCTTTGGGATTTTCCAAGTGTATCATCATATTGTTTGCAAAAAGAGATCATCTTGTTACCCCATTTCCTATTCCGATTCCTTGAAAGTAATCAAGATTGTAACAGATCTTGAGTTCATGCTAGACGAGGGTTGGTTAAAGAGCTGGGAGTATTTAGCCTAAAGAAGAAAATATTTAGGGGGATGTGATGGCTTTTTTCAAATTTTTGAGGAAATATCACTTGGATGAGGAAATTGCCTTTTTCCTTTGATTCAGAAGACAGAACTGGGTGAAAATTGTGAAGAGGCAGTTACATTTAGTCTAGGCTTGAGGTAAGGAAAAACTTCCTAGCAGTTTATCCCAAAGTGGAAAGATCATGGGTTCCTGTCCCAACTTAAGGTTTCACGAAGGAGCTGCTTGACCACTTGTCAGATACGATGTTTAAGGGATTCTTGTTCAGGTATGGGTTTGACAATATGTCCTTGGAGGTCTATTTCAAAACAGATTCCGAGAGGATAAGAAGGCAGATCTTTGCTTTATCTTTGTCAGAATCTCTTTAAGGAACTAGGTCATAACTTTAGCACTTGGACTGACTGTTGCATCTTTGTTTAGTGCCTTCTCAGTTTTTAGTGTTTAGACTTTGGGTTGACTTCTAGGTCTTTATAGTGAGGGCTATAATGGGTTGGGATTGCTTGCCTACTAGACAAAACTGTTAAAGTTCAAGTTGTCTAGGACAAGCAGCCCAGGGCTCCTTGTATTGTGTAATGAAATGAAAATCATTAATTAAGTCCCTATTATATATCAGACACAAAAGTGAGATGGTCCCTGCCCTCAAGAAGCTTAAATTCTAGTGGACGAGACAACTTATATAGGAGAATGGTGGGCGGGGTTTGAGTAGTTACAGGGATGTCGAGTGGAGCCATAGGAGAGTCTGTTGACACGCTCTCCAGCTATGATCCAGTAGTCCTGTGATGCCTTCCAAGAAGTATTATTGACTGTCTTAATATGACTCGGACTGTCTAGATAGAATGGGCCATGTAGGTTTATGCTCAGTCACTCCTACCTTGACCCGAAGAGTAAGAGCCCCTAGGTATGGTTTTTGGAGGTCCATAGAGTGTAGCATCAGGGCACATGTCAGGAATATGGCTGAAATATGGATCACTGGAGATACTGAAATCAGAAAACACCCATCTTTTCACTTCTACCTTGAAAATATTTGAATTCATTGACCAAAAGAACATCAGAAGTAGAAAATAGCTCATCTAGGCCAATCTCACTTTATGAATGTGGATCCAACTTAGTTGAAAAAAATGTCTTCTTGTGAGACAACTGTATGTTAGGCACTGCGATGAACAATACTTGGCTACCCCTTTATGCTATTCTGTAGGAAAGGCTATCTTCTCTGGGACAGAATATGGCTATTCTAAACCTGCAGAGGAATTAGTACCATGGACGAGTCATCTCTCTTTTCATAGGATCGCAGATATGGACCTGAAAGAGACTCCAGGGGCCATCTATCCAAACTCCTTATTGTACAGATGATGAATTTGAGAGACTTTAAAGGTAGTTAAGTACTTGTGAAAAGAAGGCAGGCTCTGGGTTCAAATGTTGCCTCTGACATATTCTAGCTGCGTGATGTTTCTCCTCTATAAAATGAGAGAATTGGATCTGGGAAGCAATGTGTTGCAGTAGAAAGAATAGTGGATTTGAAGTCACATGACCTAAGTTTGAGCTCCAGCTCTTACACATATAACCTTTGTGAGCCTGGGAAAGTCACAACTTCCATGAATCTCAATTTCCTTATACATAAAAATGGAGGTAATAACTTATAATATCTTACCTCACAATTTTATTGTGAGGAAAGCACTGTGTAAACTTTTAAAGTGCTATATAAATATTTGTCATATGCATCATAGGATTTAGAGCTGAAGGAGATCTTCCGGACGATGTTGTTTAATCACTTTCCAGGGTATACCTCTGAGGCCCAGAGAGATTAAGGGGCTTGTGATAGGTCCTAAGTAGCAGAGTACACGTTTGATCTCAAGTTCTCTTACTCCAAATCCAGTGTCCCTATTTTTTCACTGCGCCACCTGCCAGTGATGGTGATGAGGATGGTGACCTTTTGCCTCTGCAATTCTATGATTCCAGGTTAAGTAACAGAAGCTCCTTCTTCCAGCATCCTAAGTGCTAAGTAGATATTCTACAGCATCCTACTTGGCACATAGTAGATATTCAATAAATATTAATTGATTAATTCCATGAAAAGAGTGGCAATCCTATCCCCTGAGTGGCTCACAGTTACTAAAGTAACTTGTGGAGTGCGCCAAAGGGAATTTGGTCCAGGGTTATACTTATTATGCCAAGGGAAGCACTGAGATCCTTTGTCCCTTTGGGTCCAAGTATCTTCTTGTGGGCTGAGGAAAAGGCTATTTTACAAAGTACAACAAATTTGGAAAAAAATAATATTGAAATCAGAGGCATTTTGGCATGGTAGATAGAGAGCTGGCCCAAGAGTCAGTAAGATATGGGTTCAAGTATTGCTTCTGACACATACCTGGCTGGGGGACCCTTGGCAGGTCAGTTAACTTCTCACTGCCCCCAGGAAACTCTCTAAGATGGTAAGTTTTAACAAAGAGGCTAATCTTCATCAGTAGAGGAAATTTCCCCAGGGAACTCCTTACACCAATTAGTTTACAGATCTGGTTAAAAATGTATATGTATATACAGATACATGCTAACACTTATACACAGTCACAGGAACAAATAGGGTAGAAAATAAACCAGTCAGTTCCTTCCCTTCCCCGTTTCAAATATCAGGCAGAGCTTGATAGATGGATTTTCTTATCCCCAAGTATGTAAATGCTATCTACCAATATTTCTAATTCTGATATAGAGGATTGGTATTTGTTCTGAGATAGATTCCCTGAGACTAGCTAGGTAGACCTTTGAGAACTTGCCATGACACAGTTGCACAAAAGACTTGCTGTGATATTAGATAAAAAATTCATGTTTTGAATGCAAAGTTGACAAATGATGAAAACCACACCCAAACTTGTTGCACAGCTATGAGTACAAAGCTAGAGGAGGGAGGTGGGAATTGTACCATCAAATGTATGCTCCTTCAAGAAAACAGTAGAAGGGCTAAGAGGCAGATTTAGTCTAGTCAGAATTCACTCTGCTGTTACAAAGGCTATGTTTTCCTGGTTTCTTCTCCTCCCCCAGTCCATTTTCAGACCTCCCCTCTCCCCACCCTCTGTTCATATATACACACATATTACAATACAGATTATGGAAACCATCTATCTTGACCTGTGCTTTCTTTGTCAGCTACGGAAAAGGGGCAGTAAGAATGTGGTTAAGTAGGTCATGAAAGCCTAGGATGTTAGAGCTGGAAGGGAGCTTAGAGTTCATGCAGACGAATCCCCTCATTTTGCATAGAAGAAAACTGAGACCAGGGAGGGAGAGGACAGATGCCCAGGGTCACACAGCTAGAACCAGGACTAGAACCCTGGTGTTCTGGCTTTGTTTTAGGTTATTTACCTCATTGCATTGTTCCTTCACTCTTCCCGTTGTCTTCCTTTCTACATTTAGAGCAGAGTAACCAGGGTAAGAAGAGCTGGATTCATTTGTTTTTGTTATTCATTAGCAACTGTTGTCAAAGTGGAGGAAGGGAGGATGTTGGCATGCTGGTTGCTATGAAGTTATTGGCTTATCTTGTGGGCTTCAGTTGTCCATTCTTTCCCTCTTTTTCCTTTTAGCACGGCAAGGTGAGCTGATTATGCTATAAAGACTAGGGTACATGTGATCTGTGACATGGGATTTTAAAAAATAGCAAATCTTCTTCACTGCATCACTTTGCTCCTTTTCCTTTCTTCCATAAGTTATCTTCTAATGTAGATTATGAGCTACATGTCCTCTTGTCCTTTGTTCCTGGTACAAGGCACAGCAAAATAGACTTAAGATTAATTCTAAATGAATAAAAAGATTGTTGAGATGTTATCTTAAGATCTGCTGGAAAACCTGAGGCCTGAAGTTCTTACTCCAAATCCACTGGTGTTGTTTTTTTATTAATTCGCTCTGGATGTAGGTTTACATGTCATCATTGCCCTTTATTCATATAGACTTTGGAGATTAATCAGTATCGTCAGCTATGTAAATTAATTGACTCCTTCCCACCTGGTGCCCTGGCCCATTTCTAACAAGACTGTGACATGTCATCCATCCTCCTGCTTTGAATGGCCAACACTTCCCAATGACTGTATTCCACCTGAGATTAGGTGCTCATTAGCAACATTTTCTAGTGTTTGTGTGCTTCTTCCTATACTGCTCATCATCAAACACCCTTCTTTTGTGACCTGAAAAGAAGCAAAAGTCCTGACACTTCATTTCGTAAGCACTTTTCGCTCTCCCCAATAAAAGATACTACCTCCCTTCCACATGGGCTGAAATCCAGATGTGTCCACTGACCCTACTAGCCCTGAACTGCAGATTGTGTACTAATCTTTGTGTTTTAATCAGTCTTTTTTAAGGCTTTTGGTGTTTTCTGTCTGCGTTCGCTGCATTTGTCCTCTGTCTTCCTTGGGAAATGTCCATCAGGACTCATTACTGGTACCCTCACAGAGCAACCATCAGGCAGATATTGCTCTCTGAGCCATATGGCAGGGTCTAGCCACAGCTGCCTGGCTTTCTCTGCTGGCTTCCAATACTGAACTCTCTCTGGAGGAGGTCCCCATCCATGGACCTGTCTGGTTCAAAGCAGAAAAGGATATTTCACTCTAAACAAGTACAATTCCTGGATAAAACAGTTTTCAGGATGCCACAGACTAATTTATACTTTACTTTCACCAGCCACTTCAGCCCCCAGAATTTCCCTGAAGCCCTTGCTTGTTGTGTTTACCTTCTCATCTGCCCTTAAGAACAGTAGTGTTGTGATATCCCCCTAATCAGAGCCCCAAAATTCAGACTCCTGGAATTTTCAAGGAAGGCTTATTTCTCACAGAATTTAGAACGGAAAAGAGCCATAGAAATCATCTTCTTTTTACAGTTGAGGAAGCAGATCTTGAGAAGTTAAATGACTTGTTCAAAGTCACGGAAGTCATAAATGGCAGAGGAAGCATTTGAAGTCAGGTCCCTGGGCCCCAGTGCGTTATTCTGTCTTGATTATTCTACTTCTCTATACCTTGGAAACTTTGTGTTAAGGTTACCTTTGATCAGGATCCATCAGAGATGGCACTTAGGTATTTTCTCCCAAAGGACCAAAATTAAATGACTTTTCCTTGATAGGATGGGAAAAGATCATAGGATTATATATTTAGAACTGGAAGAGGCTTCAGAAGTCATCTAGTCCAATCCCCTCATATTCCAAGTAAGGAAAATGAGTACTAGAGAGATAAAGTCACTTGCCTGAGGTCACGAGGTTTATGGGTAGCAGGGCTGAGATACAAACTTGGGTCCTCAGAATCCAAATCCAGCTCACTCTCCACTGTACTGTACTTGATCTCCCAAGGCAAGGCCTGTGGCAGAGCCGTTTTCTGTCTCCGCTGCTTTAACCTCTTATCCTTCTTGACAAAAATGGAGAGATGTGGACTGGACAGGAACATGGTTTGGTCGATTTGGAGATATTTGGATGCAAGATTAAAAAGTGGGTCATTGTTGATGTAGAAGGCTCCAGGAATCTTTCTATAACCCTACTCTGGTAAACATTTTTGTCAGAGTTTCAAATGAAGGTATACGTGTCATTTGTTCTTCATTCTCAAAAAGGACAAATGCCATCAGGAAGGTGATTTTTTTTGACTTGCAAGTGAATTGGATTTAAGTGAGGCAGAGCTGTGTAAAGTCATCGGCCTCACTGTCTCCTCCAGGGTCACCTGAGTCCAGTGGCAAGACAGAGGTCAGGACGACTAGCAATGGCTCCAGATGCAGTGGGAGACTTTGGCCTTTTTAAAACAAGGTCTTTCCCAGGTCTCAGTTTGAGGCAACACCCATTCAGTAATTAAAGGGTAGATAGGGATTGAGGCAAGAGATAGCCTAGTTTGGTTTCACAAAAGAATCACTCTGGGATGAGAAGACCCTCAGAATTCCTGGCCAGAACAGAAACATTTGCTATTTAGATTAACTCTGAGTCGAGGTGTAGATGACATGCTTGACAAATTTTCAGATGACACAGAGTTTGGAGGGATATTTAACACACTGAAAGATAGAATGACATTTAATAGGGCTAATTGCAAAGTTCTGTACTTGTAAGACTGATCTTTTGTCTGCAGTGAAAAAGATCTAAGGATTGTATGTGAGACGGCAGCCCAAAAGCTATGTGAGGTCTTAGGCTGCATTTGGAGAGGCATGGTGCCCAGGACTAGGAATACAAAAGTCCCTCTGAACTTCATGGTCAGAACCCATTTAGAGTATTGTCTTCAATTCTAGGTACCACATTTAAGAAGAACATTGATAAGCTGAATAGGAGAGAGATCTAGAGCGAGATCAAGAGAAGGAACTTGAATTCAAGGCATATGAGGATTGGTTGAAATAAGAGCAGTGGTTTATCCTGGAGAAAAGATAGGGGCAAGGGAAAGAGGTAATATGCTAGTAGTCTTCAAGTTTTTGAAAATCTATCATGTGGAAGAAGGATTAGCTTTGTTCTGCTTGACCCAAGAAGACAGAATTAGGACTCACAGATGGAAGTCACAGAAAGGCAACTTGCAGCTTAAGATATGGAGAGACTTTTCAACAATTAGAACTGTCCAAATGTAGAATGGGCTGCCTCCTCAGGAGGCAGTGGGTTTCCCATCATGAAAGTTTTTCAAGGAAAGGCTGCATGACCACTTGTTGATCAGGTATAGATTGGACTTGGGCATGAGATTCTTAGACGACCACTGAGATCTTTTCCAACTTTGAAATTCTGTTCTATTCTTCAAAAAAGTTCCTCTTAACTCTGAGATTTTGGAATTCTTTCCAAGCGCCCTAGCTGGACTTTATACTTCAAGGCCAATCATTAGGAAAGAGACTGTTTTGGCATAGAGTCCTCTGTGCTTTATATTCAATTCTTTAGATTTATCCCTTTATTTTAACTATGGACCTCAAAAAATTCCCAAAGGAACTCTCTTAGAATTAGAGGCTATTAAAGTTGAAAGGGATTCCAGAAATTATCTTGTCCAGACTTTTCCCTGATGCAAGAATTTCCTCTACATCATCCCTGACCAATGAGAGGATATCAGAGTGCCCCTAAAGAAGAAACCTAATGTACCATTCTCATAGAATCCAAGAGGTAGTAAAATCAAAGCAGGTTATGGACTCAACCTTACAGAAGATTTTCCTCATTCTTACTTGAGAAACCCCAGAGCTCTTCCCATTCAGGTAGGAAGACACAGCAGAGTATGAAGTACATCTGAAGTAGGAGGTGATGGAAAGATTTGATTGCCTGCACATGAGTGTGGGTGTGACCACTCTTCTCCTCAAATGAGAGAGTAAGCTCCAGAAGTCAAGGCAGCTCCTTGACCTCCATATTCTAAAGAAGACATTATAAAACAACTGAGTTGTCTGTCTCCTAGGTTTCTTCTCTAACTTAGAACTTCCTCACCCAACTCTGCTGCCCCCAAAGTTTGAAAATTCTCTTGGCCATCCCTTTTCCTCACCAATCTACCTTCAAATAGAAGGCATCATGAAAAGAGGAATGGTTTTAGACTCAGAAGACATGAATTCAAGTCCTGGCACTGACTTTTAATTACTTTCACCATGGCCTACTTACCTCCTTTCTCTGAGCCAGTTTCTTCATCTGCAAAGTGGGAATAACAGTATTTTTTATTATCTACCACATGAAATGATAAGGAACTCACTTTTCAAACCTTAAAACGCCATAGCCAGAAATAATGAAGACCTTGACTGAGCCTGGGAAAGAATATTTGAACCCCTAATCTCAGGAAATTGGGGTTCACAGGTTTCAGAGGATTTGAAGTTGGAAAAATAGATTTTGAGCTACAAGAAACATCTAGGCTGATCCATAGAAGTGAGGTGACATGCTAAGTCACAGATAGCAAGTGTTAGAGCTAAGATTTAAATTTCTGTCTTTTGCCTTCAGTTCTAACATTTTCGCCCACCACACTGCTTCTCAAAGGATGTTAGTGCTCATAGACCAAAAATTGTAAATATAAGGTTCAGTAAGGGCAATGGGCAGTGACTTGGCCAAAGATCATGCAGGTAATAAGTGGCGCAGCTGGGATTTTAACCAAGGTTGTATTACTCTAAAGCCAACATTCTTTCCACTTCACCTCACTGCCTTTTTTAGTTCAGCTTCTTTCATCTTACAGATGAGGAAACTGAGATCCAGAGAGCCAGTTACTTAGTGAGAAACCTCCAACATTGAGTCAAGTCCGTATCAGTAAAGCTCTAGTTTGGGATTGGAGGTTGCAGATTGAGAGCTCATCTCCAAGCAATGCTCTGGCTCATACCCTGAGTTTCCCTTGGCTACATCAGAATTTGGCTAAGACCCTTATCTTCCACATAAACCCTAAAGCTAACAAAACATTTAAAAAGGGGCAGCTGTTTGGCAAAGTGCATAGAGCCCAGGATCTGGAGTCAGGAACACATGAATTCAAATCCTGCTTCAGTCACTTACTAGCTTTATGACCTTGGACAATAAACTTAATGTTTGTCTGCCTCAGTTTCCTCATCTGAAGATTATAACACCTATTGCTCAGAGTCATTGTGAAGATAAAATACGGTATTTATTAAACACTTTGCAAACCTTAAAGCACCATATAAATGCACTATTAATTTGGCATAGTGGTAAATTGGTGGTATAGTGATATTTGTGGTATAGTGACAAGAAGCCTGGACTTAGAGTCAGGAAGACCTGAGTTCAGACTGTGTCTCAGTTATTAGCTGTGTGACCCTAGGCAAGTCACTTAAACTCTCTTAGCCTCAATTTCCTCATCTGTACAATAAAGGTAATGATAGCCCCTACCTCATAGGGTCATCATGAGGGTCAAATGTAAAATGCTTTTCAAATTTTAAAGCACTATATAATGTTAGTTATTTTAGGACAGATTTTATTTCATCTGAATAGGAATTCAAAAAGATTCATACCTGAGCCTGTAAACAGGCAGGTCAATTCCCCTTTCTCTCCAGTGGATGTTTGTCTCCCCCAGGGAACCTATATGGTCCGTAAGACTGACAGTGCTGTCTTTAGTAGTGCTGTGCATGAAGGAATCGAGAATTGCTAGAAGTCAGATACCATCCATATGGTAAGTACCCTCTTCCCTTTCCCCCCATTTGCTAGGGGCCTTTATATTTGCTCCAGTTGTGTGGTGCTGACTGTAGGACTGAGAGTCCCTACATCAGGGAAAGAACTTAGGGTTGCTAGAAAAGTGATTCCTCTTCCCCTATTCTGCACATGCCTCATAGTACCAATGGAAGCCAAATACCAGATTTATTCTTCTTCATCATGGTTTTATGCTTCACTGTCCCTGAGTCCCAGCTCTTGCAATTCCTGGGGTGAGCCAAGTCCTTGGTTTGGTACAGAAACTCCTCTACTTGGTCTAGAAACTCCTTTGTCACTTCAGTGTTGCCATCCCTGAAACCTGGTTGTGCAGGTTAATCTTCAGAGAACCTTATATGTGTCTTTGTGTAGCCCCTTTCTTTTACCTCTTCACGTTCCATTTCTGTGCCCTTGAGTCTCTGTCTCACTTTTAAGTCAAGCCCAAGGGCATAGCACAGGTATGTGATTTAGTTGTGGACTTGAATTGGTATTAGAACAAAGTAAGTTCCAAGTTTGTCAAAAAACTGCCTTGTTGCTGGGAATTTTCAGTCTTTCCCCAGGAGATAAAAGGAGGAGGGAGTACTCCTAAGTCATGAGTGGACACACCTGCCACATCGGCTCCCCAGAAAAAAAACATGACAAAACAAAGAACCTTAACACCATAATGCAAGAAGTCATACAAAGTTAAACAGTCCAACACGTTCACTTTATAGATAAAGACATGGAGGTCAAGAGGGGTCAAGTAACTTGTCCAAAGATGCACAGTAACTGGCCATAATTGCATCTCAGGTTATTTGGGAGGAACCTGATGTCCTCATTGTCCAGGGTCTTGACTCATAAAAGACAAAAAGAGAGAGGAAGATGATCCCTATAGTATCTTCTGCCCTCAAGAAGCTTGGAGTTGTCCTTGTCTATAGGCCTTCAATGGGAAGGGTTTCATAACTGATGAGAAAAATTGCTGAAAGATAAATCTTGACATACACTGAGGTGGGGGTGGGGAGTGGCACTGGAACAGTAAAACAGTCCATCAAAAAGTAGTTACTGAGCTCTTCGTTTTGGGTCCCATATGGTAAAATCCAAAGTCATAATTTCCAGTAAAATTTATTTGTGAAACACCCACATGGGCACGGTGCTATAACTACTGGGTAGTGCTGATATTTCTTCTCCTCTTAGCCTGGACACTAAAATAATCCACAGTAGTGGAGATAGACACAAAGTAGGCAGCCACCTTAGTAATTAGTATATGTCCAAAACAGCATGTATAGAAATGAGATCATAAAATATTATAGGTGAAACCAATCTGAGAGAGCTTTCTGATTCAATACCATTATTTTACAGGTAGAGAAAGCAGGCTTAGAGTGGGGTAAATGCCTTGCCCAAGGACCACAGTGAGGTAGTGGTAAAGCCAGCATTAGATATACATCTTCTTGTGCCAGGCACTGCTTCCTTCCATTGCCTTCCTAAACAGTTCAGTGAATGAGATCAAACTCTATGAATGCCTTGGCCTCTTTTGAAGGAGCAGACTCCAGATGGGAATTTCTTTCATCTCTCCTATATTTGTCTTGGTCCCCCAAGGCTTCTAGAGCCGTGCCTTCCCTGCCAGCCCTAAGCAGGAATATTCTGGAGTAAGGAAGCTTAGCCACTGTTTGGAACTGTTCCAGTCAGCTGAACTGATGAGAAACCCACTCATACTTGGTTCTCAGGGACCTTTGGACTTCTGTTCTCACCTTTTTTCTTTCCTTCCTATCCTTCTTCCTCCCTCTCTCTCTTTCTCTTTTTTCCTGTTCTTTTTATGATGTTGTGGTTTGGTTTTTTTTTAAGCCTCAGATTGTTTTCCATGGCCAGATGTTACCTGGTTGTTGCAAATGGTAGTGACGTGCTGTGGAAAGGATTCAATGTGTTATGGAAAGGATTCAATTTCTCTTGAAAAAAAAAAAGGCAACTTCCAAAGGGGAGAAAAAGGCACTGAGCATGTTTGCTCTGCTAGAAATAGTTCTGATTGGGACCAGTCTTTTCAAAAAGTTTGGGTTAGGAGAAGGACTACCATCTTCATATGACCACTTTCTATGGGCCCAAGAGAGGATTTCTCTTACCCTCATCCACATTCCGTGCAACTCAGCCCAGGCTACACTGTGCTTGGGTTAATGGGTGGGAGGGGAAGGATTTTACAGAGAGTACTAAAGCTCTCACAGCTTCTGAGTGAATCATCTTTTTCCTTCCCAGAGGCATTTAGTATATATGGTTCTTGTCCTTTCCCCCTTGTTCCCTTTTCTGAGGCATAGGGTTCCCCACAGTGACTAGCCTGTTCATCTTTTTGGCCTTTTTTTGAGATCCAGGCCCTGTCAACTGCTCACTTGAAATGGGAAGTCCTTTGAGGGTCTGGTCTTTACTCTCATTAAGAGCAGCTTTTGTGGTTGTTGATTTAAGAAGCAGAGGCAGCAGCACCACAGGGACCAGGATGGTTTGGGGCTGAGCTGGCCTTACACCCTCATCCTCCTCTGAACAAAAGCATACATTGGCAAAGAAGGCAGGCGGTGTCAGGATGTGAAGGCATAGCCTTATTGAATTCCCAATAACTAATGGAATTTAATAGCTGAGTGTGAGCACTGCATAAGACAGTGTGCCTGTCTTTAGGTTCGGTGCACTGTTCAGACCTACTGTGCTCCTAAATTTACCAGATTTACTAACAGTACATTTAGCCCACACAGAGAGAATTTTTAAAATTGTCAGACTGGTGAAGAGGAAGCCCATGGGTATAGGAGTTAAGAGACCTGCATTTGAATCCTGACTTTTTCATTAACTAGATGTACAATCTTGGACAAGTTATTCCACATCTCTGGGTTTTACCACCTATAAAATGGATGTGATAATATTTGACTCAGCCTAAATCATGAAAGAGTATAAGTGAAAGACCTTTGAACAGTGAAAAAGGTTATCCAAATTCAGGATGTTATTACTTTATAAGCAATCTGATTCAAATGTTCAAACAAACATTTTTACTATAATTTCTACAGTTAAAATGTATTCAGAGAGCACAGATTTATTGTCATGGATGGCACCAGTCCAGTCACATAGACATACCAGAAAGATGTACGCCCAGCAGTGGAATGGGCATACTTCTTACACTTCTAGGAAGAAGTAGGTTTTAAACCATGTTAATTGACTAATAATAATTCTAGGAATTTATTGTGCTATAAGAAATGGGGAGGGGGGGCGGAGCCAAGATGGCTGCTGGAAAGCAGGGACTAGCATGAGCTCCCCACCAAGTCCCTCCAAAAACCTATAAAAATGGCTTTGAACCAATTCTAGAACTGTAGAACCCACAGGGTAGCAGAGGGAAGCAGGGCTCTAGCCCAATACAGCCTGGATAGTCTCTGGGTAAGGTCTATCCCACATGGAGCTGGGAGCAGAGGGGAGCGGAGCTGAGCAGAGCAGAGCCCAGTGTGGGCGGCGCAGACCAACCAGACCAGGAGCCAGGTGGAGTGTGCCCTAGCACTCTGAATCAGTGAGCTGCAGCAGTTACCAGACTTCTCAACCCACAAACACCAAAGACAACAGAGTAGGTTAGTGGGAAAAGC
>CM053627.1:203252130-203276676 GCA_028646595.1 Phalanger gymnotis
AAATTTATCTTGTCCTACAAGAAAGGAAGGGAAAAGGGGATGGGAGGGTAGTAGGGTGACAGAAGGGAGGGCAGACTGGGGAACAGGGCAACCAGAATATATGCCATCTTGGAGTGGGGGGAGGGTAGAAATGGGGAGAAAATTCGTAATTCAAACTCCTGTGAAAATCAATGCTGAAAACTAAATATATTAAATAAAATTTATAAAAAAATAAGAAATGGGGAGCAGATTAACCCCTTTGACAGTATAATATTTGGTAGAATAATGCTTTTAAATGTATAAAATAAAATACTTGGGATTAAAAAGGAAATAAATTATGCAGAAATATAATTATCAAAGTATTTTTTAAAACAAGTTTACATACCTCAGGGTAAGAACCCCTGGTCTAACAGAAGATATGATATGTAGATATAGATTTACAGATACACATGAATACACATAAATAACTGTAATGCAAAATCATACATGGTATGTTTATCAGAGTGTTAAAAACAGAATAATCTGTGATTTTCGAGGCAAGAGAAAGGACTTTATTTAAAGACTGAAATGGTGAGGGGTAGTAATCAGACCCGTTTTCCTAGAGGTTCAAAGCCTCATGAAGTCATTCTTAGTGGACAAGCCAGCTCCCTTCACTTACTCTTTTGTAAAATGTATCTGGTAACACCACCAGACAGTTGATAGGGCCTCTTCTAACTCTAACATTCTTTGAAATCTATAAATGAAAGTATGTCACAGTCTTCCAGAATAAGGAATGGCTTAAATATTCCTCAAATATACACCTGTGTATTCAAATGCTGCTTGACTGAGGTGGATGCTCTTACTAGAGAAATAAATTATAGGAATATTTTGGCAGAAGGTGGAAAAAAAAGGTAGTTGTCAACAGACCACTCATTCCTTTTCTTTTGCCAATATCTTGGCATGTAGAAAAATAACTTGAAAATGTAGAGGCAGACGATCAAAGGAAGCATATGATGGATAATTTTGATTATGTGAAAGTAAGAAGGGTTTTCCACAAACAGACCAATGCAATCAAAATTAAAAGGAAAGGAGGAAATTGGGAAGGAATTTGTACAGCAAGTTACTTTGATAATGGCCTCATTTCTCAAATATATAGTAAACTGAGTCAAATTTATCAAAATAAGAATCCTCCTCCATATTAAGGAATGTGAATGGGCAGTTTTCTTTCAAAGAAATTAAAGCTATTATATGAAAAAATGTTCTAAATCACTATTGATTAAAGAAATGCCAATTAAAACAACTCTGAGGTACCACTTCACGCCTATCATATTGGCTAACATGACAGAAAAGGAAAATAACAAACATTGAAGGGGACGTGGAAAAGCAGGGACACTTGTGTCTATTGATTGTTTGTGAACTGGTATAATCTTTCTGGAGAGCAATTTGGAACTCTACCCAAAGGGCTATAACATTGTGCATATATACCCTTTGATCTGTATCCCAAAGATAGCAAAGAAATAGGAAAAAGGGACTTGTACAAAAATATTTTTAGCAGTTCTGTTCGTGGTGGCAAAGAATTTTCTTAGTTTTGCCCAGTAGAACCAAATCTCAGTGAATATAAAACTATCAGTGATTCTTCCTTGCATCTGGCCATTTAGACAGTTCCATGTTAGGTAACATACTATCTTCAGCCCATAAGATCTTATCCCGGTTAATAGTATGAAAGACTTTGCCAGATGTGTTACTAATATTTAGGTAAACTATAACTGCAGTGTTCCCTCTGCCTACCTGCCTGGAAACCCTGTCAGAAAAGGAAATTGGACAAGTTTGTCATGAACTCTGATTCTTGGTGATCCCTGATTCCTTTTCAGAGATTCATTCATTAAAGGGATTATTCTTTAACAACACATTCTTAGATCTTGACAGAAATTAAACTCATTGGTCTATAGTTTTCAGGCTCCATTCTGTTCTCTTTTTTTATATTGGGGATGCCACTTGCCCTTCTCCAGTCATGAGGTCTTTTTTCCATTCTCCATGATCTTTTAAAAATTATTGACAGTGGCTCAACAATCACATTTGCCAGTTCCTTCAGAACATTTGGACCTGGTGCCTTAAATGCATCAAGAGCAACCAGGCACTCCATTACTATCCAGTCTTCCTGTTTACCTTGGGTGTCAACTTACTGTGATCTATTTTTGTTCTATCTTTTCTGTTCTCAGAACTCATTCTCCTTAGTAGGGAACCAAAGGATAGTTCTGCCTTTTCTGTGTTGCCTGTTTTGTATATTTTGGATATAATCCTCAACAGAACTGAGACAGCTCTTTAATAGGCAACACCCATATCTAAGTGAAGGAGAAACCTTCACTTGGGTATAGCTGGGGGAGATTTCTACTCCTAGTTTAGAGCCAGTAAAATATGAAGCAGGTACTGTCACCTCCTAGTTCGATTCAGCAAATATTCACTGGACAACTACTCTTCAGGGAAGGCACTCTCAGAAACTCCTTACTTAGACACAAATCTCCATGTCTAGGGCTCCCTCTCTGTCAGCCAGCACCCGAGTAGGCAAGAGACAAGAGAATGGGAAATATTTGCATTCCCTAGCAGTCACATCCACATATCTCTAGAAAAAGGGTTCTTAACTTTTTTTGTGTCACGGGTCCTTTTGGCAGTCTGGTGAAACCCTTTTTCATGATAGGGTTTTTAAATGCCTAAAATAACACAAATAGGATTACAAAGGGAACCATTTATTTTGAAATAAATGATAAAAATATGTTTAAAAAGTAAATATATGGATCCCAGGTTAAGATCCCCTTATTTAGAAAAAACTGAGAAAGCCCTATCATTATTGGAGATATCCTTACTATTTGGAGTTCAGTTTTGCTTGAGCCTCCTTTCCTCCCATTTCTTTTTTCTTTCCCATCATTTCTTACTCCTTGTCTTGTCTTTCAATCTTCCCTGCCGCCTGCCCTCCACAGAGTTTGGAAGGAAAAGTGTTGATCTGGTTAATGTCTCAGTCCCTAGTTATATTTTTAATATTCCTTCTTGATCTCCTGCAATTTGGAATAGAAATAAATGACAGTTTATAAGAATTACTTGACAGAGACCAAGTGTAGTTTCTTATCTGTCAAACAAAAAATTCAGAAAGATTGCCCTCCACATTTACCTTATTAGTTGGAAAATTTTTAAAACAATACTTGCTAATGTTTTATAGATCTGAATTTGAAAGACTGGTACTCAAGTCACTTTCTTCTTAAACTTCATTCCTTAAATTCAAGTGGCTGCCATCATGTATATGGAGATGCCTGGGTGTTTTACGAATTATATTGTTAGGCTTTCTGTAAGTGTGTTTAACTGATAAATGATGATAACTTCACTTTTTCGTTCAGTTAAGCCTTTTTCAAAAATGGAGCTCCTTATTAATAGTTGCACATGAAAATGAATAGCTAACCACATTTGAAAAAGTTAATACCATAAGAATAAGATTTAAAGAAATATAAGCACCTTGGTGGTTTACCAACTAACCCATAATTATTCTCAAACACAATTAAATCTAATCTGCTTTAGATCTCAAGCTTGAATGGAAAACACAGTTTTAAATCAAAACTCTTTCTTGAAGTCAAAAGCCCACTGGCTTTGGAGCTTCAAGGCAACTTGATCTCTAAAGCCCTTGATGGTGACTCTTCTTTTGCTTCTGATTTATGTGTAGGTGTAGGGCAGGTGGGGAGAGGAGGGCTTTAATTGCCAGTTGCCCTGCTTCCTATCTCTTATAGCAAAGCAAAGCAAAGAAAGAAAATCACAGAGGTCAAATATTATGGTTTGCACGAAAACTTTATGATAGCCCTTTTCCAGTGAGAAGGAAGGTCCAAAGCTTCCTTACTATCACTATTCCTCCCATGTGAACAGTAATTTGATGAGCACTTAGCCCAGTGCCGGGCATATAATAGGTACTTAATAAATGTGTATTGGTTGATCATTGATTGGTTTATCTACAGAGTTGGTTCTTTATTAAGAGCTGCAGTTTTTACAGCCCATTCTGACATAGGTCCTTCTAAACCCTTAGTTATTAAAATCATAACCCTTACTTAGAACATAATTTTAAAAAATATATTGAGATAGAAGATACCAAAATTTTAAACAGAGAGGGAAAGAAATATTTCCACATGAGTCCCTTATCTTTTGGAGCCTACACTCTACTCTTCACCGCACTATAGGGACTTGGGTTGGTATTTCGGGTCAGATTCTCATCCCAGTCTGTCCACACCATCTCAGTTTTTCTATTCCCAGTCATTCCAGACACAGCATGTGCCCAGGAAGGCTCAGAAATTAACAGGACTGGTAGAATGCCATGTTCCAATATCATTCCTTCAGAAAGTTAGCGAGCCTTAAGAACTCCTAGTGTTGCTGGGTAGCATTTCCTTACTTTTAATCCGGAACTAAGGAAGAGAAACAGGAATTTTAAGGGTCAGTGCCTTCAGGTAGACATGTCTTTTTCCAGTGTTTTTTAGACATCTATTTGGAAGCTGGCAAGCATCAGGCAGTGATGTTTCTGGGAGAAATTGCCCTTTCCAGGATCAGTTTGTGGTTCTAGATTTTGGGGTTAGGACTTTCAGAAAGCTAAGTGTTGGAGCTGTAAATGGTTGGATTTATCCAGGTACAAGAAGGAGTATTAGAAGCATGGTTTAGAGCTAGAAGAGACTTCAGTAGTCCAATTGTAGTACAATCTTCTAATTTTGCCATTGGGGAAACTGAGGCCTTAAGAGGCTAAGTGACTTGTCCAAGGTAACACATGTAGTGGCATAGGTGGCATTTAAACCCACATCCTCTGACTTTAGGGCTAGAACCCATTTTGATATATCATAGCCCCTCGTCTCCATCTCATTTCCCAGATTATGCACTGAACAAAACTGGATGATGTCACGTTAGCTCTGCTACTGATTCTCCAGGTGACCTTCAGCAGGTTGCCTTTTCTCTTTATACATCAGTTTCCTCCCCCTTTAAATGAATTTTAATTTAAAATGAAGGGGTCGGGCTAGGTCTCTAACGTTTCCAACAGCTTTGACATTATAATTTTCTAATTTTCGTGACTGTTCCCCTGAAAGCCATTGTTCTTTCAGAAATAGAGTATGGTGTAATAAAGATAACTAGGACTTAAATTCATTGAGGTTTGCAAAGGCTTTTCATGTGCCATTTTCTTAGTTCCTCTCTATTTCACAATATTATAGATAAGGAAGGTGAGGCAGAGAAAAGTTAAGTGACTTTCCTAGGGTCACACAGCTAGTAAGTATCTGACTAGATACTTACCAAGTATTAGGATTCAAACCATGGTCTTCCTGAATAAGAATCCTATACTTGGACACACAGGATCTGGGCTTGAATTCATCTCCGATACTTAGTGCCTGTGTCACCTTGCGCAAATCATATAAACTCTGTGGGTCTCAGTTTCCTTATGTATAAAATGACATGGTAGAACTAGATCATCCATAAGGCCCCTTTCGACTCTAAATCCTATGATTCCTGACCCCTACTTCAATTATGGCTCTTATACGATCCCCTGGGAGACAGTAGGCTATATATAGTGGATAGTCAGTCAACAAATTAAGCACTTAATATGCACCAGACACTATGCTAAACGCTGGAGATAGAACAAGAAGATACCATTCTAATGGGGATGACAATATCCATTTAACTGTATACATACAAGATATACACAATATAAATAGGAAAAGAATATTTAACAATATATATTATATGTATAATAGAAATAGAAAATACAATATAGAGGGAAGCCTTAGCAGTGAGAGGACTAGAAAAGACTTCTTGTGCAAGATGGGGTTCAAGTTGAGTCTTGAAGCCAGAGAAGCAAAGAAATGAGGAAGGAGAGCATTCCAGGTAGGAGAAGATATTAAGTGAAAAGTGGTAGTCTGGAGGAGTGTCATATTAGACGAACAGTAAGTAAGCTGGTGTACCTAGATCATAGAGTAAATGGAAGGGAGTGAAGCATAAGAAATCTAGAAGTTGGGAGGTGCCAGGGATATTACGAAAAACTTTAAATGTCAAACAAAAGATTGTATATTTGGGCCAGTTTTATAATTGGGAGCCCCTGAAATTTATTTGTGGGGGATGGAGATGTGACATGGTCAGACCTGCACTTTAGGAAAAATCACTTTGACAGCTGATTGAAGGATGTATTGGAGTGGGGAGAGACTTCGGGCAAGGAGAACAACCAGAAGGCTATTATAATATTTCAGGAATGAGGTAATAAGGGCCCTGAACCAGAGTGGTGGTTGAGTGAGTGGAAAGAAGGGGATGTTGTGAAGGTAAAATCAACATGTCTTGACACAAGATTAGATAGATGTGGTGAATTTGAGTGACACTGGGGTTGTGAGCCAGGGTGACTGGAAAGATGATGGTATTCTTGGCAGTTAAAGGAAAGTTGAGAAGAGAAGAGGATTTGGGAGGCAAGATTGTAAGTTTAGTTTTGGAAATGTTGAGTTCGAGATGCCTGCAGGACCTCTAGTTTGAGAGGTCCAAATGACAGATGTGAGACTAAAAATTCAGGAGAGATATTAGGGTTGGAGATTACATACACACACACTCACACGTGTGTATACATATACACACACATACACGTGTGTGTATATATATGTATATATTTACATACATATCTTGGCAGTCATTTGCTTAGAAATGATAATCGAACCTATGAAAGCTGATGAGATCAAAGAGCAAGACAATATAGAGGGAGTAGAGAAGAAGGCTCATGACAGATTCTTGGAGGATCTCCCCTGGTTGGTGAGCAGACGTAGATAGAGCTTTGGACTTGGAGTAAGGAAGACTTGGGTTTGAATCCTGCCTAAGATATTTACTAGCTGTGTGTTTCTGGGCAAGTCACTCAACCTCTCTGGGCCTCAGTTTCCTCATCTGTATATAAAATGAAGGTAGTGGGCTCAATGGCCTCTCAGGTTTCTTTCCACTTTAAATTTGTGATCCTATGATGTGATGATTTGTTCCTATGACTGTACCTCAGACAGATTGGTCAGAGAGTTAGGTGGGACTCACACAGTCTTTCCCCTTATCAGCTCCTTCAGATCATATGGATAACTGATGCCCAACTGATGCCTCCTGCCCACTTAAGTCACATTGCATCTGCTAAACCCGTGTCAACTCTCTAGGGAATTAAGGATGGGCTAAAGGGTAAGAAATATGCAGAGAATATGAAAATCCCACAGGTACTAGATAGGAGTTCATATGTAACAGAAAATGCTTTTTCCCCACAATCTTTCTTCTCCACTTATTATCAGGAAATTTTGGTTCTGTTCATGAAAATGTTTGAATTATGGGGTTTCCCTTACAGATTACAGCAAGATCCCCCAACCTGTGTGGAAAAGTCATCACATTTTTGTACTTTGGTTTTAATTCCTCAGATCTAGGCATTTTGCTGCATAACACACCAGGATCCTTACAGGATAATAACCATGGCCTTTCCCTACTTGCCCCTCAGATGGGTGGGAAGAGGGATTGCTTGGTTCTTTCTTTTCTACGGGAAAGATGTATTTGCTAGGATTGTCCTCATTTGATGTTGTCTCTCACTTTTCCTTTTTCTCTGACACCGTCATATGTTTTTCCCCCCACAGCGTGCGATTGCCATCCCGTGGGTGCAGCTGGCAAGACCTGTAATCAAACCACAGGTCAATGTCCCTGTAAAGATGGTGTGACTGGCATCACATGCAATCGATGTGCCAAAGGTTACCAGCAAAGCCGATCTCCCATTGCCCCCTGCATAAGTATGTGGAATCGTCTTTTTTGAAGTCTGTAGCAGTAGTAGAATTTACTTGTAAATATCCTTGTAAGGCTTGTCTGACTTCCTAATGGATTTAGCAGCTATTAACACTGATGTGTGCATGCTCAATCACAAGTTATTTTTTTTAATCTCAGTTATACTGCTGCATGTCTAATTAGACTAGAACACATGTAATTCAGTATACTCTAATGTAGAAACCAGCATATTAGGCATATTTATTTGCCACAAGGGTAAGGTTATGTGAGTGCAACCTAAGACCCAATGAATCAAATGATGAAGTAACTATAATTTGTTCAATTATCCCCAAGCAGACCTCTTTAGCAGACGTTGGCATGGTCTATATTTATTTGTTCTGAATACACAGAACAGATGTATGGCAAACGGTGGTTGTTTCCTACCAGCTCCCAACTCCTAACCAGATTTTAGGGTTCCTTCCCAAGCAGCCCAGGCTTTGTAGTGGATGGACAAGTGGCTGGGTAACTCTTGGATCTTGCATATACCTATAGCTGTGAGGAGACCGGCAGCATTTGAGCTCTAGCAGGTGTGAGACTTAAACTAACACTATCTGTTACTATAATGGGATGGGTGATGGTGTTTTTATCTTTGTGTAGATGTATTATGCTGTGTTAGATTTTGAATTTTATATTCTCTCTTAGAAAATAAGAGAAATAGCAAAGTTCTTGTCCCACACCACCTCCATGTCCTTTGGGCTCACGGTAATTCTCATTTCTATAGCACTTTAGGGTTTACAAACCATTTTCCTCACAAGACCCTTGTGATGCAAATAGTACACATGTTTCTGGCTTCATTTTGCAGGTGAGGAGATTGAAGCTTAGAGAGGCTGATCCATTTGCCCATGGTCATTAGGTTATTAAGTGTTAGAGCCAGGGCTGAAAACCAAGTCTTCCATTTGAGGTCCAGCATTCTTTCCACTGCACCTCACTGCCTCCTAAGTACTTACTTTGTGTTCCTATCTTTGCATAAAGTTCTACCATGTGACACATATTTCTTTCCCAGCCTATATGATTTTGAGCAAGTGGCAGATATAAAGACACTCAGATGTAAAGAAACATGTTAAGGCAAATGGGAAGCCAAAAGTTGGAAGACTCAACTTGATTCTTTTTATGGCCCTCTGCCTAGGCCCAGTCACCTTAAAAAGGCTGAGTGAAGGACAGCAGTCAGATAATCCTGACCAAAAAAGTAGAATCCAGGTGTCATGATCTAGATGCCTAGATTCCTTCTAAATCCTTTGTAGGAATTAGAAGCCCAATTCAGCCCACCTGTTCTGGTCTCTTACCAGAGCAGCACCATGACAGGCCGTCTGACAGTGGAGAGAAGTTGCTTTCTACTGTCGCACAAGCCCACAGCCTGGGCACAGGTTTTCATCTAGTCATGGAGGAATTCTCAAACACATTACAGTGGACTACACTAAATAAAAGAAGTCTTGAGATTGAAAGGAAGAGTTATCTAAATTAGATTTCCCCCCCTCTCGCCACCTAGATGTCTATCTGGCTCTGTATGTTTATGAGTTGTGTTGTTATTCTAACAATATTCATTTCTAAATTATGATACTTTTCAATGAGAGTTTTTTTTCAGGGATAAAGTAATAATAAATAATAGCTCAAGAAGGTTCCTTCAGCTCACTATTTCTTCATGTATGTTTAAGCTTGTTAAATGGTTAAATGATTTCTTTTTTTAACCCACCAATTGTCAGATGCTTACAACATGCAAAAATTCTTTTTCAGTCGAAGTCTAAAAAACCCTAAAGGGAACATTTTTGTAAAGTTGGAAGAAAATCCGTGTAGCCATCTTGGGTTATGAAAACATTTTTAATGGTTTCATTTCTAAAAGGGACCAGGAGCTCTCAGATTCCTCAGAAATGTCTGAAACATAACATTTTAAACTTATCCCCTGTCTTTCAAATCCCCTGTGGAAAGTCCGAGCTTGAAAAACAGCTGAATTTTTAGAAGCAGAGATATAATCACTGGAAAATATGAAATCTCTTTCTATTCACCCCACTCCCTAACTTCTCCTTCTTACAAGGGGCAGATGGATGACTGGTGGAAACCTTGTTGAAAGATTTGAATTGCCAAACACAGTCAGTGAGATTCCACTGAGAAGCGGCAAAGAGAAACCCAGGATCAGTTATACAAAATGGCCTCCTTCCTTTATATGATGCAGGAAGGAAAAGACTTAGCCTTTTTCCTGCAAAAGCCACAATATTACTGATATGCCCAAGCAACTGGAAAAAAAGTAGTATGGGCTCTGTGTATAAGGACTATAGAACTAAGAAGGGAGAAATCAATATGGATAGTATGGACAATTTTTTCCTCCCGAAGCCCCATTCAGGAACCATATTGCTAAGTTTGTATTTGTCATCTCTTTAAAGAGTTTCATGAGTGGGGCCATGAGGATCCATATTTCCCTATGAATGTTTTCTTGGCCACAAGTAGCTTATGAGGGAGATAAGAATGAGGCCATGTTACTTTTTGAGGACTCTTCTTTACATGGCCTGCATCCCACAACCACCAGGCACCAGTGTGCCTCTATAAAATAGATGTGATTGTGCGATGTATGGATCATTGCTAACCACCTTTCAATGGTGAGTGAACTTGGGAATAGAGCATAACCCTCAAGGATGCCATCACATTTTTGTGCCATACTCTGAGATACAGGGACAACCTTGAGTCCCTTCTTATTCTGAGAAACAAATGGGAAGTTCATTATTATTCTTTTGTTATTATTAGACTATTAGTGGTATTAAAATCAAGAGCGATAACTATTACCTATATCCCAGGAGTCTGTGCTATGGGCATTGTTTTATGTTATTGCTTTGGTTCTCCAGTTCCACTTAGACAAATGAGGTGTAAAATGTGTGTTTCTTATACCAAACCCTCAGTAAACACTGTCCGATAGTTAAGATCCAGCGTCTCATTATAGTGAATATCATTATGGAAGGCCATGATTTATCTACAGTATGAGGGTAGGTTTTTTTCTGCCAGGATCACTGTTGATGTCACAGTCTGTCTGGCTCCAGGATGACTGGTTTATACTCAGGTCCGTACAAGATCCAGGCTTGTTGTTTTGTCTTATTCAGAGTCCATGAACAAGATGGATTTATCTTGATGAATAAGATTGAGCCAGACTCTGAGCTGAGAGCATCCTGTCTGCCCCCTTTTCATAGAAAACAAGCTGGGCCTTTTGCTTCATTTGATAGTGAATAATCTCCATTTTCATTATGAATTGATGGTCGTCTTGAATGAGAAAAAAGAAATTACAATAATTGAAAAATTGAATTTTTAGAAGCAGAGATATAAATCCTGGAAAATATGAAATATCTTTCTGCTCACCTAATGCTCTAACTTCTGATAGTGATTCCTGGAGAGCAGCTGAGCCTCCCCTCTGCAAGGGCACCTCTGCCTTCAGCAGTGCCCACGTCCTAGTCAAACAATATTTTAAGGGAAACATGAATAATACAGATTTTATATCCTAAATCTCTCATTTCCTTAGCCTTTTGAGATGCTCTTCAAGAAAAACCTCCTGCCCAACAAGTTTTGGCCCTGAGTATTTAGGTGTTTCAGTGGATGTGCAGGACCTGATATACAGAACACCCAGTGCTTTCTATTATGTGCATGGGTTGATGACAGTCAATGATCACAGCACAGTTAATTTTCCTGATGAAGCTAGAGGGCTGGGCAGTGACCAAAGCACACAGTTGGCACAAAAGCACTATATTCAGTTTTCTCTCTCTGACTCTAGACAAGTGGGAATACAGTTGACCTGAACTGCCCCCTTGTTCATCCATTCATTCAAACTGTGCAAGTTCCTTTGATAGTGACCACAGATTATTAGCATCTCTGGCAAGACTCAACCACACCATAATAAATCAAAGTGACCTATTTCCCCTGCCCCCTGGTCTGGCCCAAATCTTCTCAAGAGAAGGTTGTCCTCCTTTTGTGATTCAAAACATTTAAGAAGTTTCCTACAAACCAACTTGGTGAAAATAACCGCTATCTTTTTTTCACCTAAGGTAAAAAAAAAAAAGTTAATGCTCTTTTTCTCTATTTTCATTCCTTTTGTTGTTCTTACCTGGACCTGAACCTCTGAAAGAGATTCCTGTGGCTCCACCTACCACTGCAGCCAGCAGCATAGAGGAGCCAGAAGGTAGGTTGTTTCTTGGCCTTTACTTTTTAAGTTTTTGTTCTGAATTGCTGTGGGTACAGGAAGATGCTTCATGGACAGAAATGAAGGAAAATAGGTAGAGAGGAAGAACATGAGGACAGAGAGAGGCTCTCTTGCTAACTCCATCCCAGATTTAAATATTCACTTCACTATTGTGAAGATATCCAATTTGATGTAGGTTTGCTGATACACGATAAGGAGGAAGGCTTTTGTTGAGGGCACCCCTTCCTTCCGCCTTCTCTCCTTTCCCCGTTTCCCTGTTGGGAATCCAATTATCAAAAACTTTTCATGGTCACCCAAATGAGAAGCTGTTTACACACCAGCTTACAGCCAGTGGAGTAGAAGTTTAGTAGGTCTGTAGTTCTAGGATCTCTGGGCTTCAAAGTGGCCTCTGAAAACCAAGGTGACACCCATCTGGTTGTTTCATAAAGACAACAAGTTCTCTATGTCAGAAACAGAATTCTGTATCATTCTTCCAAAACTCATCCATCTCTCCTTTAACTTCATGCATTTTCTTGGGGGAAATCATCATTTTTCTTATTACTCAGATTCATAACCAGAGTCATCCTTATTCACCCCCCATATCCAATCAGTTGCCATATGTTGTTGATACCTTCAAAAACAGCTTTTGCTTTGGTCCTCTTTTCTTCACTCACATGGCCAACCAACCTTGTTCGGACCCTTATCACCAATGGTGTGAAATGTTTCAATAGCCTCGTGATTTGTCTCTGTACAACAAGTATCTTTCTCACCTCAGTCAATGCTTAACAAACAGCTACCAAACTTTTCCACTAAAGTACAAGTCTGAGTATCTCATTTCCTTGCTCGAGAACTTTAGTCTCTAAAATGATATTTACTTCTAGAATAAAATGCAAATTCTTCTGTTTGGGTTTTAAAGGCTTACCCAATCTGGTCCAGGCATTCTTTCTAGACTGGTATCCCATCACTTCCCATCCTTATGACTTAAGTCAAACTGACCTAGGTTATATATGACCTTTGGTCTTACACCTTTCCGCCTTTGCATATGCTACCCCCAAATGCCTAGAATGATCTCCTTCCTCATCTGTGCCTCTTGGAAACACTTGTTCTCATCAAGTCTTAACTCATACCACTTCCTATAAGAAGCTTTTCCTGATTGCCAGTTATTAGCGTTTCCCCCTTGCCCTGAAATTACTCAAAGAAAGGAAGAAAGAAAGAAAAAGAAAGAAAGGAAGGAAGGAAGGAAGAGAAAGAAAATAGCATACTTCAGTCTGTATTCAGACAACATTAGTTCTTTCTCTGAAGGCCAATAGCATTTTCCCTCATGAATCCTTTGGGATTATCTTGGATCATT
The DNA here is from genome assembly GCA_028646595.1 of Phalanger gymnotis. Classification (NCBI taxonomy): domain Eukaryota; kingdom Metazoa; phylum Chordata; class Mammalia; order Diprotodontia; family Phalangeridae; genus Phalanger; species Phalanger gymnotis. The sequence goes on from CM053627.1 coordinate 203,265,405, forward strand.
GTATATATATTGAGAATAGCTAAATTATTCACACTTCATCATACAATATTGCTGTTACTGTGTACAATAGTCTCCTGGTTCTACTCACTTCACTTTGTATCTGTTCATGTAAGTCTTTCCAGGTTTTTCTGAAATCATCCTGCTTGCTATTTCTGTTAGCACAATAATATTATGTCACAATCACATACCACAACTTGTTCAGTCATTCCCGAATTGATGAACGTCCCTCAATTTCCAATTCTTAGCCACCGCAGAAAGAGCTGCTATAAATATTCTTGTACACATATTTTACCTGATCATAGTATATGATCCTTGTGATATATTGCTGTAATCTCCTTGCTAGCCTTTTTTAAAAAAATATTTGTGTCAATATTCATTAGGAAAATTGGTTTATAGTTGCGTTTTTCTATTTTTGTTCTTTCTGGTTTAGGTATCAGCACCATATTTGTGTTGTAAAAGTAATTTGGTAGGATTCCTTCTTTGCCTGTTTTTCCAAATAGATTACATGGTATTGAGATTAATTGTTCTTTAAATATTTAGTAGAATTTGCTTGTGAATCCATCTAGCTCTAGGGAATTTTTCTTAGAAAGTTCATTTGTGGCTGTTCAACTTTTTCTAAGATTGGGTTATTTAAGTATTCTATTTCCTCTTCTATTAATTTGGGCAATTTATATTTTTGTAAATATTCATCCATTTCATTTAGATTATTAGATTTATTGGCATATAATTGGGCAAAATAGCTTCTAATAATTTTTAAAATTTCCTCTTCATTTGTGGTGAATGCATACCTTTTATTTTTGATACTGGCAATTTGGTTTCCTTCTTTCCTTTTTTAAAAACAAATTAACCAGTGGTTTATCTGATTTCTTTTTTTCTTTTTTTCATCAAACCAACTTCTAGTTTTATTTATTAGTTCAGTGGTTTTCTTTCAATTTTATTTTCTCTCCTTTGATTTTCAGGAGTTCCAATATGGTATCTACTTGATGGGTTTTAAATTTGTTCTTTTTTCTCATTCTTTAGTTGCATGGCCATTTTATTGATCTGTTCTTTTTCTATTTTATTGATATAAGCATTTAGAGATATAATTTTTCCCCTAAGTGCTATTTTACTGCATCCTATAAATTTTGGTATGTTGTCTCATTATTGTCATTCTCATTAATGAAATGATTGATTGTTTCTATGATTTGTTCTTTGACCTGTTTATTCTTTAGGATTAGATTTCTTAGTTTCCAATTAATTTTTATTCTATTTCCACTGCTCTTTACTGAATGATTTTATTTCATTATTATCTGAAAAGGATGCATTTAATATTTCTGCTTTTTTGAAGTTGATTGTGGGGTTTTTATGCCCTAATTTATGGCCATTTTTTGTGTAGATGCCATGTACAGCTGAGAAAAAGGTATATTCCGTTCAATTTTTTCCAGAGATCTATCATATCTAACTTTTCTAAAATTCTATTTATCTCCTTAACTTCTTTATTCTTTATTTTTTGGTTAGATTTATTGAGCTCTGAGAGGGGAAAATTGAGTTCCCTCAATAGTATAGTTTTATTGGCTATTTCCTCTTTTAAGTTTTAGTTTCCTTATCTCTTTTAATTAGATCTCTTTTTGCTTTTGCTTTGTCTGATATGATTGCTACCCCTGCTTTTTTTTTTAACATTAGCTGAAGCATAATGGATTCTCCTCCAGCCCTTTACTTTTACTCTGTGTGTCTCTCTGCTTCAAGTGCGTTTCTTCCCACCCACCCCACCCCCACCATTAAATTATCTATTTATTTATTTTTAGTTTTTAACATTCCCATCTATAAGATTCTGAGTTCTAAACTTTTTCCCTGCACTCCCCCACCCAGACAGTGTGCAATCAGATACAGACTTTACTTATACAATCATAATAAACATATTTCCACAATAGTCATATTGTAAAGAAGAATTAGAACCAAAGGGGAAAAATCACAAGAAAGAAACAAAAAACAGAGAGAGAGAGAAAATAGTATGCTTCGATCTGCATTTGAACTCCATAGTTCTTTCTCTGGATGTGGATAGCATTTTCCATCATGAGTTTCAAGTGTGTTTCTTATAAACAATGTAAACAATATAAACAAAGGATTCTGGTTTTTAATCCGTTCTGTTGTCTGCTTCTGTTTTATGAGTGAGTTCATCCCATTCACATTTATAGTTACGATTAACAGTGTATTTGTCTCCATCCTAATTTTCCCACGTTTATCTTTCTCCTTCTCCTACCTTTCACCCTGTTCCTTTGCACAAGGATCACTGCCGTTCCCAATCTTCCTTCCCTTCTATCAGACTCCCCACCTTTTCTTGTCCCGATCCTTTTTAACTTCCATATAGGGTAAGATAGATTTCTGTATCATCCTGAGTTTGTATGTTATTCCCCCTTTGAGCCAATTCTGATAAGAGTAAGATTCAAGCTTTGCCTGCCACTCTCTCCCCGCATCTTTGCCTCCACTGTAATAGCTGTTTTATGGAAGATAATTTACCCCAATCTATCTCCCCCTTCCCTCTCCTCTCAGTGCAATCCTTTTTCTCACCCTTTTACAAAAGGTTAGGGCTTTTTTTTTTAATATCATCTGATCATAGTCATCTCACACCCACACTCTCTGTCCATGTATATTCCTTCTAATTGTCCTGACTAGACCAAACCTGATAGTGTTCTTAAGAGTTACAAATATCATCTTCCATGCAGGAATATGTTTAATCTTAAAGAATCTCTTATATTTTCTCTTTCTTATTTTTTACATTTTTATGTTTTCATTGATCTTGTATTTGAAGATCAAATTGTTTATTCAGCTCTGGTCTTTTAATTAGAAATGCCTCAATATCCTCTATTTAATTAAAATATAAATTTTTCCCCCTAAAGGATTATACTCAGTTTTGCTGCATGGGTGATTCTTGGTTGTTAATCCTAACTTCCAAAATATCATATTCCAAGCCCCCTGGTTCTTTAATGTAGAAGCTGCTAAATCCTGAGAAATCCTGACTGTGGCTCCATGATATTTGAATTATTTACCTTTTTTTTGGCTGCTTATAGTATTTTCTTCTTGACCTGGAAGCTCTGGAATTTGACTATGATATTCCTAGGAGTTTTCATTTTGGGATCTCTTTCAGGTGGTGATTAGTAGATTCTTTCAATTTCTATTTTGCCCTCTGGATCTAGGATATCAGGGCAGTTTTCCTTGATAATTTCTTGAAATGTGATATCTAGGCTCTTTTTTTGATCATGGATTTCAGGTAGTCTGATAATTCTTAAATTTTCTCTCTTCAATCTATTTTCCAGGTCAGTTGTTTTTCCAATGAGAAATTTCACATTTTCTTCTTTTTTTTTCTTCTTTTGATTTTATCATATCTCGATGTCTCATGGAGTCATTAGTTTTCACTTGCCCAATTCTAATTGTTAAGCACTTATTTTCTTTTGCATTTTTTGTGAGCTTTTGTATCTCCTTTCCCATTTGGCCAATTCTATTTTTTAAGGAGTTATTTTCTTGGTGAATTTTTATATACCTTTTCCATTTTTTGTTTCTTTTACCAAGCTATTGACTTTTTTCATGATCTTCTTGTGTTACTACCATTTCTTTTCCCAATTTTTCTTCTACTTCTCTTGTGTACTTTTAAAAATCTTTTGTATGCTCTTTTCAGGAGTTCTTTTGGGGCCTGAGACCAATTTACATTTGTCTTTGATGCTTTGCATGTAGATGTTTTGACACGGTTATCCTCTTCTAAGTTTGTGCCTTGATCTTCTGTCTCATTCTAACTTTCTCTAATTAGGTTCTTTGTTTTGTTTTTTGCTCTTTTTTCTACCTCTTTTGTGACTTTGATAGTTTTATGTGAGAGTTGGGCTCTTATACCCTTTTTTGTATACCAAGCACTTAGCACAGTGCTTGGTACACAGTAGAGGCTTAATAAATGCTTCTTGACTGCTAAGTTTTTAGTAGTGTTAAAATGCTAAGTTTTTCTACCTAGACATTATGCCTGAAATTCTAGTGGTTGCTGCCAAATGAGTAGTTGTTCTTATTAATTGGTTTGTTAGGTCCAGTGGACAAGTTCTTGACCAGGTGTTGATTACCAAGACATATGAATAGTAGATGAACCACAGAATCTCAGAGTGGGAAGGGACCTTAATGACAGTCTAGTCCAACCATTACCTAACTGTGAATCTGATCTACCACACCCTCAATAAATGGTCACTGAGACTTCACTTGAAGTCCTCAAGTGAGAGGGGAAATACTCTCTTTTAAGGGAACCTATTCCATTTTTGATAGTTCTAGTTGGTAAGAAGTTTGACTGACATGGATCTGCCACTTCACCCTCCATCCCTATTCATTGCTTCTTACTCCTGCCATAAGGGACTGACTAGACCTCTTTCTCGTTTCCTTAAGCCAATTCTATATGGCATCATTTGAAGTCCCTTCAGCCATCTTGACCTCTTCCTTCTGGATATGTTCCAGTCTGTCAATATCCTTCCTAAAACATAATGTCTAGAACTGAGTATAGTCTATTAGATATGAATATGGGTATTTTCACCTCCCTCATTATTGCTACTGTACCTCTCTAAATGCAACCTGTGATTGTATTTGCTTTTTTGGATTCCAAGTCTCACTTGATTCACATCGAGTTTGCATGCAATTCACTAAAACTCCCAGGTGTATTTTTCAGATGGACTGCTGCCAAGCCATGCCTCCCCTTCTTATACTTGTGAAGTTAATTTTGTAAAGCTGACTTTGTCTATAAAAGTATCTTATAACCTAACAGCATAAAATATGTTAAAAACTAATTTTTATCCTTTACATAAACCTTTTAAGTCAAGATAGAATAGAAAAATTTTGAAAGAAATACGAAATTAGACGTTATTAAGGACTACTTAACACTCTGGGTTGTCTTTTCAGGTGTAAGTAGAATGAACACCATATTTAAGGTTAGAAACAATCCAAGCTCTGCTCAATTAAGGAATGCCTTTAGTTTTATATTAATTAGACCTTGCTCCAAAATCACAGAATCTCAAAATTGTAAGGGATCTCAGAGGTTACCTGGACCAACCATATCCAAATGAGAATCTTTTTTCTAACAGACTTAACAAATGATAACCCAGTTTTTGCATCAAGGTCTTCTAGAAGGGACTGCGTACCGAGGCATTCAATCTCATTGCTTGAAGAGCTCTAATTGTAGGGAAGTTTTTTCTTGCATCAAGTCTAAATTTGCTTCTTTATAACTTTTGTAAGGTACTTGTTTCTTCCTCCTGTGGCCAAACAGAAAAAAAACTAATAATCCCTCTTAAGTATGCTTACATGGGACAGCTTTTAAATACTTTAAAACATCTTCATGAACCTCTAAGTCTTTTCTTTTTTAGATAAAATATCTCCAGTTCCTTCAAATATCCTCCAGTTCCTCATATGTCTTCTGACTTCAAATCTCATTCCCTTTACCTTTTACTGTACTCCCTCTTCACATTTTGATCTCAAGTATAAGTAAGTACTTTTTCCTATTGAGTTTTATCACATTGAATTCACCCCAATGTTCCACCTAGATTGTATCATCCTTAAGGACTTCAGTTGCCTTCCTGGAAGCTTTTCAGTTTATTGATATCCTTACTGAAATGTGACATTTGGACCTGAGTATAATGAACCATAAAGTGGTCCAATGAGAATATAGTAAAGTAGGATTTTCAGCCATTCTAGTCTTGGATCTTATGTATTTCATATTACAGCCTAATATCCAAGAGATTAGATGGATAATTTTTGGATATAAATTTGATAAGTTTAGCACAAACAAAATCAACATAGTTAAAAATTAGAAGAGAAATAGTTCATTGTAGAAAGTTTCTCTGATAAAGGTCTATATATTCTAGATATTTAAGAAACCGATTAACATTTATAAGAACAAGAGCCATTTCTCAATAGCTGGTAATCAAAGGGTATGAATAGGCAATTCTGAAAGTAAGAAATCCAAGCTGTTCAAAATCATATGAAATAAATACTCTAAATCACTAATAATTAGAGAAAAGCAAATCGAAACAACTCTAAGGTTTTACCTCACACCCATCAGATTGGTAGAAATTACCAAAAAAGTTAAATGATTACTGTAGAAGCACAGCAGGGAAACAAACATATCAATATTCCCTGTTAGTGGAGCAATTTGGAACTATACCCACGAGGTCACTAAATGATGCATATCCTTTGACTCGGCAAAAGCATTACTAGGCTTATGCCCCCAAGATATCAGAGAAAGAGAAAAAATACATGAATATACAGATTTTTGTTTTATAATATCAAAGAATTGGAAACTAAGGAGGCACCCATCAAACAGGGGAGTAGTAGAACAAATTGTGATACCTGAGAAATACAAAAAGGGATATTTTCCAAGAAACCTGAAAAGAGTTATATGAACTGATGCAGAATGAAATTAGCAGAAACTGGAGAACAATTTATATGATAACAGCAATATTGTAAAAAAAAAACTGCTTGGAAGATTTAAGAACTCTCATCAATCATCAGTGATTCCAAAAGACCAACAATGAAGCAAATTATCCACTTCCTGACAGAGAGGTGATGAACTCCAAGTACAGAGTGAGACATATGTTTTTGGATATGGCTAACATGGGGATTGGTTTTGCTTGATTATATGTATCTGATGCAAAGATTTTATTTTTTCCAAATCAGGTAAGGAATTGAGGTGGGTATTGATGGAGTTTCCAAAGTGAAAGGAATAGAAAAGAGAAGAGGGTCATCGATGCAGTTTGAAATGCATAGAAGAGAATGAAGTGCAGGTCAGTAGGAAACATAGATAAGCAGGATAGTTTTGAAGATAACAAGTTGCATTTATTATATATTTTAAAAAGAAAGGAAGTTGATCACAAAATAGTCACAGCTTCATGTGCATATATATATAGTAAATACATATAGTATACATATATATGTGTATATATATGTCTAATTCATATATAGAAATGCTTGTCTTATTTGGTGTTGGTTAAGTTAAAAAAATTCTCCTAATCTCTCATTAGTTTTTTCTGGCTGCCACATTTGGTAGCTGATTCATTAAAATTGTAGTCCACTAAAAATTCTAGATCTTTACCAGACAGAATGCTGTGGATTATAGGCACACAGCATTATCTCCCTCATCAAAAACATTGTAACTCTCTTAAAACTATTTTTTTCCTGCCACAACTGTTGATTCACATTGAGCTTGTGGTCCACTAAAAGCCCTGGTCTTTTTTTTCCAGATAAACCATCATCTAGCCCCATTCCCCTATATTTTTTTCTCATGAAGTTCATAGGCTCATAGATTTAGAGCTGAAAGACTTGTGAAGTTATTAAGTGCCCTTGCCATTTCACAGATGAAAAAATTGAGGCTGAAAGCAGCTTAGTAATTTGCCCAAAATCAGACAGTTAATAAGTGACAGAATTGAGATTTGAACCCATATCTTCTGACTTCACATCTCATTCCCTTTCCCTTTTACCATACTCCCTCAAGTATAACTAAGTACTTTTTTTCCTATTGAGCTTTATCACATTGAATTCACCCCAATATTCCACCTAGATTGTATCTTTTTGGATCCTAATCTTGTTATCTCTCCTAAAATTGTGAAGTAGGATCATAGAGGTAGAGCAGGAAAAAACCTTAACAGTCATTCAAGTCAGAACCATAATTTTGTAGTTAGAGAAACAATCCCATGAAAATGAAGTGAACTGCTCCAGGTTACTGATGGAGTAAGTGGCAAAAATATGATTTAGATCCAGGCCCGTTGACTTCAGGCCTCAACTTGATGAGTGTGCTATCTTTATACTTGTCCAAGTCATTGATAAAAATGGACCTAGGACTAAACACATATCCTTATGGTACTCCACGAGAGACTACTTTTGGGGTATAGCCAATCAGTTCTGAATTAACCTATGTGTACTAGCACACAGCTCTCCAGTGTAACCACAATAATAATAAGAGATGCTTGGTCAAATGCTTTTTCTAAAATCTAGGTCCATTCTGTCTATATTACTTTTGTCTAGTAACACTATCAGAAAGAGAAGTCATGTCAGTCTGGCATGGACTGTTCTTGACAAATCTACACTGGCTCTTTGTAATTCCTGTTTTCTTATCCAGATGATCATTAACCATCTCTTTAATAATGCATTATGTGATTTTCCCAAGAATCAAAGTTAAGCTTACTGGCTTATATTCATTTCTTCTCTTTCAAACATTAAGAATAATTGATATTTATCTAGCACTTTAAGTTTTGCAAAACATGTATGTGGAACCAATAATTGCCAATCCTAGGGTAACGCTCTCATTCTCCATAATTTTTCAAAGATCACTAATTCTTTCACTGCCCTAGAATGCTGTTTACCCATTGGGATTGGAATCTGTCAAGGTCTGATAACTAACATTTATGTAGTGCTTGCTATGAGCCAGACTTGACACTAAGTGCTTGATAATCATTGTCTTATTTGATCCTCACTGCAACCCTGGGAGGCAGGTGTTGTTTTTATCCCAGTTGCATAGATGAGGAAACCAAGGTAAATAGACATTAAGTGACTTCCCCAGGATCACACAGCTAATAAGTGTGGGGGCCAAACTTGAACTCAGGTCTTCCTGATTCCACTGTGCCACCTTGCTGCCTTCAATTGGGTTTCTATTCCATGTTTGCCATTTTGTTCCTTTCTAGCCTGAAGATCATTCTTTGTGGCAAAGAAAATAAAAGGAATATAGAAGTTCAGAAGTTCTGCCTTGTCTGTTATCATCATTCCGTCATCCCAAGCAATATTCATTGCTCATCTTGGAGCCTCCTCCCCCTTTTTTCCATGTTGTTACCATGTTGGCCTTCTTTGCCAACCTTAATTCCGTCTTATATTTAGCATTTTTGATACTTTTCTTCTAGGACTATGCCACCATTGCCTATCATTAATTCCATTTCTTGTACATTTCTTTTTAAGACCTAACCTGGTACCAACCACATTGATCTTCTAAACAATTCTTTCTTTTCTTCCTAATCCAAACGATTTTTCTTCGTATTGTCAGAATTTCATTCTTGGGAGTATCTCATCCCTCTTGAGCTGACTTACTCTGTAGAATTTTAGGCCATAGGATTCTACCTCTTCATTCTCTGAACCCTTGGAAATGACCTGTTCTAAAATCTGGGGGGGGTGGGGTGGAGATGACAGACATTTCCTGTGGTTCCATTGTTTCCAGGATCTCATACACTAGCTCTCCTTGTTGTTGAGATTTAGATCTAATAATGATTCCTCTCATGGGATTTTTCCCCCTGTTTTATAAGGGATTAAGTTATTGTTAAGGCAAGTCAAGAAATCATTAGCTGCTCTGCTTTACATGCAAAAAGAGTGCCAGCAGATAGTTACTTCATCACTCCTGTATCATGCCTCTGGCCCAGACTCAAGATCTATTTACTTAATTCCTCATCTGTTTCTTTCTTTACTTCAGGTGATACAGAGTATATTAGTCTATACAGTGATAATATATATTCCTTCTGTTTCTGACACAACTTCCTATTGAGCTTTCCTCAGATGTCCTCTAACATGCTTCTCTTCACCCCCATGCTTATGTTCTCTTCCTTTAAATCTCCTCCTGCAAGATCCTCTGCTCTGTTTTAAAATTGCAAATTAAAAATAGGCATGGTGGGGTGGGGAGTGGTAGAGAAAAGGGGGAAGAGAATCAACTCATAGTACTTCTCTGTGGTCTATAAGAACCGAATAAAACCTGCTGGATTCTTCTCCCAATTTGGAAAAAAAAATTTCCTTTTAACTACTTATACACATTCACCCTCTTCGAAAGCTCCAGCTTTATCTGCTTCCTTAACAAGGAATTAATTTCTTTGCTCATTTTATGACTTTTTCCTTTTCAAAAACAAATTGCCTGTTTTCTCAAAAGAACTAGATTTTCAAAATTCTTCTGAATATCATAAGTTCGATTTGAATATAATTATAAAATAATAATAAAAGTTAGCATTTACATTGCATTTTAAAGTTTGCAAAGAACTTTTTGACATAAAAATGGTGGTGGTTGTAGCCCCAAAACATTTGTTCAGAGCCCCTGGAACATCTAAGTAGAGTTTCTGGATCTCTCGAAGGTCTCTGAAATTCTCTGTCCAGAGGCTGAGGTTTGGACTATGGTACTCATAGTGGCAGGCCTGGTGCCTTTCCTAGGTCCTGAGTGCTGAGAAGTGAGCTGCAGCACTCATTCATCTACAAGTCCATGCTCACATGTTTCAGCAGGCCAGGGCAGTGTGGGCAAGATGCCAGTAGAGAAAGATGGACATGAGAACTCAGCCACCCCCAGAGCCTGTCAATTCTTGCACCGTTTGAATAGGAGATGCTTGTGTTGGGTGCTTAGAGAGAAACTTATTTGCTCTTGTACCAGTAATGGAGAATTAATAAATGGGAATCTGCTCTTTGAGGTGACAAATATAACCTCACGTTGAACTCATTCATTGGATGGGCTTTCTTGTTGGAAATCTCTCTTCCACTTAGGATCATAGATTTAGAGCTTGAAGGGTCCTAAGACACTGTCAGTCTAGTACATTCTACTTCATTTTATAGCAAGGAAGACCATTTCAGGGAGGTTAAGTGACTTGCCCACTGTTATGCATGTAGTAAATGTCAGAGGCAAGGTTTGAACCCAGGTACTCTGACCCCAGAGTCACTGGTGTTTCCTCTGTAGCATGATGCCTTTCTTGTTTAGCTTATAACCCTTCCTGGGGCAGAAAAGACCAAGAATGCCATGCCTGTGAGAAGTGTATAACAGGGAAAGTTGCAGGCAGACAGGGTGAGTAGGTGACTATGTACATAAGAGGAGAGAGAACAGGAGAGTAAAGGGAATACAGGAGGATAATTCACAGTTAACCTATTGAAAGATGACCATTATACTCCAAGCCCCCACAGCTCTCTCTGTCCTTTTGATTCTTTTTTTTAATTCTTTTTTTAAAATTTAATTTATTTAATATATTTAGTTTTCAGCATTGATTTTTGCAAGAGTTTGAATTATAAATTTTCTCCCCATTTCTACCCTCCCCCCACTCCAGGATGGCGTATATTCTGGTTGCCCCATTCCACAGTCAGCCCTCCCATCTGTCACCCCACTCCCCTCCCATCCCCCTTTCCCTTCTTCTCTTGTAGGGCAAGATAAATTTCTGTGCCCCATTGCCTGTGTATCTTATTTCCTAGTTGTGTGCAAAAACTTTTTTCTTTGTTGTTGTTTTTGAACGTCTGTTTTTAAAACTTTTCCAGGTCAGTGGTTTTTCCAATGAGATATTTC
>CM053627.1:203277176-203341195 GCA_028646595.1 Phalanger gymnotis
CTTAGGGAGGGTAGGTGGGAAGGGAAGAGGGGAGAACATTTGGAACTCAAAGTTTTAAAAAAGGGATGTTCAAAAACAAAAACAAAAAAGTTTTTGCAGGCAACAAGAAAATAAGATACACAGGCAGTGGGGCATAGAAATTTATCTTGACCTGCAAGAAAGGAAGGGAATGGGAAGGTAGTGGGGTGACAGATGGGAGGGCAGACTGGGGAACAGGGCAGCCAGAATATATGCCATCTTGGAGTGGGGGGGAGGGTAGAAATGGGGAGAAAATTTGTAATTCAAACTCCTGTGAAAATCAATGATGAAAACTAAATATATTAAATAAAATGTATAAAAAAAACAAAAGAAAGTAGTTTTATCAGTTGGCATTCCATTCATCAGTAGTTATTGATACTATTTTGAGCACTTTTGGAGGAGTAGTAATGATATCTGTGATTTTTCCCAAGCCTTTGGTGTCCTCCCCCTTTCAGATCAGCCCTCCAATTCTCAAAACTGTGTGGTCTCTAACATGAAATATTTCTGTGTTTTATTAGTCTGGTCCTTCAGTTTCTCACTCGATGTTTGTTTTCTTTAGTATCATTTCTACTTGCACATGCAAAATAATGCATATTGTTAGGTAAGTCCAAATGTGATGACTTTGTTGTCATTGATGGATAAAATCTTTTTTTTAAAATAGCCTTTTCCATGTGTTTTTTTTTCACTTTAATGAAGAAAAAAGAATTATATTTTTATGCTACTCTCTCTACCAGTAAAGATCAGCACCTGCCCTGCTACTTATTGTCTTAAAGAGTTGATTAGGACACTAATAAGTGACTTGCTCAGGTTCACACAGCCAATGTGCATCACAGGCAGAATTGGAACCCAGGTCTTACTGCCTCTGTTAATGCTGCTGCCCCCACCTTCTTAGCAGCCACAGGGAATAATGAACCAGAAAAGAAAGTTCCTCCCGCTAAAGTCTTTGACACTGCTGAATAGTTAAACATCAGAAACGGATGTGGTTTTTATCAGTGTGAATAAGACCAAAGAAGATGTGTGTGTCCATCAGCTTCATCTCCCCTATGCAAATTAAATTATTTGTCACCTCGAGCACTAGCAATTGCCACCTGCCCTGACACTACACTTTAAGGACCACTGGACTTTTCCATCTGACGTGTAACTAAGCTCTATTCCTTGTTGTGTTTCTTGTGAGAATGAGAGCTACTTGAAAGCAGGGATGTCTGGCTTTTCTGTTTGTGTTTCTGTCATTTGAAAAAGTTCAAAATGTGGTGAACTATTCCCTCTGTCCTGTGCCATACCTGGGTGCTGTAGGGCACATGGGGGCTATTGACCCTCTTGGGATCACATTGTCTTGGAAACACAGATCCTAAGCCTACCTCAGGGGAGGATGTGAGAGGAAAGTTGAGGAGAATCCCACTTTTCCTATGCTTGATGCTCAGGGAACTTACTTGTCCAGGAGAAGAAGGGAAAATTAAGTGCCTGTCTGTGAAAGGAGGGAAGAAGATGGGAAAATTTTGAGAAATTAAACAGATTACCTAAAATATTCAGGTTATCGATGGTAGAGTAGAAGTCAAATGAGATAATATGTGAAATAATTTATCAATGTAAACTAATAACAGACTTGTTGACTTAAGGTCTCTTCTAGCTTTAATATTATGTAAGATCCTGGGGCAGCTAGGTGGCGCAGTGAATAGAGCACTAGCCCTGGAGTCAGGAAGACCTGAGTTCAAATCTGGTCTCAGACCCTTGACGCTTACTACCTGTGTGACCTTGGGCAAGTCACTTAACCCCAATTGCCTTGCCTTCCTCCTCCAAAAAAATAAATAAATAAAATAAGATCTTGTTATCGTTACCAGGAAGCTAGGTGGTGCACTGAGCCTGGAGTCAGGAAAACCTGAGTTCAAATGCATACTCAGGCATTTACTAGCTGCGTGACTTTGGGTACCTTTTTGCCTCTGTTTCCTTATTTATAAAATGAGCCGGAGAAGGAAACTGCAAACTGCTTCATTGTCTGACAGGAAAACCCCAAATGGAGTCACAAGGACTCAGACACAATTGAAACGATTCAAAGGCAATGACAGAAATTATTGTTGCCATATTATTAGATAAATTCAGATTTCTTGAATAGCGGTCCATCTTCTTAGCCCACGCAGCATTTCCACCATGGAAGGAATATAAGAAACCAGAGACACTCTCTTCTCATAGCAGAGTTCTGTTCTATTTCTTAGCAGTGTCTTTAAAGTAAACAGGTCCCACATATGGTTAACTTCTGGATGGGAAAACTTGAGTTCTGCTCAAGTGCTTAATGATTTCCATTATTTCATCATCTTCTTCCTTCTTCTCCTCCTTTTCTCCTTTCTTCTTCATTTCCATCCTGTCTTCTCTCTTTCCTTCCTCTTTCCCCTCCTTTATATCCTTTTTTTGCTCCCTCTCCAACTTCTCTAACACAATGCCCCCTCACAATGGGTCTGTTCAGCCACTGACAAGGCAGAGAAGGTCAGGCTGGGAGGTAAACTGGGAGGCCAGAGGAGACCACCGGGCATTTCAGATGCCCCAAGGAACACAAAGGGCATTTGGGTTCTCAGGGACCTCATTGTGTCTCTCCACTTGAGCTTTGCAGGTGGCCACCAGTACTCCTACCCCACAAATGGGATAAGCCTGGGACCAGAGGAGCCAGTGGAGGCGGAATATTTAGAATGCTTTGTGAGCTCTTCTCACTAGTGACTGGATGAAGCTACTGGAGAGAAAGGAAAAGTGACAAGTGTCACTGAGAGGGCAGACATCCCTAGAGCTGAGGCATTTGACAGCCCCACTTCTTTCTTAAAAAAAATGCACATTTATGTATATATAATATATTTGTATATACATAGCATATATCTGTATATACACAGACACAATGTGTATTTAATTAGATTGATGCCTTTTGTTTTTATATTGAATAGATATCTGAATATATCCCTCTCCTTTCCCTTATCCAGCAAACTTTTCATTTTATCAAAGACTCATTTTTAAAAGTATAACAAAAGCAGATGACATTAACTGTATTTGACAGCATATGCAGTATTCTATGCCCATAGTTTCCCACTTCTCTAATGAGATGAAGGAGGCATATTTTCCTCTTTTCCAGGGCCAAACCTTGCCCTCTTCCTTCTTACCCCCTACGTCATGCAACTGTCAAACAGTTTCACAAGACCATTCATTGATGAATCCCCTGCTGAAGAGCAGATGGGTGGACTCAAGGCTGCACATCTGTCATAAATTCATAGACTAGCCCTCTCCCATCCCCACCCCAGGCTAGGCTATGATAAAAATAGAAAGTAAAGTCCTAGAATCCTTATAACTTATGATGGGAATTTCATAGTCACAGATGAAGAAAATATCTTAAGAGTTGGTTATATTAGTTATCTTGTTATCTCCAAGTATTTATCCATTTATTCATTCATTAAATATTTATTATCTACCATGTGCCAAATGTTGTGGAAGGGAAGGGAAGACATGGTCTCTGCCCACAAAGAGCATAAAATCTAGCACTTCTAGGGAGAGAAAACAGAAGCAGGAATTGCTATTATACCAAACAGTGTGATAGGATGATAAAGACAGGTAATGAAAGCTCTTGGGGCCCAGAGGAAAGATAAATCGCAGAAGACTTTGCGAAGCACATGGCAATTCATCTGGGACTTAAAGGTTAGATAGATGAAGCTGGAAGACAGGGAGCAAAAGAGTACTCCAGGCAGGGGGAGAGAAAAGTCATGATTCGAAACCAAGGGATTTATGTAGGAAATAGCACACAGCCTAGCCTGGGATAGTACAGAGTGTATAAGGAGAAAACAATAGGAAGTAAAGCCTGAAAGAGGTTGGGAACCACTTATAAAAGACTTTAACTTATACCTATCTTTTCTGTTCTGTTCAGAGAAGAAGACTATCTAGTTTCTTCAGGCCCTTTACTATTAGATACTAGAAGAATACTATCATTACTTATGGAAATAGCTCACATTTCTGTAGTGTTTTGAAGTTTAAAAAGCTTTTCTTATAATAAGCCTGAGAAGTAGGTGGTATAATTATTATTATCCTAGATGAGGAAATAGAGACTTAGGGAAACAGGGTCACTTGGACTCAGTCCTACAGCTAGTAAGATATAGGAATCTAAACCCAGGCATCCTTCCGTTAAGCTCTCTGCATTTTCCATTAGAGCACACTGCCTCTCTTGCTGTCCATCATCTGGGGTCAGGATTTCTGGATTAGAGGAATACAGTAAGCCCTTTGATTTCATAACATATCTCCATCATTTACTCTTAAAGTGTTTGTGTAACATGTATTTCTGAAAAGTAAAATCAAAGAATTAAAATAGTACATTTCACATAAAGAATTTGATGATACTCCTCATGATAACTGGGGCCATTCTGGGATGTCCCAAAGTATGGGTTTGGAATTGCTGAGTTAGAGGCTGATCATCTGTTTTGAAGAGTATCTATTTTCTTTCTTTCCTTGTTTTTTTTTTTCTTGCTTTAAGGTGCAGGCAAGGGAATAGAGAAGAAACTTGAGACATTCTTTTCTTCCCTAAGTTCCAAGAGGTCAGAAGCCAATATCTTACGTAAAACTTTTGTATTAGAACCGTGTTAATGTTTGTTGCATTGCCAGTAAGAAGGCATGGGAACATAATTCTTCTCGGCATTTTTCAATCACCGAGGTCGACTTTGGAGGGATTGGCTACGTCTCTAGTATTCAAATTTGGCGAATTCTAGCCATCTTTTTCTGGCAGGATAAGAGTTTTTTTATTTGTCCCCTCCTCTTCCACCTCTGTGCAGGCACTATTCCTCTGCTTGGAATCACACTTGGAATTCCTGCTCACACCTTTTCTGTAGACAATCTTCTTCTATTTTGGAGCCCAGCTCAAGTGCTGTCTCCTCCGCGTAGCCTTTCTTGATTCCCTCTAGCTAGAAATTATCCTCTTCTTAAATTTCTTCATTCTGACCTAATTATTTTCTAAATTGTACCACAGGTATTTGTGTACATTTCCTTCCCCTACTCGACTTTAAGCTCCCTAAGAAAGGCACTGGCATTTTTTATCTTTGTGTACCAATACCTAACAGAGTGCATGAAACTTGACAAGCATTATGTTTATTGACTGAAATGATAGGAAATTTTAATTGTGAAAGGAGCCTGTGTTCTAGTCTGATTGGATTTGTCACTAAGCATCTCTGATGTTGACCTTCACTTCCCTCTCTCTGGGACTCAGTTCTTCCTTTATATGAAATCAAGAGTCTGGAATAAGTGATGTCAAAGGACTTTTCCAAACCCAGCTTTCTATTATTTTGTTTATTCCAGCTATCCTTAAAGAGAAATGGATGGGGGGGGGGCGGGGAAGCAGAAGGCGAATGGATAACACAGAAAGTTGATAAAATGTGCCCACCTCTATTCTAATCTTTTGGTGATATTTCAAAGGAAAAATTAGAAGTACCTAACCTTTAACAAGAGTTGGTAGCTAAGTTTCCAGCGCAGGGCAGATAGCCAATGACCTCAAGGAGGGGTAAAGCTCCTCTTCTCTTTTTGGAGAATAGTTTGCAGGTGTCATTTGCAAACATTCTGAGATTATCCTTCAGGAATTTAAAAAAATGCTATGAGGCTTACAGAAAGAAAAGGAATTTTGTCAAGATTAGCAAGGAAATATATTTATCTGAATTGTTGATTGCTTTGGTTGGTTGAGCAAAACAGGGCTTTTGTTTCTGACCACAAAGACTTGAAAAGGCATCATAGAATTTTGGATCTAGAAGGAATTATCTGGTCTAGCTCCCTTACTTTAAAGATGAGAAAACTGTGGCTCAGAGGGGTTAAGTGACTTGTTCAAGGTCAGATAATTAGTATATGAACCATGGTATCCTGATTCCCAGTTCATTATTGTCTGTTATAACGGGTTATATCAAGAAGGCTTCATTTTAAGGAGTAACATGAAGGAAAACATACATGCAAGTGATTAGGAATTCACCAGATACTTGAGACAGCAAGATGTGTTTAAAATTGTAGTGTAAACAATTCAAGATGTTCCCCAGACCCAAACTAGGCTTCTTCCCACCTCCATCCCCAACTGCCAGTGGGAGATGTCCCATTTCCTCACCAGACATTCCTTCACAGAGGCATGAATGTCTTCCATCAGTGCCAGGAAAAGCAGCAACTTGTCTCCTTGGAATTTGTCACTTGGCTCTGAGTATTTATTCTAAGTGTGCTCAGCTAAGGGGGATGCCAACTAGAAAATAGAACCAAGCATTATTGGTAAGGTCTGCCCTGTAATCTGATGTGACTGCTAATCCAAGCATCCATTTTCCTGGCTTTTGAGTTCATAGCCCAACTCCCACTATTGTCACCCCCTGTGCTGAAACGCGAAAAGAGGGCGAATTTAACTACTCTCCGAAACACTGATAAAAGGTGTGGTAGGTGAGAGGAAGAGAGTTAGGAACCAGATCTGTGGCTGTATTCATACATAGAACTCAGAGATGAAGAAATTCTAACCAGTAAAGATTTAGAGCATCGAAAGGTCACCTGACTTGCCCAGGATCATGCCATCAATGTGTCAGAGATGAGATGTGAACCCAGGTCTTCCTGGCTTAGTGACTAGCTCTCTATCCACTGTGTAGGCACTGGATGGGAGAAGAAGCTGAAATTTATGATTTTAATAAGGTTTTTGGAGTATCTGCATTTTACTTTCCCAAGTTCATTACCTCTTGTCTGTTACTTTGGAGAGGTCGAACCTAATTTTTCTTTTCCCTTTCGAGCTTAGATCCCTAGCTTTTGTTTTCTCATATTTTAAAATTCTTGCCTCAAGCTTTGTGGTCAGTTTCACAATGTCCCCATTATATACCACTCTTAGGACTGGGCCAAGTGGCCTTTAAGATTCCTTTGAACTCTTGAAATTCTAGGATTCCATGACCTGCGGCTCTTCACTGCTCCAATGTCTAGAGAAACTCTCCCTGGTCTGGTTACTTTGGTCATTTTAATGTGCTGTTCATGGAAATCTTGTCTACCTGTTTGACACAAATTTGACATTTGATTTTTTTTGACTACCCACCATGTTCATTGCTTTCAGGTGGGTAGGCACTAGGAATTTTACAAGAGGAGAACGACACAGCCTCTGTTCTCTAGCTCGCAGTCTAGACGTGCACACGGCGCTACAAAGGAAAGCTAAAAGTGCATAGTAGAGTTAGGAACATTGTGCTGTGAGGAGAGCTGAGGGAAAGCTCGCTGCCACCTGGGATCGGAGAGCGAACAAGAAATAGCAAAGGCTTTCTGCGGGTGATGTTTGAACTGTAACGTTGGAAGTGGAAGGGGTTTAAGAGGTCGTTCCATTCTGCAGTATGTTAGTAAGTGACTTTCTAGTCTCTGCTTGAATATCTCTAGTACGAAGGAACTCTGTACTTGAAGAGGCAACCCATCTTGGGATGTTTAGCTGAGGAAATCTCCTAAGGAATGGCTGCATTTCAGTAATTACCTGGGGAGAAGCAACATGGCGTGGTGGACAGAGTACTTGACTTGCAATCAAGAGCCCGGTTCAGATCCTACCACTTTAAAATAACGAGTCAGTCATTTAACTTCAACTTCCTCATCTGTGACACGAGGATGGTAGTACTTGTGCTATGTATCTCGTGAGGATATGGGAAGGAAAGTACTTTACAAACATTAAAGTGCTATAAAAACAAGAGCCATTATTGGAATATTAGGTACACTACACTGGATTTAGAGTCCTTGAGCCTCCGTTCAAATCTGCCCCAGCTCTGCCGCCTGGGTGACCTTGGACAAGTTCGAGCTATATGGCTTCAATTTCCGCATCTGTAAAATGAGACTGGATTAGACAACTCCCATGTCTCCTCCAGCTCTAAATCTATGACCCTGTTGCTACTGTTACCAATTGCAGTAAGTCCTGCCTCTGACATGTATTGGCTCCATGACCCTGGGAAAGTTACTTAAATTCAGTGTGCCAGGTGAATCTCTAAGAGTGTAGGTTGCAAAGAAGGTACTGATCTGCACCAGCCTCATCTAGAAGTTCCCTACAACAATGAAATCACAAATCTGTATCCCAAGTGTTCTTTGTTGGCTGGGTATTTGTTAACTCCATCTACTAGGCCTTCTGTTGGCCAAATTTCATGGACAGTATTAATACAGTGTCTGACTCATAGGAGGAGATTAATCAATAGTTGCTGATTTATTACTCCTCAGAATGGGCAGCTCTCCTCACAGGCTGTTAGTCCTCCTGCCATCTCAGCTACTAAGAGGACTGATGACCTTTCAGCGACTCTGGAGTTGCCCAATAACTGAATATCTGGCTGATTATCCATGTGAAATCCATGTGATCTTAAAGGAACCTTGGCTGGAATGACAGTCATCATGGAGCAGAAAGGCAGAGAGAGATCAAACAAATACGCCCTCATAATAAATAACAGTAAAGCAAAACAAAAATCCACATTTGTCATGGCTAAAAGCGTAGGTCTCATTTTGGACCTACAGTCTATCGCCTGTCAAGAAATGGGAAACGTGTTTCCACACATATCTTCTGGTTTCCTATTTAGTCATTGCATTAATCAGAGTTGTTCTAAAGTCTTCAAAATTTGTTTTCCTCTCATGTTTACTCCTATAGGAGTCACTATATACATTGTTCTCCTGGTTCTAGTCAATTGTACATCAGCTATGTATCATACAGGTGTTTTCCCAGGTTTTTCTGACTCTGTCTTGTTCATCATTTCTTAAGGCCAGGTAACACTCCATTACATTCACCTGTCACAGTTCGATTCATGCATTCCTTAATTGACGGGCATCCACTTAAAGTCCCATTCTTTGCTATTAAAAAAAATTCAAGTAGGCCCACTTTTTTTTCTTCTGTTTGCCCTTCCAAGGAAAATGACTTCTCCACTGGAAAGGATGCAACAGAAATGGCTAATGAGGAATTGATACTTTAAGTAGGAGAATACCTAGGTTCTCTTGATGTTCAGGTCCTCTGATCCAAGTTAATCCCACACATCCTTGGGTCCTGAAAAAAAGGGGCAGATGTGATTATGAAGATGCTGTCAATGATCTTGAAAGATCATGGAGAAAAGGAGAACTGCTGTGTGGCTAGAAAAAGGGTAAATGTCCTGATTTATAAAAAGGTATATAATCTACAAACTGTAGGCTGGGGAACTTGACTCTGAGTCCTAGGAAAATTGTACAGTGGAATGCAATATTAAGGCAGTAGGTAATGAACAACTGAGAACAGGCCATACGCATGTGAATTTACTCCTTTTTTGATAAGGTCACTATCAATCAATCATCCATTTATTAAGTGCCAGGCACTGTGCTGGAGATATAAAGACCAAATTGAAAAGTCCTTGCCCTCAACAAGCTTACATTCTGTGGAATGAAATATTATGCACATGTAGGAGGATATACAAAAATAAACACAATGTAATTGGTGCCAGGCGTGGGGCAGGGAGGCAAGACACAGAAGCAGGAGATAGTATCATATGTGCAAAATAGTAAGTTTGGCTGGACTGTAGGGTATGTGAAAAGGGATGGTGGTTTGGTGCTAGATTGTGCAGGATCAAATTATTAAACTGATAGATCAGAGGAATGCTATAGATTTAGTTTGCCTAGATTTTAGCAAAACATACAATATAGTTTCTCTTGGTAATCTTGTAGAAAATATGGAGAGATTTGGGCCGTGTGAGGATAGTACAATTATATGGATCTAAAGAAGCATAGCATCACATATTTAGGGTTGCTTTCTCTTTCTGCCATGCTATCATCATCCTATTGATTCAAAGGCCGCGTTATCCAACCCCCTCATTTTACAGATGAGGTGAGGCAGTTGAAGCCCAGAGAAGCTAAATGACTTGCCCAAAGCCATAGAAATAATCAGAATCATAGAACCTATTGCTTGTCCAGACCCAAAGAGTCATTTGTCTTTGTGGTTTATTGTCAATTTATTTATGAGGTTTTTCATGAAGCGCCCTGAGGAGATCTCTGCTGGGCTCTGTGTTATTTAACCTTTTTGTCAATGACTTGTATAAAAGCATAGACGGAATGCTTGCCAGATTTTCAGATGACACAAAGCTGGGAGATACTGCTAACATAGTAGATGGAAAAAGTCAGAACCTGAAAATAACTGACTAGAACATTGGACCAAAATGAGTAAGATGAAATTTAGTAAGTATGTAAGATTTTACACTCAGGTTCAAAAAGTGGTGTTTATAAGCATAAGATAGAGGAGGCATTATTAGGTAGCAGTTAATCTGAAAAAACATTTGAGAGTCTTAGCCTATAAAGCATAATATGAATCAATAGTATGATAGAGCAGTCAAAAAAGCTAATGTGCAATATCTGGCTTCATTAAGAGAGACACAGCTTCCAGGATTAGGGAGGCTCTGTTGTCATACTTCTGTCTCTGCTTGGGTCAGAACAGACCTACAGTATTGTGTTTAGTTCTGGGTCCCACATTTTAGGAAAGAAATAGAATTAATAATAATAATTAACTTTATATAGTGTTTTGAGGTTTCCAAAGCACTTTATAAATGCGATTGCATTTTGTCCTTACATAAATAGTCCTTGAGAAGTAAGTGTTATTATTATCTCTACAGATGAGGAAATCTTTGACTGAGAGAGTAATTTGCCCAGGATTTGAGGCAAGATTTGAACTCGGGTCTTCCTGACTTCAGGTCTTGAATTGTATCCACTGTGCCTCCTAGCTGCTCCTAAGCTAGAGAATATCCAGAGAAAGATAATCAAGGTGATGATCGGTCTCCAGTTAATGCTATATGCAGATCAGCTGAAGGAGTTGGGTGTATTTAGTATGAAGAAGAAGAAATTTTGGGAGGACACGATAGTGTTTGTAGGCCCGTCATATGGATAAGATTTTTAAACAGGCAGATTTAGGCCTGATGCAAAGAGACAACTTTCTAACAATTAGAACTATCCAACAGTGGAATGGGCCGTCAGGAGGTAATGGTTTCTTTCTTATTAAACAAAAATTGGATGAGAGCAGCTAGGTGACACAGTGAATAGAGCACTGGCACTAGAGTCTAGAGGAACTGAGTTCAAATGCGGCCTCAGACACTTGACACAATTGCCCTGCCTTCCTCCCTCCAAAAAACAACAAAAAAGTGAGATGACTGCTTGTCAAGTATGTTGCAGAAGGAATCAGGGATAGGCTAGACTAAATGACTTCTTAGATTCTTGCCAACTCTGAAATTCTGTGATTTGTCTCCTCCCCCACTATCAGGTTGCCTGCTGTCACTCATCACTCTTGTCAGTGCCTCTGCCTTTAAGGAACATCCTACATCCCTGGCTTTAACAATGCTCTGGCTCTGAGCCAGGGATGGAATGTACTTTAACAAGGACTGGTAACAATTTATGAGCCTGGATTCTTGCAAATCTAATCAAAAGAGCTTTACACTGAAGAGAAAAGGGGAAGGAGGAGTGACCTACCTACAGCCAACAAATTAGATACTATTCAGACTGGCTACAATGTAGGAAAACAATAGCGGCAGAGTCGTCCAGAAATTCTCAGGGAACAAAAGTGCAGAAAGACTCTAGGACCAACACTCAAGGCTTCAGATGTCTATATAGGTGTGTGTGTGGTATGGTAGTAAGTAAGATGAGAGAAAGAGACAGAGGGAAGGAGACAGGGAGAGAGAGGGAGAAGAGGAAAAAAGAAAGAGAAAAGAAGAAAAGATAAAGAAAGAAGCAAATTGACTCCTTCGGTGTTCCTGATACTTAATGGAATGAGATCCATCACAAAAATGTGGTTCTGAAGGCTATCCAAAAAGAACAGTATAGGTTAATAAGATGTGAGGATGAGGTAGAGTTGTCGTTTAGTCATTTCAGTTGTGTTTGACTCTTCGTGACACTATTTGCTGTTATCTTCCTTGTTTTTTTTTTCCTCTGGCTCATTTTACAGATAAGGAAAGTGAGGCAAACAGGGTGAAGTGACTTGCCCAGGGTCACACAGATAGCAAGTATTTGAGGTCGCATTTAAACTCGGGTCTTCCTGGCTCAGGCCCAGCACTTTATCCACGCTATTAAAAAGTTACATTTATGTAAGGAAAGTCAGGATCCAGAGTAGGGAAAGCATGATGGAGAGGATTTAGGTAAAAATCAATAGAGACACAAATAGAAAAAGGTATTGTCATCTAAGTGTACTGTGGATTATATCAGCAGAAACAGGGAATACTGTAGATGAGAAATTCAGTAAAATAACCCCCAAGCCTGGTGCAGAAGCATAATATCATGGGAAGATTTCAATTTTCAGGAATTCTTCTGGAGTTCATTCTCTCTTTCCCCAAAATAGGTCAGCAGTGGAAAAACAAATAGAGTTACCATGTTAGGTGTTATTTTCACTAATGAGAAGGAACAGATTTCTGGGGTGGAAGTTATAGTAACTGGGGGAAGGAGTGGGAATCACCATTCCATCTTAGAATTCATATGAGAAGACAAGAAAAACAGATAAATTTTGACATGTGCCCTAGATTTGGGAAAGGCAAATTTCAGAGGGTTCAGGAAAGGTACTCTTCAGGGTAAATTGGCCTAAGAGGGATGAGAAACTGTTTTTAAAACTCTGAAGATACAAAGAAAAACCATTCTTATATAGAGGAAAAGTTGGGGTGGAAAAATTAATGTGAACATGCAGGGAACTTATCAGCCAGGTTAGATTTTAAGAAAACATATATCAAAAGTTGAAGAAAAGACAGGCAGTTGAGGATGATTGTGAACATGGTCTAGTACAAATGTCAGAAAAGTTGTGGTACATGAATGTAAGGGATGTGATAAGAGAACCATGGGATGATTTGTATGAACTGATGCCAATTAAGTTAAGTAAAAATAATATACAGAATAATTTCTTGTTCATTTGTTTTAGTCATGTCCAACTTTTCATGATCCTCTTTGGGGTTTTCTTGGCAAAGATACTGGAAGTTTGCCAATGCCTTCTCCAGCTTGTTTTACAGATTAGGAAACTGAGGCAAACAGGGTTAAGTGGACTTGCCCCAGTAAGCATCTGAGGCTGGATTTGAACTCAGATCTTCCTGTCTCCAGGTCCAGCGCTCTATCCACCATGTCACCTAGCTGCTCGTACAGAATAATTACCATATTGTAAATTGAAGGAACAACCCAGTCAAAACTGAGTGCTCTGAAAGTATAATAACCAAGCTCGGACTCAGAGAAAAGATATGAGAAAGTATCTCCCTCTGATGAGCACCCCCAGCTCTTTTGCAGAAAGTAAGAGATCATCAGTGTAAAATGTCAGACTTCTTTGATATGTTGGTTAGTTTTGCTGAACTGTTTTTTTCCTTTTATTTTTTATTCTTGGTTATAAAAGTTTGCTCTCTGAGTGGGAAAGAAGGAAGATACATGGGTAAAATAAAATATGTTAAGGGGGGAGGGAAAGGAATAAACGTTTATGCAGCACCTACTATGTGCCAGAACTTTACAAATAGTATCTCATTTGAATTTCATAAAAAATCCTGAGAGATAGGTGCAATTATTATCCCTATTTTACAGTTGAGGAAACTGAGGTAAAGAGAGGTTTAGTCACTTGCACACGGTCACACAGCTATTAAGTGTCTGAGACTGGATTTGAACTTGGGTCTTTCTGTCTTCAGGCCCCAGCCTCACTGTACCACCTAGCTGCCTTTTGTTTTATCAGAATAAAAACCTACTTTAAAATAGTATCAGTAGTGCTTACAATGCAAACAAGCTGCAGTTTTGGGGAAAACACAAAGAAAATTTTTGTTTTATTTCTGTTTTTTAGAACTGTATGTGGTGTGTGGAGGGAATAATAGTACCATTAGTCTGCTATGAGCTGGGAAATCAGATAATGAAGGATGTCAGAATTCTTTATAGCCTGAGTAAGTAGGCTCTAACTGAGGGCCTGAAAAACTCAGACATAAATAAAGTGCATGAAAAGCAAATTTTATATATTGAAGATTTGCGGTTTCATGTACAATATTCTTTTCCTGTTCTTTGCATATGGAAATGCTCCAGTTTGTTGGTATTAGTCAATTTAGAACAACCAAAATATAAAATACTCTAGAAAATTAAAGTATATGAACTTTAACACATGGATTTGGTGACATCTATTTTAGCTACTTGGAGTAAGGTTTGTGCCTTTTTGTTTTCTTTCTAGTTTTTAATCTCTGTTCCAGGTAGTTGAAGTTGCTTGACAGTTGACCTCTGTATAAGCGAAATATTATTGGTTTAGCACTGGAAAGAGTTTGGAATACTCCTCATGTCTGCATGAGATTGAAAGGAGCAGTATTACCCTCTCCATTTTTCAGGTGAAGGGAAAAGTGAGGTATGGAGAGGTCCTAATGGGATTTAGCTTAGAGAACTGAAGACTTTGGAAGTATGTGATAGCTATTATATGGCCTTTCACGTGGAAGAAGGATTTGAATTACTCTGTGTAGCTCCCTATGACAAATCTACACTCAATGAGTAGAAATTACAGGGGGCAGATATTTACTCGGTTTAAGGAAGAACTTCTTAACAACTGGAATTGTCCAATAGTGCAGTGGACTTGCCCATGAAATAGTGAGTTCCTTGTTCTGAGAGTGATTTTGTCAGAGACAAGATGTCTTGCTATCTTCATTCAAAGGCACCTTGGAAGTCATTTGGGGGCAAGTGGAGATCAATGTTTCAGCGCTGAGTGGCTCATTTAAGACATGTTTGGATGAGTACCTCCAGGTTGAATTTTATTCTTAACATATTTCTTTACCTCCTTCAACTACCTCATACTTCCTGTCAGATCAGGGGCCAACAGAGATGACCACTGTTCTACAGAAGTAGTGCTTCCTGAGAGCAGCTGTGACATCTTAGAAGTGAAATGTTACTGCCTGGATCTAGCTTGGGTAATTTCTCTCTGCTTTCATTCAGTATTTCCCTTTTGCTGGAAAACGGCAAACATGCTTGGGTTTCTAAAAGAAAACTTGTGATAGGCTTGGTAGTAGCTGTATATTGTGTGGGACTGACATCATCTGGGAAAGGGGTTCAAGACCAAGGAATCTGAGTTTTACCAGTCAAACTTCTGGGAACAGTAACAGCGGAGTATGGGAGCGTCCCTATACGCATATCCTGAATAGTATGAAGTAGGGAGTTAGTATAAGGAGTGGTAGAAGGGAGTCAAGTGTCTTGTTCAGCCCTCAGATGCCCTTAATAAGATCATGAATCCTCCTAGGTGAGACTTTGATCTGGAGTCAAGTCAGAATTATTAATCTTAGAAATCAATTGTACTTGAACCACTAGTTCTCAGGATTTAGATAGAACTGATACATAGTACTGTACAAAAGATACTGGGCTGGAAATCAGGAAACCCAGGTTCCAGTCTTAGCTCCATCACTAACTTACCAGTGCAATTTTGGCTATTCATTTTATTTCTCTGAACCTCAGTTTTCTCATTATAAATTAGGGGGATTAAGGTCTCTTCTAGCTTTAACATCTGCCCCATATCTCCTAGAAGTCTTGAATTGCGTAGGGGGAAAGAGTGTAAGGAGATCATAGCCTGAAGAGAAACGGATGTTGGATATTTAATTGTTCCTATTGGTACTGGAGTCATGGACCAAGAAATGGAGATGGAATGGAGGCCTAGGGAGCACAACAGATTTTTCCAGAACACCAGACATGAACCATGTAGGTAGGAAAACATCATGGAAGGACAGGAGCTGGTGAACCAGCTGGCACCTAAGTCCCAGAGTCAGGATAGGGTTGTTTTCAGTCCAAAAGGAGATTTTAATCTAATTATATGCTTTATTTGAGCCAATTTGTTTTCCAATCCATCTTGTTCAACAAGAAGAAAGAACAAGATGTGGACTCATTTACACCCTCTTGTTCCAAGCCTGGGGATGGAAGTGACTTTCCTGCCTGTGAAGACTTGTGCTTCAGAACCAAACTCCCTCATTCAGGCCACTCCCACTTCAGGACTGACCACTGTGCCTTAGTGGCAAATCACTTTCATGTCACCTCTCTTTGGAACCACAAGAGAATAACACTTATGTCTCCCTCCTGCAGTTCTGTCATTTGGACAGAAACAACTTATTTCTTTGATCCCTCTCCTTTAGGGATGTCAAAGTACAAGGTGTAACTATAAAATGATATAACTGGATAGGAACCAGCAGAGCAGAACCTAACTGTCCGAATGGGGGCCATTCCCTTCAGAGTACCCTCCACCTCTCTTGCTTTCTAGCTCTGTTGTTACATGACTCAGAACATTCATGGTGGTTTTCCTACAAACCCTGTGATACTTCTTTTATATGACATGTTCAGTGTTGACAAATTGTCATTCTTGGGGGTGGATTAGAAATAGCCAAAAGATATCAAGAGCCAAATCTGTTGAATAAGGAAGGGTTAAAGCATGACATGGAGTTTGGGAGCCTAAAACAAGGTATGTCTGTTAGAGCAGTTTTCTTCGATGGCTAGCGTGAAGGCATCCCCAAAGGGAAGCTCCATAAGCACCCAGAGCATTGTTGGGCCTGCTTTAAAGACCATCCTTCATTTAGATAGCTATGTTCTGGTGCGTATGTTTAAATACTGATATCACGAATGGCAAGAATCATTTAAGGTCACAGAAAAGTAACAGTACATGAGCTTTTTGCCATTTAAGCAGATGGAAAAAACCAAGACATAAAGAAAGGAAGCCTCTGAACTACAGAAGTTTGCTTTTTTGTTGTTAAGTCGGTTTCAGTTGTGTCTGACTCTTCATGACCCTAATCAGTGTTTGGGTTTTTTTTTTTTTTGAATGGGGGAAGGCATGGCAGTTGGGGTTAAGTGACTTACCCAAGGGCACACAGCTAGTAAGTGTGTCAAGTGTCTGAGGCAAGATTTGAACTCAGATCCTCCTGACTGCAGGGGCCGTGCTGTACTTACTGTGCCACCTGGTGTTTTCTTGGCGAAGATACTGGAGTAGTTTGCAATTTCCTTCTTCAGGGTCCGTGTTTTACAGGGAAGGAGACTGAAGCAAGCAGAGGTGAAGTGATTTGCTCAGGGTCTTGCAGCTAGTAAGTGTCTGAGGTCGTATTTGAACTCGGGTCCCTCTGCCTCCAGCTCCAGCACTCTTATCTGCTGTGTCGCCTAGCTGCCCTAAGTCTGCTTAGTGTTTGATTAGTGATCAGTCTTTTTTTCTGTTTGTTGATGGTTCTTTTTTCTTTTTTTATAATTAATTTATTTACTGTTAGTTTTCAACATTGACTTCCATAAGATTTGGAATTTTAAATTTGGTCCTCCTTCCTCTCCTCTCCCCTCCCCAAGATGGCATGCGATTTGATATAGACCCTTGTAATGTTACTACAATTTGAAGATCTTCCCCGCCCCTTAATAGGCTTATGTGTCCTGCTTTGAACCTGAACCACGTGGAAGGAAGCCTGAGTCACATGAGTCTGGGTCCCAAGGGTTGTGATGCCCTCTGGCCCTGAAGAAGGGTATGTATACTCTGAGGTTAGCATTTTGCTTATTGGAAGAGTGTTTGTGTGATGTAGCCAGATGAGACTCTGGGTAGCTGTTAAGGAGCATCCCTGGCTTTGAAAATCCCAAATGTTGGTGCTCCTTTCTTGTTAACTCTGTATGTATTGCTTTTGGTCAGACATTTGGAAGCCCTGTCTGTTGGTCTTTGCTGTTTATATTTGCTCTGTTTATATAGTTTCTGCTTGCATTTTCTTTGAAGTTCAGGGTGCCAACTTTTCCCCTGAACCAAGTGAATTTATATATATATATATATATATACACATATACACACATATATACACACACACATACATGTATGTGTATATGTATATATAGATATGTTTGAGTAAAGTAAGATTGTTGACCCCTTTAAAGTTGCTTTCCTTTAGAAAAGCAGATCAAAGAACGTGTCCTAGCAGATCTCCTGTGTGTGTGCTGGTGTTATTGGCCTTACACCCCTGCAGCAGCTGCAAGTAGCATTGCTGTTACAGCTCTACATATATAGTCATGTTAAATATATTAGTATTGGTATTCCGTTACATTCATATACCACAATTTGTTCAGCCATTCCCCAATTAATGGATATCCCCTCATTTTCCAATTCTTTGCTACCATAAAAAGAGCTGCTGTAAATTTTTGTACATGTGGGTCCTTTTCCCATTTTTATGATCTCTTTGGGCTACAGACCTAGAAGTGGTACTTCCGGCTGAAAGGGTATGCACAGTTTTATAGCTCTTTGGACATAGTTCCAAATTGCTCTCCAGAATGGTTGGATCAGTTCACAACTCCACGAACAATGCATTAGTGTTCCAATTTTACCACATCTTCTCTAACATTTATCATTTTCCCATTTTGTCATGTTAGCCAATCTGATAGTTGTGACGTGGTACCTCAGAGTTGTTTTGATTTTCATTTCTCTAATCAATAGTGATTTAGAGCATTTTTTCATGACTATAGGTAGCTTTAATTTCATATCCTATTCATATCCTTTGAACATTTATCAATTGGGGAATGATTTGTATTCTTATAAATTTGACTCAGTTCTCTATATATTTTAGAAATGAGGCCTTTATCAGAGATACTAGCTGTAAAAATTGTTTCCCAGATTTCTGCTTCCCTCATAATCTTGGTTACATTGGTTTTGTTTGTATAAAAGCTCTTCAATTTAATGTAACCAAAATTATCTATTTTGAATTTCATAATGTTCTTTATCTCTTGTTTGGTCATAAATTCTTCCCTTCTCCATGGATCTGATAGGTGAACTATTCCTTGCTCTCCTACTTTGCTTATAGTATCAGCCTTTATCTCTCAATCTAAATCTTTAAACCTATTTTCACTTTATCTTGGTATAGGGTGTAAGATGTTAGTCTATGCCTAGTTTCTACCATACTGTTTCCCAGTTTTCCCAGCAGTTTTTATTAAATAGTGAGTTCTTATTCCAGAAGCTGAAGTCTTTGGATTTATCAAATGTGCTCAGTCTTTAAGCTTATAATGAACTCTTTACTGATTAAAGCCATCTAAAGCTTCTTTTGGAAGAATTGAAGAGTTAGACCCATAAGTCTCCATAAATCTATTATACTGTCCCTGGTGTTTTTCTTATTGGGTAGAGAAATAGGCTGGAGTTATGTCAGTCACCTAGCATTTTTTTAGGTACCTACTATGTACCAGCCACTATGTTAAATGCTGGGGATATAAAGACAGGCAAAAAGCAGCCTTTGCTCAAGTAGCACACAGTGTACTAGGGGAGACATTTGCTTGTATTATGGACAAACAAGATATGTATAGAATAAATTGAGGGTAGTCTCAAAGGGAAGCCACTAAGATTGAGGAGGATTGGCAAAGGCTTATTCAGGAAAACTTGAGCTGAGATTTCAAGGAAGAAAAGTAATAGAGAGATGAGGAGGGAGAGCATTCCAGATATGGGAGACAGACATTGGAAATACTTAGAGTCCAGAGATGGAGCATCTTGTGGGAAAAACAGCAAGGAAACCATGGTCACTGGATTGGGGGTATAAGGTATAAGAAGACTGGAAAGGAAGGAAGAGACCAAGTTACCAAAGGACTTTAAAAACCAAATTGAGAAATTTATATTTGTTCCTGTAGATAATAGGGAGACGCTGGGGTTTATTAAGTAAGGGGATGACATAGTCAAACCTGTGCTTCCAACAGATCAGTTTGATGGCAAGAATATGTGCATGTAATGATTTGTTTACAATATGATACTACTGTGTGTCAGGCATTTGAGATACAAAGAAAGGCAGGAAGTAGTAAGGCAGAAAGAGATCTCAGGGGATCCCGGAACTAATATTGGGTGAAGGAATCAATGCCATCTGGCAGCTCTGTTGCCCATTACCCAGTTTCGAGTCACAGAGCCAGGGAGAAGAATGGTTGGGGACTAACGTGAGCCCTAGCTGTGCGCTGAGCAATAAACTACTTCTGGAAACGTAGTTATGTGACTGATCCCTGGGGCAGAGCAATGACTCAGTTCTAGAAGTGGAATGAGAGCAGAAGTCCCAGACCAAAGGTAAACTAGCAGTTCAGCTGCTCTGAACTTGTAGAACCTCTCAGAAGGCTAATAGTGACTTAGTCCAGCAGCGGTCAACTTTGCACAAAGTAGGAGATCCAAACCTGGGTCAGGAACTCGCTTATCTCAGAACAGGAGGACAGGGAACAGACCTCTTCCCAGATCACACCGCTTTGAGAGCCCTGAAAACTTACAGGCTCCCAGATTGAGCTATAAAGCAGCAGAAGGACTTCAAAGGACAGAAGCTCAGGGTAGACATCCCTATCACCTCCAAAGTATGCTGACCCCTAGCACTAACGTGAATTCCAAAGTCAAGAAATAGGCTGGAATGAGCAGACAAACAAAAGAATTTAACCACAAAGAACTAC
Organism: Phalanger gymnotis; assembly: GCA_028646595.1. Classification (NCBI taxonomy): domain Eukaryota; kingdom Metazoa; phylum Chordata; class Mammalia; order Diprotodontia; family Phalangeridae; genus Phalanger; species Phalanger gymnotis. The sequence goes on from CM053627.1 coordinate 203,297,514, forward strand.
TATGATGACAGGGAAGCTCAAGACACAAATACAGAAAACAATGACTTGAAAACATCTAAAAGCAAAACCTCAAATGAAAATGCAGATTTGACACAAGCCCAACAAGAATTCCTAGAAGAGTTAAAGAATTTTTGAAAGAACAAAAAAAAATTATTTTTAAAAACCAAATAAGAGATATGAAAAGAGAATTAATAGCTTGGTAAAAGAGGCACAAAATCCAAATAGAGGATTTTGTATTTGATTGTAGAAGTGATCAGGAGCAACTGGAGTTTACTGAGTGTGGGGGGGGTGACGTGGTGGGACTGACTAATCGAGATATTAATTTGACAGCTGAGTGGAGAATGGACTGAAGAGGGGAGAGACTTGTGGCAACTAGAGCAATTATCAGACTATTGCAATAGTTCAGGCATAAGGTCATGATGGCCTGCACCAGTGTCAGAGAAGAAAAGGAGAATGTGTGCCAGAGATGTTACAAAGGTAAAATCAGTAGGCGTTTGCAGGAGATTAGATCTGGGAGATGGAAGTGAAAGAGAGTGGGGAGTCAAGGTCGTGAATTTAGGTGACTGGGAGAACGGTCACCATAATAAGGAAATTAGGAAGAAGGGACAGTTTAGGAGGGAAAGATACATTTAGGTTTGGACATGTGAGTTTAAGATGTCTACAGGGCATTCATTTCAAGATGTCTGATAGGCAGTTGAAGATGTGAGAGTGGAGGTTAACAGAAAGATTGGGGCTGGATAAATATATTTGAGAAAGAGAATGTTTCTCCTCTCAGAAGTTTTTGTGCCAGCTCTCTCCCTCACATAGGCATGCGGCATGGAGTCATGCAAATGCTCCAGGCATGAGTCCTGGGTAGAAGTAGCACAATAGGTAAGAAGAGAACCAGGGGAGTACGGTATTATGGAATCCCAAAGAAGAAAAATTATTAAAGATTGAACAGTCAGCAGTAAAAATGCTAGGGAAAGGTCAAGGAGGATGAAGCTGTAGGATTTGATGATTAGGAGGCCAGCGATAACTTTGGAGAGACGCATTTTAGCAGAATGAGGGAAATATATACCACGTAGCAGGTGGTTGAGGGTACAGCTTAGGACTTGGGCCCTAGTCATTGCTGAGGACGTAGAGATAGTAAGTATAAATTCTGCCTTCTAGTTGCTATCAGTTCCACTTAGCATATTCTGGTGTTGTATTTTTGTCTTTCTTCAATATGTACTGTCTTTCAACAAGTCATCAGTCTGATTGACATCAGTCAAAAAGCATTTACTAAGGCCTTGCTGTTGCTAGGGATTAAAGAAAAGGGCAAAAACACTACCTGTGTCCATCCTTTTTTAACACCACTGTTGTTTTGACAATCAATAATATTGATAAAGTATATTTTTCTAATATAGATCTTAATGAGAAGAATAGAACTTTTGTGGGGGATAACATTTTGGTTAATCAAAGATAGTATTCCTTTCATCAAAACTGATTATAAATGTTCATAACTTAATATTGATCTGTCACTAAATTTTTACCTATTTCATATATAAAAATTTCTTTTCACACTGAAAAATACCAATATCATTACATGAGCATATGATTTTATTTGAGAATATTAATCATTTGGAAGGCATTTTACTGTTAGGTCTTTAGTAAATGTCTCTTGATATTTGCCTTTTAGCATGCGCATTGCAGATGAACAATTTCCAAATGAAGGTTAGGTGAAAGCTCCTCAATTCACAGCTAGATTGATTTTGAAATATGGAAATTTCTCTCTTGCATCAAAGTCCACAAAATCCTGGAAATCTAATTTGCAAATTTGTTTGGGAATGAAGATCTTGTTTTGATTTTTGGAAGCACAGGAAGTGTATAAAACAATGCTTGTGATGCAAAAAAAATTATTTGTCTGATTTTCTTGCTGTATAAATTTTTCATATAAGCACTGTTTTGTCTTGTAAATTCAGACCGAATTCATTAAGAAACAGGTTGCAGCAAAAGATAATTTTTCATTCAATGCTCAATAATGGTGGTTGAGGATAGTTCTCATTCGGAAAAATTTCATTCTCGACTTTGAGCTCAAAATTTTGTAACTTTTTTTTATCTTTTCTTGTTTTGACATAGTGGTAGGTGTTTTTGTTGTTGTTTTATATCTCATTTTATTTTATTTTTGCCCAATTACATGAGAAAGGAAATTTAACATGTTTTTTAAAAAATTTTGATTTCCAAATTCTTTCCTTCCCTTCATGCTCTCCCACCTCCTTGTGAAGGCAAGCAGTTTGATAATATATTATACACATGAAGTCATGCAAAATACATTTCCATATTAGCCATGATTTAAAAGAAAGCACTGAACCAAAAAAAACCCAACAAGAAAAATAACAAAAGTTTAAAAAGCATGTTTCAATCTGCATTTGGACTCCATCAATTCTTTTTATGTGTATAGTATTTTTCACCAAAGTCCTTCAGAATTGACTTGGATTCCTTCAATTTCCAATTCTTTGCCATCACAAAAAGGGCGCTATAAATATTTTTGTACATGTAGCTCTTTCTTTTTTTCTTTGATCTCTTTTAGATACAGACCTAGTAGTGATATTGCTGAGTCAAAGGGTAAGCGCAGTTTTTTTTAGCCTTTTGGGCATAATTTCAGATTGCTCTCTAGAATGGTTAGATCAGTTCACAACTCTACCAAGAGTTCATTAGTGTCTCAGTTTTGCTTTTTTCAAACAAAAAAAATTTTCCAATTACAGGTAAAAACAGTTTTAACATTCATTTTTAAAAAATTTGAGCCCCAGATTCTCTCCTCCCTCATTAAGAAGGCAAGCAACTTGATATAAGTTATACACGTGCAGGCATGCAAAACATAGTTCCGTATTAGTCATGTTGTGAAAGAAAACAGACCAAAAGAGAAAAAAACAAGAAAAATAAAGTTTTAAAAAGTATGCTTGGATATGCAATTAGACTCCATCAGTTCTTTCCATGAAGCTGGATAGCATTTTTCATCATAAGACCTTCAGAATTGTCTTAGAGCATTGTATTGTTGAGAATAGCTAAGTCATTTACAGTTGTTCATTGTACAATTTTGCTTACTGTGTACACTGTTCTCCTGGTTCTACTCACTTCACTTTACATCAGTTCATGCAAGTCTTTTAACATTTTTTTTGAAACTGTCTTGCTTGTCATTTCTTGTAGCACAGTAGTATTCCATCACAGTCATATGCCACAGCTTGTTCAACCATTCCCCAATTGATGGGCATCCCCTCAATTTCCAATTGTTTGCCACTCCCAAAAAGAGTAGCTATAAATATTTTTGTAGGTCTTTTTCCTTTTTCTTTTTTTATGTCTTTGGGATACAGACCTAGTAGTGGTATTGCTAGGTCAAAGAGTATGCACAGTTTCTTTAGTTCCAAATTGCTCTCCATACTAATTGAATCAGTTCACAACTCCCAGATTGATACCTTTGTGATGGTATATTGAACCATCTTTTGTCTCAACTCTTAACCAGCTCTCAGTTGTTAAATTGATATACAGTGTGAGATGTTGGTCTATACCTAGTTTCTGCCAAACTGCTTTCCAGTTTTCTCAGCAGTTGTTATCAAATAGTGAGTGTGTATTATATACCTCATCTGTTGCACTGATCCACCGCTCTGTTTCTTAGCCGATACCAGATTTTGATGATTACCACTTCATAATACAATTTGAAATCTGATGCTGCTAGGCCACCTTCCTTCACAGTTTTTTCATTGATTCCTTTGATATTTTTGACCTTTTGTTCTTCCAGATGAATTTTGTTATGATTTTTCTAGTTCTATAAAATATTTTTTGGTAATTTGATTGGTCTGGTACTGAATACATAAATTAATTTGGATAGAATTGTCATTTTTATTAGATTGGCTCAGCCTACTCATGAACAATTAATATTTCTCTAATGGTTCAGATCTGACTTTATGTGCAGTGTCTTTTGTCTTCACATAGTTAGTTCTTGGGTTTGTCTTCTAGGTAGAATCAAAAGTTTTTTTACATTGTTTGCAGTTATTTTAAATGGAATTTCTCTTTCCATCTCTTGCTGCCAGACTTTGTTGGTAATACATAGAAATGCTGATGACTTACATGGGTTTATTTTATATCCTGTAATTTTGCTGAAGTTGTTAATTATTTCAACTAGATTTTTAGTTGATTGTCCAGAATTCTCCAAGTATACCATTATAACATCTGCACAGAGTGGTAATTTTGTTACCTCATTCCCTATTCCAATTACTTTAATTTCTCTTCTCATTGCTATACCTAGTGTTTCTAATACAATATTGAATAATAGTGGTGATAGTGGACATCCTTGCTTCACTTCTGTATTGGGAAAGTTTCTAGCTTATCTTCATCACAAATAATACTTGCTCTTGGTTTTAGATAGATACTACTTATCATTTTATGGGAAGTTCCATTTATTCCTATGCTTGCTAGTGTTTTTAACAGAAATGAGTGTTATATTTTGTCAGGAGCCTTTTCTGCATCTATTACAATAATCATATGATTTTTGTTGGTTTTATTATTGATGTGGTCAATTATGCTGATAGTTTTCCTAATATAGAAGCAGCCCTGCACTCCACCTGGTGATAGTGTATGATCTTTGTGATATAGTGCTGTAATTTCCTTGCTAGTATTTTATTAAAGATTTTTGCATCAGTATTCATTAGGGAAATTGGCCTATAATTTTTTTTCTCTGTTTTTGTTTTCCTGGTTTAAGTGCAAGCACCAAATTTGTGTCATAAAAAGAATTTAGTAGGCCTCCTTCTTTGCCTGTTTTCTCTGATAATTTATATGGTACTGGAATTAATTGTTCTTTAAATGTTTGGCAGAATTCATTTGTGAATCCATCTGGTCCTGGGAATCTTTTCTTAGGCAACTCATTAATGGCTTTTTCAGTTTCTTTTTCTAAGGTAGAGTTTAAGTATTCTATTTCTTAGTCTCTTAATCTGAGCAATTTATATTTTTGTGAATATTCACCTATTTCACTTAGATTGTTAGATTTATTGGCGTATAATTGGGCAAAATAGCTTCTAAGAATTGTTTTAATTTCCTCTTCATTGATAGTGAATTTACCCTTTTCATTTCTTATACTAGTAATTTAATTTTGTACTTTATTTTTATAAATCAAAATAACCAGTGGTTTATTTTGTGGTTGTTTTTCCATAAAACCATCTCCTAGTTTTATCTATTAGTTCAATTGTTTTCTTTCTTTAAATTAAGGATTTCTAATTTGGTATTTAATTGGAGATTTTTAATTTGTTCATTTTCTAGATTTTTTTTAATTGCATGCTCAATTCATTGCTCTGCTCTTTCTCTGTTTTATTGATGTAAGCATTTAGAGATAGAAATTTTCTCCTAAGTGCTGCTTTGGTTATACCTCATATACTTTGATATGTTGTCTCATTATTATCATTCTTTTTAATTAAGTCATCGATTATTTCTGTGATTTGTTCTTTAGGATTAGATTATTTAGTTTCTTATTAATTTTTAATCTGTATTTCTATAACCCTTTATTGAACATAATTTTTTTTGCATTGTGATCTGAAAAGGATGTATTTAATATTTCTGCTTTTCTGCATTTGGTTGTGAGGTTTTTATGCCCTAATACATGGTCAGTTTTTATAAAGGTACCATGTACAGCTGAGAAAACAGTATACTCCTTTCTATTCCTATACTATTTTCTCCAGAGGTTTCTCATACCTAACTTCCCTAAAATTCTATTCACCTCCTTAACTTCTTCCTTGTTTATTTTATGGTTAGATTTATCTAATTCTAAGACAGGAAGGTTGAGGTCCCCCACTAGTAACCCCCCTCATGTAACTCATTTAAGTTTTCCTTTCAGAATTTGGATGCTATGCCATATGCTATGTTTAGTATTGATACATTATTCATTGATTCACTGTTCATTGTTACCGTTTAGCAAAATATAGTTTCCCTGTTTGTCTCTATTTTTGCTTTTGCTTTGTCTGAGATCATGATTGCCCCTCCCACACACTTTTTTTTAACCTTGGCTGAATAATAGTTTCTGCTCCAGCTCCTTATTTTTACTCTGTGTGTTTTTCTGGTTCCAGTGTATTTCTTGTAAATAAAATATTATTGGATTCTGTTTTTTAATCCATTTAGCTATCTACTTCCATTTTATGGATGAGTTCGCCTCATTCACATTCATGATTTTTATTACTGTATTTCCCTCCATCTTATTTTTTTCCATCTCTCTCTCTCTCCCCCCTCCCCCTCCCTTCCTCCCTCTCTCCACCCTCTCCTCCATAGTCCTTCTCTCTCTCTCTCTCTGGTGGCTGTGTCTCTCCCTTCCTCAAAAATCTGCTTTGCTTATGACCACTGCCTCCCTTAATTCACCTTCTCTTCTGTTAGCTCCCTTTTACTTCCCTCTAGAGTAAGAATAGACTTCTATATTCTACTGAATGTGTATGTTATCCCCTCTTTGAGCCAATTCTGATGAGTGTAAGTGCTGCCTTTCCTCCTCCTTGCATTTACCCTTCCACTGTAAAAGCCCTTCCTTTTGTGATTCTTTTATGTGAGATAATTTTCCCCATCCTCCCTCTCCCTTACCCCTAGTGCATCTTTCTTTCTTACCCCTTCATTTTATTTTTTTGAAATCATCCCATTATCATCAACCCACATCTGTTCCCTCTACATATGTGTATTTATTCTAACTGCCCTAATAATGAGAAAGTTCTTAGGAGTTATAAGTATCATCTTCCCATATACGAAGGTAAACAATTTAACCTTATTGAATACCTTATGGTTTCTCTTTCCTGTTTACCTTTTCATATCTGGAAACTTCTTTTTGAAAATCAGTTTTTCTATTCAGCTCTGGTCTTTTCATCAGGAATGCTTGAAAGTCCTATATTTTATTAAATTTCCATGTTTTCCTTCTGAAGGATTGTACTCAGTTTTTATGGGTAAGTTATTCTTGGTTGTAATCCTAGCTCCTTTGCCCTCTGGAATATCATATTCCATGCCCTCTGATCCTTTATTGTGGAAGCTGCTACATCTTGTGTGATTCTGGCTGTGGCTCTACAATATTTCAGTTGTTTCTTTTTTCCCTTCACCTCGGAACTCTGGAATTTGGCTATAATACTCCTGTGAGTTTTCATTTGGGAGTCTCTTTTAGGAGGTGATTGGTGGTTTCTTTTGACTTCTAGTTTAGCCTCTGATTTTTTAATATTAAGGCAGTTTTTCTTGATAACTTTTTAAAAGATGACATCTAAGCTCTTTTTTTTGATCACGGCTTTCTGGTACTCCAGTAATTCTTAAATTTTCTTTCCTTCATCTATTTTTCATGTCAGTTATTTTTCCAATGAGATAGTTCATATTTTCTTCCCTTTTTCATTCTTTTGATTTCGTTTTATTCTTTTTTTGATATCTCGTGGAGTATTAGCTTCTGCTTGCTGAATTCTAATTTTTAAGGAATTTCTTCAATGAGCTTTTGTACCTCCTTTTCCATTTGGCCAATTCTACTTTTTAAGGAGCTCTTCTTTTTAGTGGATTTTTGTGCCTCTTTTACCATTTGGCCAATTTTGTTTCTTAAGGTGTTATTTTCTTCAGTATTTTTGGCTTCTTTTTAGCAAGTTGTTGATTCTCTTTTGATGATTGTCTTACATCGCTGTCATTTCTTTTCCCAATTTTTCTTGTATCCCTCTTATTTGACTTTGAAAATCCTTTTTGAGCCTTTCCAGCAATTCTTATTGGGCTTGTTTCAAATTCACACTTTGCTTTGAGGCTTTGCTTGTAGTTAGTTGGTTTCACTTCATTGTCTTCTTCTGAGTTTGTATTTTGATCTTCCCTGTACCATAGTAACTTTTTATGGTCAGGTTCTCTTTTGTTGTTGTTTGCTCATTTTTTTCTAGTCTATTTCTTGACTCTTAACTCTATGTTAGAGTTGGGCTCTGCTTCTGGAATAGTTTGGACAATATCTTAAACTTCAGGTTTTTCATGCTGCTGTTTTCAGAATTACTTCAGAGGATCTATGAGTTTTCTTTGCTTCCATGGTGGTATGGTCTAAATGGACACTGCTCTCCCAGCCTGCACTCTGGTCTCTACCCAGAAAGGGACTTTGTCCCCCTGTAGCCACAGGTGCTGGCATTCCTCTTGCCCCAGGAATTGAGTAGGTCCCCTGCTCTTCTGCAGCCACAAGAACTTGTTTTCCTTTCTACCTTGGAACTGTGACCAGGGCTCCTTCTCCCTTGTTAGTGACCACAAGCACTCTGATTTTCCTTTCTACCTTGGAACTGTGACCAAGACCTTTATTCCTCTGTGGCCAACCCTCTCCCCCCTTGAACTGACCCAGAACTGCATCTAGGCAATACAACAGTGTCCTGAACCCAGCACCAGCAAAATGTTGCCTGTAATCTCCTTCTGATCATTTGTCTGACCCCTTACATTCTGGGGGCTGAGAGTTCCCAAAGCTGCTGCTGCTGCTGCCACCACCGCCACTGCTGCCACTGCCTTCAAGGCCTGCCTCATATTGCTGCCTCTCCTTCATTGCTGGTCCAAATGCCCCCTGGTGACACAGATCTTTCCTGCCAAACTCCTAAGTTGTCTTGAGCTAGAAAGTTGTTTGGCACTTACCTTTTGTTGGCTCTGCCACTCCAGGATTAGATTTGAGGCATTATTTTAAAATTGCTTAGAGAGTTCATGTGAGTTCCTGCCTCTACTCTGCCATCTTCAAGGAGTGTACTTTCTAATGAGAGCAATGATAAGTACATGACTAGGTATAGACAAATGATATAGAGAGTAAATGGAAAGTAGTCTGAGAGAAGATAGCACTAGCCGTTAAGCGAATCAGGACAGGTGGCATTTGAGCTGAGTCTGAAGTGAGCCTGGGAATCAGATAGGTGAAGGTATAGAGAGAGAGGATGTTCTAAGCAAGGAGGTCAGTCAGTGCAAAGGCTTGGGGGCCAAAGACCCATCTAGAAGTCCTTGGGGTAAGGACCAGGAATTTATAAATCACTGCCCAGCAGTGGCACACAGGGAAGGCACAAAGATGCCAGAGATCCACACAGACATTGAGCAAGCTTAGAAAAGCAAGCAGAGACACTAGCAATGAGATCTTGAAACTGAGGCGCCGTTGCCCAGCCAGGAAGGTTATGGCGCAAGGAACGAGCATCAGAGTGGCCGACCAGCAGTGTTCGAGAGTGGCCCGTGCATTGTGGAGCCACATGCAGGAGAAGGTATGAGCCTGAAAACTTAGGATCTTTATGTTCGGAGAAGAAGTTGATCAATTCATCAAGAATCTGTATCCAATTCTTTGTATACCAAGAATTTAACTTGTATTATCAAATCTGATCCTTGCAACGACTGGGTAGATAAGGACTGCAAGTATTATTATACTCGTTTTACAGATGAGGAAACATGTTCTGGAAGTTTGTGTCTTGAGGTTCCAAGAAATTCCAAGACTTATATTAGCTTTTGTGGCCACCATACTGTGTTATTAACTCCTATTGGATCTGCAGTCCACTAAAACCCCCGGGTATCTATCAAATTGCTCTCCAGCCATGTTTTCCCCAAGTGTAAGATTTCCTATTTATCCCTATTAAATTTTACTTTATTCAGTTTGACCCAATATTCTAAGTCTGTCCAGATCCTTTAGAACCTGATTTTATCATCTAATGTATTAGCTATCCCTTATAGCATTGTGTCATATGCAAATTTAATAAGTGGGTCATCTATAACTTTAAAAGGCACTGATAAAAGGCTTAAATAGCACAGACCCCTTGGGGCGCTAGACCAGAGACATCCTTGCCTGCCTGAAGTCATTCAGCTAGTAACTGAATGGCCTAGTTAGGATTTGTACCCAGGTCTTTTGACTTCAGCTCTTTCTATCACAGCATGCGTGACATTTGATGAGATGTCCTATATTATCATTTACCTTTTTATACATAGGTCTCATCTTCCCCACTCAACTATGAAGTTTTAGTGTATAGAGGCTATATACGATTTTGGTTTTTGTATCCCTCCTGTTGTTCAGCACAGACCTCAATTCAGTTCTGGGACTTGGTGCAGCATGCCCTTCTCTTCCCCACCTCTCACCCCACCTCCACCCACCACCCACCCCCACATACATATACACCTTTCCTTCCTAAGAAGAGTAGGCAGAAGTGACTAAAGTGCTATATCCCTGGGCCTTCTTAATGGTTAACAATCTTGTACCACTTGGGTAGTAGATGGAGCAGTAGATTTGGAGGCAAGAAGGCCTGGTTCAAATGACTCCTCAGACACTTAGTAGTTGTATAACTTAGGACAGATTACTTGATTCTTTTGGGCCTCAGTTCTCTCATCCATAAAATGAACAGCTTATAGTCAATAACCTCTAAGGTCTCTTATGATTCTGAATCTCTGACACTTTGATTCCTGTATTAACTAGCCACGTAACAGCCAACTTTTCCCAACTCTCACCTACTTTTTTCTCATCTCCATTTTCCTCCACCCTACCTCATCCATCTCCCAATCCAACCTTGCCCGTATCTTCCACTGTGCCCTCTGGAATTCCAGTTCTATAATGAACAAACTCGGTTTCCATTCTGGACCTTTTTCTCTCACACTTCTTCCATCTACTTACCCTCAGTGAGACCTGAATTCCCTTTCTCCCAGATCCAATAACACTTCTGTGTCTATCCTCTCTAGTACCAGCTATGCCTTTATTCATACCCTCGACACAGTGGTCCTAAAGGGGAAGTTGGAATATTACTAGTCATTCCGAAATTCACTTAATAAAAATTCTACCTAGTTCAGATCACAGTGGCTCCAAGACCATTCTCCCTCCTTTCTCAAAGATTTCTGTACCTGGAACACATCTTTCTCCTGTTCTCAACTCCTGCCCTTATACCAGGGGACTTCAGCATGCATACTAATGTTACCTTCCCCTCCCCGCCTTTCCCCAACCCCCTAAGTTCCCATGAGTTTAATTATCACTTTGGTGCTGATGTTTCACAGATCCGCATATCCGGCCCCCTCTCTTCCCTGAGCTTTAGACCCATATTACCAGCTGCCTATTGGACATTTCAGACCAGACGCCTCAAGATATTTCAGACTCACCGCATCCAAACAGAACCTGTGATCTTTCACTCCAAACGCACCCCTCTTCCAAATCACTGTTTCTTTTGAAGGCACTGCCATTCTGCCGGTCTCCCAGGATCAGGACTCCCAGCTCTCCCTACCCACACATATCAAGCAAGTCACCAAATCTTGTTGTTGATAGCTCCACGACGTCTCTCGCCACCACTCCTCGTTCGGGAACTTGGCTTCTTACCTAGATTGTGGCAACAATTCCTAATTGGCGTCCCTGATTCAAGCCTTTCCCCATTCCGTCCATCCATCATCCACACTGCTGCCAAATTTAATATCTCAGTTTCCTATTCTAGTAGCCCACTGTTACCTCTAGCATAAAAAACAACAACAAACTCCACTGGTTAGCTTTTAGGGTGCCTTGGTGGCCCAGTGGTTAGAGCGCTGGGCCTGGAGTCAGGAAGACCCATCTTCCTAAGTTCAAACCTGGCCTCAGACGCTTCCTAGCTGTGTGACTCTGGGCAAGTCACCTTGTTCGCCTCAATTTCCTTCTCTGTAAAATGGGCTGGAGAAGGAAATGACAAACCACTCCAGTATCTTTGCCAAGAAAACCCCAAATAGGGTCACAGAGTCAGACAGGACTGAAGAAGAAGAAGAAGAACATTTAGCTTTTAAAGTCTTTCACAACCTGGCCATAGCCTGTCTTTTCAGCCTCATTGCACATCACTCCCCATCCTGCCCTCTTTGATACAGCCCAGTTATCGTTCTCTCTTCTTTGCATGCCGTACTCTATCTCCTATCTTTGGTATCTTTGTACCGTCAGGCTCTTCTGCTTCATAGAGTCCCTTTCCTCCTTCAAGATGGGGCTTGAAAGACCATCTTCCTCCAGCGTAGGCATTCGTCCTCTCTCTCGTATGCCCTAACATCCTAGTTCCTTGACTTACACTTCCACCCTGCCGAGGATGCAGAGGTCACTCTCTCGATCTTGTCGTCACTCACAACTGCTCCACATCCATGTTCGTGAACTCTGACATTCCTTTATCTGATAATTATCTGTTGTCTTAACACCTCTCCTGCTGATCTTCCCAGCCTCTCTCCCTTCTATCACAGCACGTTGTTTAGACTGCTTGCTCCTATATATTTGTCATATTACAGTTTGTATTTTATCTTTTGTGTTTTATCCTCCCAGTTGGTTTATCAGCTCCTTCAAGATAGGTCTTGTTTCATTGGTGTATTCCTAGCACTCATCCCAGTGCTCTGAACAAAATACGCATTTAATAAACAAATGTTTATTGAATGGAATTGAAAGCTGTACAGACGTGGTAAAAATGTCTGATCTATAAGCTTTAAGCGTGCTTATTTATATTTTTCAATCAGTATATCATCTGTGATCAGCTCAAGACTTTTAGCGCGTGTAGGTTCTTACCCATTTGTGAAAATTGCTTCTTCATAAGCATTTAGGAAGGGTTCAGATCCTGTCCTCAGTTTTGTGGGTGAGACACTGGCAGAGAGCTTATGGTGAACCTTTCAGGGCAATATCTCCTAAGTCATTGCCTAAATCTTGTATTTGCCAGTTTAGCATCATAGAATGTCAGAGACGGAAAAGACTTTTGGAAGCTCAGTGGGCATTCAGGTTGCTGGCCCCACCTTCATCTCCTCCCCACTCACCTGAGGACCCCAGTGATTCACTGGTCCTTTGTGCCTTCTCTGTTTTCAACATTGAGGGAGGATAAGATTTATCATTGCCTGCCTCGGGATCTTTGTGAGGAATTGTTCGGCTTCAGAGCTCAATGATTGAGATGATTATTGCTGTGACATTTCTTGTATGGTTTCGAGGAATGATCACCACCACCACACCCACACCCACCCCACACACATATACACACACATACAAAACCACATATGCATGCAAATCAAGAAAAATTAACCAGCGTTTATCCTTCCTGCAAAGAAAAGATTTATTTGAAGCATAGAATCTCACAGCTGAAAGGAAGCTCAGGAGTGTTGTGGTACAACCTGAAGCAAGAATCCCCTTTAAAACATCCTTAACAAGTGATCTTCCTCTCTCCCCTTAAACTCCTTTAGTGACATAAAACTCACTAGCTCGCAAAACATCCCATTCCAATGTTTTTGTTGTTTGTCGTTGTTATTTATTGTGTGGCTCTTACCTTTAGGAAGCTCCATCTTCTAATGAGCTAAAATCATAATCCGAAATGTTAATTCTAAACCACCAATCTGGAGATAGAATCATAGGAACACAGATCTTAGATATAGAAGGGACCTCAGAAGCCCTGTGGTCCAACCCCTTCATTTTACAGATGGATAAAAATTAGAGATTAGAGATTAAGGACATTGGGATTCACTTCAGCTCACCCAAGTAGTGAGTCTCAAGAGGCAAGATTTCGACCTAGGTCTTCTAACTCCAGAGACAGTGCTCTTTCCGGCGGACTTAGCACAACCTCTTGGCCGCCAGACCGCTGATGACATGTGCTTCTTCTGGGCTCTAGAGACTTTCTGCTGGGGACCTAAAGCCCAATAAATATCATACCATGCATATAGATTAAGGCTCACTGGACATGGTAATGGAAGGTGCCCTGCTAGATCATCATCCGTTGAATGAAAGAAGAGGTCCTCACTCAGCCTTTGGAGATCGCTCCAACCGTACACCTGCCGCTCAGGAAAGACTGAAGTGCTCGCAAAGGCATTTCCTGCCCCGTGCCTGCAAAGGCGACTGAAATGGACTATGGTGACTCCCAGCCTATTGGGGGGGCAGTCAGAGAGAACCTTTCAGTACAGTGAGCAGCAGTGGGGAGGTTTTGCAGCATGGCTTACCCAGCTCTCTTTCTCCTGGCATCGATCCTGTTCTCATCCTGCGTATAAAAAGCTTGGGATGATTCTATTCCTGAGGTGCTGACAGTTCCTTCTAGGAGATGGGGCCTGGCCGAGTTTCATAAACTAAAGCCAGAGAAGGCAGAGTGCTTTTTCTGTGGAAGAAGGAGAATTGCACTTGAAGTGAGGACTGGGTTTGAATCCTCGCTCTCCCGTTGAAGCTGTGTGACCTTAGACAAGTCATATATTCTCTCAGAGCCTCCTTTTCCTCGGCTATGCTTGTTCTGTTTCCCTCTCTGGATTTTTGTGAGAAATCAGAGAGATGATCCGTGTAAGTTTCTTTGTAAACCCTAAAGCCTTATGTGATTATCAACCATTTTAATGAAGATCGAAGGGGAGGAAGAGGCCAGAAAGGATTGTGAAGGACTGGCCTCAGCAGGGGAGTGGTGTCCCCCTGGTGCGTAGTTTCCCTGGGCTGCTCTTACACAGGGCACAGAAGAATGGACCTGGCCTAACGATAGCACTGTAGATTCTGTGCCCCAGTTTCAGAAGGAACTTGAAGATCTTTGGTAAAATCAGATGGGTAGGTGTGTGTCCTCAGGTGGCATGGATGCCCACAAGCTGCTCTCAGGCTTGGATATTGTTATTGGGGTGGAATGTGCCAGTTGTGGGTTTCTTGATCTCTCTCACCCACACCCTCCCCTTTTCCACCCCCTTTTTCTTCTCTGCTCCGCCGTCTGGTGCTGTGGCTAAGAGATTCAGAAATTGCCTATCTTGGATTGTAGTGGCTGTTCACATTGTATTTAGTTTGCTGAAGTCAGCTCTGGTGTCTTCAGTGTGGTACTCCATGTTTCTCTGCCACTTGGAGGACCAGTTGTGGTTTTGTATCTAATTAGCACGTGAGCTTACTGCCCCAACTTATCTGAGCTTAATGACACTGAATTCATAGGGCAGGACTGGCTTCTGCTTGTACAAATCTTGCCAATGTGCTGCCTGGCATCCAGAGTAGAGAGGTGCCAGATGTAAAGCCCATAGCTGGAATGAGGACATGCTTGGCTCCATCTGCCATATGCTTAGAGATTGGCTTATATCCTGTGAGCAGGCCTGCCCAGCTGGCTTTTGGAACCTAGAAGAAGAGGCACATAGAACATTATAGGAGGGCAGGAAAGCAAGTTGCTCAGTAAGGAAAGAAGAGCGTGGGTGGAAGGAGATCAGCTGTCGAGAAGGAGCCTCTTGGCTCTGGGATGGCTCTAGTTAAGTTGCCAGGCCAATAGAGCAGGTGGAAAGATTAAGGTGGAGGATGGGCTGCTGTGGCAAGACACAGAATATTAGGGAGCCAAGATCATGAACCTGCCAGGATGTTCCTGCTGTGGGCTTGACAGATGGTGGCTTTGCTGTTCACTGCAGCCCTCTTACATGCAGAGCCAAACACAGAGTTGAGAGCCAGGTAGCAATTATCTTTTCCCAACATCTTTTCCTATCACTTGAGGGTTAAGAAAGGAAACAGGGGCCAGTGAGTCACTAGTCACATGTGACCCCTGTGTCAGTACCATCTCCTGTTCCTATCAAGGTTCATTTCTTAGCTACTCTTACAACATCATAGCATTTGTCTGAAATACAACTCAGGAATCTGGCCTGGAAGAGGAGTGTGGAGGGCAGAGGAGAGCAAAGGGGATGGTAGCCAAGTTAGGAGTAAATCCTTGGAAGATGAAACCAAGAATCAACAAGTATTTATTGAGCATCTACTACGTGCCAGGCACTCTACTCTATTAGGTGCTGGGTCTACAAAGACAAAAATAAAACAGCGCCTGCCCTCAAAGAGCATATATCCCATTGGAAGTAGGATGGAGGAACAGAATGTACACAGAAAACTGAATCAAAATACATACATGTAGCAGGGTATTGGGTTGGAACGCTTCCCATGGAGCTGGATGTGCATGCTTTGGCTCCATGAAGATGTGCTTTCATTCATCCCCTCCCTACATACAGAATTCATACTTTGTATGAATTTGTATGAATTTCTAGGGAAGACAATAACTGAGGACATCAGTCTTCATGTAGGAAGTTATCGTCTAAACGACAAGGTGAAACTAGGGGTTCCAAGAAGCAGAGCCCAGGAAGGACAGCATTCCAGATATGGAGGATCACTGGGCGAGGCAAAAAAAAAAAAAAACAAGAGATAGAAAGATGTGTACTGGGAAAAGCAAATTGGTTGATTTACCTGGCACAGAAGGTATGTGTGGGATAGTAATGAGCGATTGATCAGGAAAGCTCACCAGTTATTTCATAGCATATTGAAATTGTAATAGTAGTAGTCATAGCAGTCTTACGGTATAAGTGCTGTTATCCCCATTTTACAGAAAAGAAAACAGGCTGAGAAAAGTTAACTGACTTGCTCAGGATCACACAACTAGTAAGTGTCCAAGGCAGATCTTGTTGATTCTAGGTCCAGTGTTCTCTCTAGTGTGCCATTTTCCCTCTCAGGTTAAAGAACTTTCTTTCTGTTCTTCACAGTCATCTTACCTCAAGGCCTGTTTTTTGACTTTCAGATGGAACAGGCTAAATAACATAAATAGGCCGAACTTGAGCCCTGGCTCAGATCTGCGGTGGGCTCGAAGTTACTGTCTTTCATTCTGAGATGGACTTTGCATCATCAATGGCAGAGCAGTCTTAGAGCCTTAGGCTTCAGAAAAGATGAGGTCAGAATTTAGCTACTGAGGTATCATAAGAACCACAAAGCCTACAAAATGTTGGGTTCTGCATTGTTCTTTTGAAAAAGATAGTTTGTTTATATGAAGCTGGAATCATTTCAGGTGTTACAAAAGAAGGTATACATGGCAGTGCTTCGTTAATCTGGAGATCATTTATCTGGTAACCTCAGCGTTCTAGAGCCCAACAGTCAGGAAAAACAGTCCTGAATAGCGTGGGAAAAATAAGATGTCACAGGGTGTAAGCTGTTGTACTAGGTTTCAGGGGCTTATTTTTGGAGGATATAGAAGTGATCAAACAGTCTGTTCTTTCTCCAGCATTTATTAGCAAATGCTTTCTAAAAGGATGGTTATATTGTAGATTTGTCAGAGAAATGAAAAAGAAATCATCACAAAATGTACATATCTTGGTAAAGTTTTTTGAACTTATGTCGGTCATTCAACAGTCATTAATTTAGTGCCTGTCAGATGCCCATCCTATACTAGGCACCGGGGATACAAAAATAAAAAGAATCCCTCCCCTTAAGGAGCTTACATTCCACAGAGAGTAAACAACATGCACACAGATAAGTAAATACAAAATATACAAACTAAATACAAGTATTGACTTAGGGGAGGGCCCTAAAAAGAAAGGCTTGTATAGGAGGTAGCACTTTGGGCTGAGCCTAGAAAGGAACTAGAAAGTCCAAGAGATGGATATAAAGATGAAGAATATTCCAAGTGGGAAGACCAGCCTAAGCAAAGGCACAGAACTAAGAGATGCAATCGTGTGTGGAAAACACCAAATTGGTCAGTTTGACTAGAACAAAGAATGCCCTGGGGAGTGAAATCAGTCTAGAAAAAATGTAGTTGAAGTGAGATTCTGAAGGCTTTATGTATCAAATAGAGTGCTTTACAATTTATCCTAGTGGCGATAGAGAACCACTGGACCAGGGCAGCTAGGTGGCGCAGTGAGTGGAACACCGGCCCAGGAGTCAGGAGCACCTGAGTTCAAATCCATCTTCAGACACTTGACAGACTTACTAGCTGTGTGGCCTTGGGCAAGTCACTTAACCCCAACTGCCCTGCCATCCCCCCTCCAAAAAAAAAGAGAGAACCACTGGATCTTCTTGACTAAGGAAAAGATTTGATCAAACCTCTGCTTTAGGAATGTCAATTTGGTATGTCTGTGGAGGATGGATTAGAGAGAGGAGAAACAAGGCAGGCAGAATATTGAGAAAGCTGTTACAGTAATTGACAGGAAAGGTGGTAAAAATCTGCCACTGGAGAAGGTAACAGACGCACCTCAGCGGTAGAACCAGTAACACTTGGATTGGTTGGATATGAGGAATGAATGAGAGCCAAGAGTCAAAAGATGACTCCTAAATTGTGAACCTGGGCGACCATGGCTCATAGTCCTTGACAGGGAACATTGTGAGGAAAGATTGATATTTATGGAAAGATGAGTTTGTTTGGGACGTGTTGAGTTTGAGATACCTGCAGGACCTCCAGTGGAGGTATTCATCAGATCATTGGTCATGTAGAACTAGTATTTGGGATGAATGTTGACTATATAGATTTGGGAGTACTCTTCATAAAGAGAATAATTGAACCATTGGGAGTTGAGGTCGACGAGAGAATGTCTAGAGAAGGAAGAGAAGTGGACCCAGGACAGAGCTTTGGGGAGCTCAGTGGGTTAGGAGCTGTTGACCTAAATGATCCACTGAAGGAGCCAGAGAAAGAACAGTCATACAGATAGGAGAAAAGCAAAGAGAGAATGGTATGATTGAAGCCTAGGGAAGAGAGAGTATCCAGGAGGGAGTCAACAGTGTCACTGACGAGAGATCCAGAAAGGTGAAGAATGAGCAAAGACCGCTGGGTTTAATTAGTAGCTAGGAGATCTCTATTAACTTTGTAGAGGACCCTTGAGTAAAGGAATTGGAAGCCAGACTGCAAGAGCTGGGAACTGAGAGGACTATGAGAAAATGGCACCAATAATAAGCATAAACATCTTTTTCTATGAACTCGGTCTGTGCCCTCTATCTCTCAGTTTCTAAGGAAGAATAAATAATATGATACGTAACTAGGTGGTCTGATTAATAGAATGATGGACTTGGAGTTAGGAAAGCCTAATTTAGAATCCCACCTTGCACACTTACTAGCCATGTGACCCTGGGCAAGTCTTTCCCAGCCTCAGTTTTCTCATCTTCAAAATGGGTACAACGGTGGCAAAGGTTGTTGTGAGTCTCAAAGGAGACAGCACACTTAATGCACCTTGTGAACCTTAAAACCCTCTGTGGGTGAAAGTGGTTAGGGAGGTAATGAAGCACGGTACTTTTGAATGGTATGGATTTAAGGGTCACAGGTGCCTGCTGCTGAGAGGACTTTCCAGGACCAGCAGAGGACCTTTTGGGAATCCAGCAGTCTTGCTTGTTAGGGTGAAGCAAGGTCAAGAAGCAGCCTTTCAAGGGTCTCAATCTATTACATCACACCTGCTTGCCTCGAGGCCTGCTTACTTTACATAGCTTACATTAACATACAGACCCTTGAAGGCAGGGGAGAAACAGAAACGTGAAGCATGGCTACATGTGTTCAAATGCTGCCTTAAGAATGACTGTGTGACAATAAACAAGAGGCCTAATCTCTGTGAGCCTCAATTTTCTCATCTATAAAATGGAGATATTACTGCCTACAATATTTGCCTCACAGGGATGTTGTGAGGACCAGTGAGATACTGTACATAAAAGGGCTTAAAGCGTGAGATGTGTCAGTATTCTTATTATTCACAGCCTTGTTTGATGACACGATGCAGAATTTGTGGGCCATTTACATTGACCCTTTGGTATTTTTTTGCATTTGCTGACACAGAACTACCCCTTGGCTTAGACTCTGATTTTTGATCCACCTGCCGGCCATCAGAAGGCACAAGTCACTACCTCAGAACACTGCTGAGTTGAGACCCTGTGGTCAAGTTCCCTAGTGGGATACTGTGTATGTCCTCTGCCCTGCTTGAGATCTCTACTCTGGGATGACCCTGACGGAAGGCTGGGGAGCACTAACAGAACCTTAGCTCGGAACACTGTGTCTCAGCAGTAGGGCCCATTAGAAGTGAAATGTTCTTAGTGGGGCATTTTATTTGCACACTCCAGTAGAGTGGACACTAAAAGGGTTTTCTAACGCTTCATGGGCTGCTAATTTCCTCAGTGACCCTTTTTGTTGGGACCTGACCCCAGCCAGAGGCTCTGTGCGATGAATGCCAGCGCCTGACACAGAACCTGGGCGAGGGGTGACAATGAGGCCTCTATTGGCTTTAATCAGGCTCCAGTTGCATCTTAAGAACAGGGGGAATTTGTGTGGCTCTCAAAAGCCCTGGGTGGCGCAATAATGGAGGCCCCCGGGTCTCCCATGGAGGCCAAGGCAGCCCACAGACAGCAGCTAAAGGATTCTTGAAGCAGGAGGGAGGTGGGAGGTGTCAGGCGGGCAAGCAGGCGGGGGCTCCTTTGTCAAAAGGGTCTCTTTAGAAAACCAGGCCTGCTCTGAATGCCTCCCAAGCTCTATTGGGCGGCCCAATCGGGCCTGACAGATGGATATCACAGGCACACTGCTTATTCAGGGAGCTGGAGCCTCCCTGCCCCTGCCCCCGCCTGCCTATTCATCACCAGGCTAATTAGTTTTTGTCTGTTCTCTCTCTCCTCCCCTGCAGACTGTGATTCCTACTGCAAGGCCTCCAAAGGGAAGCTGAAGATTAACATGAAAAAGTATTGCAAGAAGGACTATGGTGAGTCACAGTGTTTCTCTCCTAGGGAAGAAAAAAAGTGCAAGCCTATGGGGGGAGGGGACAAGGAAGGAAGGGAGAAGGAAGGAGGGAGGGAGAGAGGTAGGAAGAAGGCGGGGAGAGGGAGAGAACATGTTAGTGAGAGAGCGTGTGCGTGGGATCCTGTGTCTGTACGTGTGAAGATTAGTGTGCCCGTGGTAGGGCACACGTTCACTTGGTGGGCATTAGGTGCTGATGGGGCACCGCAGGATTTCTATGCAGCTCTTTTGAGATCGCAGAATTTCATTCTCCAGAGACTAGGGAAGGATGTGAAGGGCCCTGATCCTGCAAGGTCCCCTTTCCCTCAGGTGGGACACAGGTATGCAGAGGGATCTGGACCACTGGACTGAGTTTTCTGGCCACACACTCTGCCCTTGAATACTTCGTCCTGAATTTAGGCTGTACTCTTTTTTTTTTTTTTTTTTTTTTGCTGCTTCCCCTTAAATTTAGGCTGTATGGTTCTCATGTGTTTAGAGGTTTCCCCAGAACTTTCTGCTGCTATTGGTCCAAACCATTGACCAGTGCAGAGTAAGAAAGAGCTCTGGACCTGAACCAGGAGTCCTCTATTCCAGTTCTGTTTCTATCACAACTTGCTGTTTGATCTCAGAAAAATCACTTAATTTCTGTAGGCCTCCATTTTCACATCTGTAAAATGAGAAAGTTTGACTAGGTGAGTCCCTGAGGTGGGTCTCTTCTAGTTTGACACTATATAATTACTATATAATTATAATTGACGCTATATAATTCTATGATCCTGACACAATCCCTGTAGAGAAAAGACCCGATGCTGTGGGAGAAAGAATACTGGATTGGGAGCCCAAAGACCTAGTATGAGTCCCAACTCACCTAGGGCAAGTCACCAAGCCTCTCTAGGCCTCAGTTTCTTCATTTGTAACGCGAGGTGGCTGGACTGGATAGCCTTTGAGCCCTCTTCCAGCTGTAAATCTAGGATCCAGTGATCTAAAGGCCTGAGATGATCTCTGAGGTCCCTCCCTACAATAACATCCTAAGATCCCATGAATCTCCTATTTTCCAGGGGTGGATACAGAAGATAAGGATAGATTCTTAGGATCATAGATTTAAGGTCAGAAGGAAATTTGGAGGCCATCTAGTCCAGCCCTTTTGTTTTAAAAAGGAAGAAACAGAGCCTAAGGACACTGTATGTGGCCACACTATGTGTCAGAGGCAGGATTCCAAGCCTGATCTTCCTGGCATTGTAGCCACTCAATCATGACGCTTCTTACTCAGGCCAATAATTCCATACCTTATCATTTAGAAGAATCCTAAAATTCTTCAAGGGCAAGTTAGACTGAAGTTTCTTCTGAAATGCTGAAGATAAGCACGACCACAGCCAGGTCCTTCCCTTGCCTTCCTTTGCTTCTCTTTCCCTCCTTTAATTATTTATTGGAAGCCCAATGCTGCCCAGCACTGTACCAGTCACCCTGGGAAGCAAGGTAGAAGAGGTACAGAACAGAAAAGCAAGACCGCTTGGCTTTCAGGAGCCCACGATTTTAGCTGAAAGAATAAAATATATATATGTGTGTGTGTGTATGTGTGTATGTATGTATATATGTATGTATACATATACACATATATATGTATATGTGTGTGTGTATATATATACATATATATACATACATACATACACACACACACACACACCCCAGTGGATAGAGCCTGGGCCTAGAATCAGGAAGACCTGAATTCAGATATGGCCTCAGAAACTTACTAGCACTAGGCGAGTCCTCTAATGTCTCTTTGCCTCTGTGTTCTCATCTGTAAAATGGGGGCAGTAACACCTACCTCCCAGAGTTGTTCTGAGGATCATATGAGAGAGTAATTATAAAGTACTCAGCACTGTGTAATTATATGCATTTACTTAGTACTAAGGGCAGATATCCCAAGAGAGTGACTAGAGTGAGAGGGCCTATTTAGCAAATCTTAGTGGGGGACATGAAAGAGCTGATGAACTGAGGAGGGAAAGCATTTAGAATTATGCCGAGAAAAGCCATAGAATATTAGCACCTGAAGAGATCTGTGAGGTCGTTTAGTCTACACATTTTATACACAGAGAAGGAAGGGACTTTCCCAGTATCCCAGAGTCAAGAGTGGCACCTAGGTCTCCTGATTCCTAGACTAGTGCTGCCCTTTATTGTACCATATGTGTGTGATGACTGTCAGATAAGGGCCCTGTGCTAGAAAGTACGGAAAGGAGAATTTAAATGCGGTCCAAAAAGTCAAGATTAACCCTGTCTCATGATTGGACTGGCCTCTTGCATCATGAAAGCCAGGACCCAATTCCTGATAGAACCTTTTACATTTGTCTCCTACCAAGACTGAGGCACAAGGAAAAAATGGTGGCTTCTCTGGCTGACAGATCAAGCCAGCTATGTCCCCGGGCTTCAGACTAACTTAGAACCCTGGGTTCTGGATTCCTAGGGGAGAGAGCATCCTCCTCTTCTAAGCCTCAAGCTTTCCAAAGTAAGTATCTCAGTGCTTGCTACCCTGGTAATCTTCGTTCCATCTTTCACCCTCTAGTATAAAGAATCCCATTTTATCCCTGCTAAAAGTAGTGACCATAGTCCCAATCAGGCAGTGCATGGTAGAGCCAAAAGCTAAGTCCAAGGCCAAGAAGGCAAAAGGAAGGAGTATGTCAGTTGGGAAAAGAAGAGAGAAAGGAAAGAAAGGAAAAAGGCTAAAGGAGAGGGAGAAAGAAAAGCTAGAGAGAAAGTGGAGGGAGGAAGCGGGGTGGGAGAGAGAGAAGGAGAAGAGGAGACCTGTCAGCACCCAGGCCAGGTGGCCTAATTGTTCAGCATCCTTAGTCCACACACACCCCCACCAAGATTTTTAGCAGCCCCTCACCCCACCCCAGCTGGGACCCAGATGTCTGGCAGCCCCACCATGTAACCCAGGGCCTCTGTTTTGCTGTTGACCCAGACCCCAGATCCTGACTGAGTCAGCTGCTTAAAGCACAGGATTTTTATTTGAAAAAAGGACTCAGAACCATGAAATAAATGACGGTGCCCAAAGGAACCCACAGGAATTCAGGAAACTAAAACAACTTGAAAAATCTTACCCAGGTTTTATTCTTTTGTGGGTTTGTTTTTGTTTTGTTTTGTTTTTTATATTTAAGCAGAGTGGGATACAACTAAAGCAAACAGACCAAATCTTCTCATCCAGCAGCCCAGACTAGTCTCCTAAACAACAGAGATAAAGCCAATTGACAGCTTTTGAATGTCAGTTCCAAAGTTGTAGCCATAGGCATGTAAGTTCAAGTTATCTCCAAGTTCAAATAAATTCCGAAAAGCTCAAGCTCATTTCTTCACACAGACAGTGCAAAACCTTCAGACTTCCATGGGAAAAATAAACCTTTATTTCAAAACAAACTTTGAAGTTGTTTAAAGAAAAAAGAAGAGCTATTTGCTGAGCCCATGCTGAAACAGTGGGAAAAGGCTGCAAGGTTATTCTGAAATGCTCTTCTCGAGAGCTTCTTGGCGTCTGCAGAGATGGTGAGACCTTCTCCCTCCTTCCCTTCCCTCCTTCTCACCATCCCCTGCCTTCCACTGCCTTAGGAAAAAATAAACGAGTAATCGAGTCTGAGGTTGCCCTAGCTGATTCTTCTCTGTTACTGGCCTGGTCTTTTGGAACTTAAGGGAAGGGCTTCAAACCGGTAGTTGCTGTGAATTCCTCAGTGACTCCTGTATAGATACACTTCTGGGTAACAGTTTACAGTTCTGTAAAATGGACATCAACTTGAGGGCAAGAACCATAATGGATACTTGGCATTATACCACTGGGGGTGGGGGGATGGGAAAGGTGGTGGTGTTGGTTGTAAACCTTAAAAGGTCACTTTATGCAGAAGTAAATTTTTGTTGTTGTCTGGTTTTGGAGGCGATCAGGGTGAAGTGATTTGCCCAGGGTTCACATAGCTAGTAGGTGTCTGAGGCTGTATTTGAAAGGGCCAGTGCTCTAACCACTGTACCACCTAGCTGCCCTTACAGAAGCAATTTACACAGGTCAGCTAAGTCGTGCATTCTTCTGATTCTTCTATCTTCTGACTTCATCATCTAGTCCAGCGGTTCCCTACATTTTTGTTCCTTTCAATAAAAAAGGTGGTTGAACCCCCAAAGCAATTTAACATACTGTTCATAATATTCTTTTAGATTTTGTTCATTACATGTTTCCAGTAGTTACAATGACAAATGTCCCCCCAGAAGTTCCAAATTAAAATTTACATTATGTAATTATAATTACAAAACATAAAATTTTATTCCACCTATAATTATGAAAATTCTCAATGGAGGATTATAAAACTGACTATAAAATAATTACAACTATTTTACGTGAGACATTCTGTAATGATTAAAAGAAATATTTCAGCAAGACCTCATATGTTTACTGTTATCTACAATACCTCAAATTACTTTTATAAATTTTACAAATTTCATTGAACATATACATATCGCATATATATAACATTTTAATGACATTTTTGGAAGAGATTTAACATAATACAATAATCAAAATATTTTCATTGTCAGACTTTTATTTGCCTTTAAAATTTGGACTACTTATTTGAAGAAAGTTTTGCAATATGGTGTTCAATACCATACAAACAGTCTTAAATCTGATTCGGCATCAAGTTTATTCTGTATTTTGATTCAAAGCAAGTACAAAGTAAAAATGCTTGCTCACCCAAATGTGATGGAAATGGTGAAAGAGTCTTACCAGCTCTCATTCTCTTAGAGATGGAAATTAATTTTTAAAAATTTTGACCACCCAACCAATCAATGGAAATAAATAGCTTCTTATGATGTGATACTTAACTTTTCTATTGGCTAATGACAAGTCATGTATTAAGTGATGAACGTACTAAGTTTCAATTGCATGTTTTGCAGCTGAATATTTATAACAATAAAAATATTCATTTTTGTGTAACATCTATTATGTAATTTTTGTAAAGAAAGAATCTCTAGATGTTACTTTCTTCTCTTCTACTACCAGCTCACTGGCCATATTCTCACAGAAACTCTGCTTCATAACCAACTGACCAATGTTCCCAACTAGTCCATTTGAAAGGCCACCAGAGAGAAGGATATCTGCCAAATGGTAACATAAGTGGGAGATAAGTTAAAATCAGAAAGCAGCCTTAATAGTGCATTAAGAGGCAAATTGAAGTTTGTTTCTGCAGAATGTTTGTGATCGTCTATGACGGTTTTGGAATGGCTGGCAGTGTGTGTTCCCAGGAATCCTAGTTTTCAGATGGCCCAACATTTGCACTGCAAGAACGGAAATGTAACTAACATCTCGACCCCATGATAACAAGCCGATGAAGTGTGATTTCAGGGGGATGGAGAAAAATGGGTGAGCCACTCTGATGCAGCATACAGAGTGAAAATTAGGGTTATGAACATGGATCTGACCATCAGTTGGGAATCATTTTGTAAACCTCATGGCAGTTTGGAAACAATTTGATGATAAGCTGAGAAACTGCAAGAACACATTTTGCTAAGTTAAAATAGTGAGAATCATTGCAGAAACAAACTTATAATGTTTCAAATATATAAATGCTTATCACAAAAGAAAATATATTTGTAACATAATTGGGCAATTATTTACTGCTTAAAGCTCCAGTAAAGAATTTTAAATGTGAACCTGTTTGTTAGACCATTTTCACAAAACCCCAAGGGACTCACAAATCATTAAATGGGAACCACTGACCTAGTTCAGGTCCTTCATTTTGTAGAGGAGGTCACTGAGAAACAGGTAAAATAACTTACCTAAAGTCACGTAGGGACAGCTAGATGATGCAGTGGATACAATGATGAGCCTGGAGTCAGGAAGACTTGTTTTCCTGAGTTCAGATTTGGCCTCAGACACTTAACTGTGTTTGTCTCAGTTTCCTTATCTGTAAAATGAATTGGAAAAGGAAAGGCAAACCACTTCATTGTCTTTACCAAGAAAATCTCAAAGACTCCGACATGACTGGAAACAACAACAAAAAAGTGACATAGCTAACAAATTGCTGAGTTGAGATCTGGTTTGGCTCCAAGTCCAGCGTATCATGATTTCTGTTGTAGCTCACTACCTACCTTACCACCACTTCCATTAATAAGGCAAAGAAATGTCCTCATCTGTCCCAGAGTGTGCTCACCCTCTCTTTGTGATCCTTCTCCCCCTCCAATATTGCTCTCATTTCACTGTAACCTAACTTTGCCTGCATAGAGATGAGAGATGAGGGAGAGAAGAGCACATAGTGTAATTTGCCCTGCCACACGCCCCCTATGGGATGTTCCTACTCATGCTTCAGTCTCTAGTAGGCAAGGGTGCCTTTGCACTGATTGTCCTGAGTGTCTGGGTTGCTTACCTCCACCTTTTGGAATCCTTTTTTTTTTTATTTCCTTCAAGACTTATATTAAGGCAAGGGTCAGGAAATGAAGAGAATAGAGACCCCCTGGATATGGACACAGGTTGATTAGCAGTACAGATAGGTCTCTTCTGTCCTACCTATCCATATGTGAAGTGAGAGTACAGCTAGATTTTTAGAGGAGGAAGGGACCAGCGTCAGAGCAGTCCTGATGTGTAGGCGAGCAAAGAATGTCACTATGAAGGAGCATATATTAAGTACGTACTGTCTGCCAGGCACCGTGCCAGATGCTTTAAAAATATAATCTCGTTTGATCCCCACAAAAATCCTATGAGATTATGATCCCGATTTTACAGTCGAGTAAACAGAGGGGTAGACAAAGGTTAAGTGACTTGCCTAGGGTGATACAGCTAGAAAGTATCTGAGGTCAAATTTGAACTCGGATCTTCCTGGCTCCAAGCCTAGTGCTTTATCAGCGGGCATGTGTGTGTATGTGTGTGTGCCCCATCTCCTACTGGCTCTGCTTATGAGGTCAGATCAAGGGGAACTACCTACCTCAGGTTGGATATGTCTAGAGGGATTCCACGAGAAAGCAGCAAGAACTTCAGGGACAGGAAACGGGTCAAAAAAGTAAGTTCATTCAGCATATAGCCATGACCAGAAACAGCTTGGGCAGAGGAAGAGATAGCACTGAATTGGGGCATCCTCAGGTGAAAATGTCATGTAATGACATTTCATCATCTGCCTTTAAGGTGGAAAGAACCTTAAAAGTCATTTAGTCTAATCCTCTTATTTTATGGACTATGAAACTGTGGCCCAGAGATGGCAACTGAATTGTACAAAGTCATATGGTCAGTAATTTATAGAAATACAACCCACTTGTCCTGTCTTCTAGTCTAGTGTTTTTTCTACTATGCTTGGATTGGGGAGTTGCTTTGTTGGTAGGAGTCGCTGTGAATCTTCTCTCCTACTCAGTAGACAGATGGAACCCAAGTGCCACATCATTGCTGTGCTTCAGATGTCCTTTTGAACTCTCATCTGTACTTTGGAGTTCAATTCAAAATGCCAATTTTCAATAAGCTTAGCCTGATTCCCTCCCTAATCCCATTTGTAACAACCTTTGACCTTTGATCCCTGGTCCATTTATTACATAATGCTGGGAATCTCTCTCATCTCTGGACTTTTGTACTGACTATCTTGAATGTCAAGAATGTTCTTCTCTCCTCACTTCTGCCTCTTAGAATCCTTGGTTTTGTGTTTCTTCAAGACTCATCTTAAGTACCTCATTCTGCAGGAAGGGCCTGTCGACTGGCAATGCCATCCCCACCAAGGTCACCTGTGTGACCCTGTGTGTGTGTGTGTGTACACGTGTGTGCGTGTGTGCGATATGCACATATATACGTAGTGGAGTGCCTTTGGCCCACATAACTTTGGGGCACCCTGCATGGTGAACATAAGGACCGACCTTCTTCACTAGGTACTGTCTCCTTTCTTCCATATCAGGATCCAACCCTTCTTATTATCAACAAACTTATACTCTCCCAACTTGGTTCCATGGGATTGATTTGACATCGGTCTCTGACAATGTCTGACCCACTTGACTAAAGGTTGGGGAAAGAGGAAACCTTTTTGACCCTGTTCTAATCTTTTTATAAGTTCCTGTATGGCCTAAACTCTGTGTCCACTTTTCACCTGGGGATGCCCCATTTCAGTGCTGTCTCTTCCTCTGCCCAAGCTGTTTCTGGTCATGGCCATGTGCAGAATGAAGTTACCTGTGTGACCCACCTCCTGTCCCTGAAGTTCTTGCTGCATTCCAAGTGTCTTGTGGGATCCCTCTAGACATATGCAGCCTGGGGCAGCTAGTTCTCCCTCTGACCTCTTAGGCAGAGCCAGTAGGAGGTGGGGCACATACGTACACAAAACACACGTGTATATATAATAATCATATGTTGTTTTCTCTGGTTCCTATGTTCTTTGAACATTGTTGTTGTCTAGTCATGCCCAAGTCTTTGTAATCCCCGTGGACCATACTATCTATGGGGTTTTCTTGGCAAAGACACCAAAGTGGCTTGTCATTTCCTTCTCCAGCTCATTTTACAGATGAGGAAACTGAGGCAAACAAGGTGAAGTGATTTGCCCAGGGTCACATAGCTAGATAGTATCCGAGGCCAGATTTGAACTCAGGAAGATGAATTTTCCTACTGCAGGTCTGTAACTTTCCACTGTACTACCTAGCTGTCCTTCTTTGAACATAGGAATTATTTAATTTTTTGGTTTGTATTCCCACTCCCCACACACAGGTGCTTAATAAATGTGTGCTTGATTGTATCAGGTTCCTGGTTCCTAAGACTTGAACTTTGAGCATTGCTTGACCTTTCTGTCAAGTAATCAACCAAAAATTTATTTTAGTACTTGTTGTCAGTCAGTCAGAAGCATTTATTAAGTCTCAATCGCTGTATTTAAGCACTGAGGATAAAAAAGAAAGGCAAAAACCTGGCCCCCTTCCCTCAGGAAGCTCAAAATCTGTGTGTGTGTGTGCATGTGTCCGTGCCCATGTGCACTTTCATGCACTTATATTCCAATCAGGGAGATAACATGCAAACAACTCTGTGTATAAGAGAAATAAACAGTATAAATGGGAGGTAATCTCCAAAGGAAGGCACTAGCAGGTGCTTGGGAGTGGGTGGGAGACCAGGAAAGATCTCTTTCAGCAGGTGATTATTAAGCTGATAAACTCAAAGGAGGCAGAGGTGAGGAAGGAGAGCATTCCAGGTATGGGGGATAGTGTGAAAGAGGCAGTGTCCTGGGTGAGGAATGGCTATCAGGCCAGTGTAGGCCAGCTGGATATCAGCGAGGAGGTGAGCAAAGTATAAGAGCCCAGGAATGGTAGGAATGTGTCTGTGAAGGGCCTTAAACACCAAAAAGAGGATTTTACCTTTGATCCTGGAGCTAATAAGGATCCACCGAAGCAGAGTCCAAGAATCAGTGAGGAACTATGTAAGAAAGAGCGAATTTGAAAAATGTCCCCTCTCCCTTCATAGAATTTCCCACTCATCTGAGGACACTAGGCATAAGCATTAGAGAAAGTAAATAAGAGTTGCAGCTATCATGTTATCGTTCAGTCATTTTAGTTGTGTCTGACTCATCGTGACCCCGTTTGAGGTTTTCTTGGCAAAGATACTGAAGTGGTTTGCCATTTCCTTCTCCAACTCATTTTACAGATGAGGAGCCAGGGCAAACAGGGTAAAGTGATTTGCCCAGGGTCACACAACTGGTAAGTGTCTGAGGCCAAATTTGAACTCAGGACGATGAGTCTTCCTGACTTTGGGCCTGGCACTCCTTTTTGCCACCTTGCTGCCCCAGCTATCATCTAACATGTTGTAAATTAAGACAATTAAGACAGATACTGGAATTCAAAGAAGTGGAGTCCTTGGGGACAAATTATCATCTCAAAGTTCATGATAGATAAGCAGGTTAGACATTTTCTGAAGTGCATACTAGATTTTAGAAAAGTGGATTTAACATTTCTCAGTGAAAGAACATGTGAGATCCTATGGCTTAAGATTCTGCAGGATAATTTGGCCCA
Organism: Phalanger gymnotis; assembly: GCA_028646595.1. Lineage (NCBI taxonomy): Eukaryota > Metazoa > Chordata > Mammalia > Diprotodontia > Phalangeridae > Phalanger > Phalanger gymnotis. The sequence continues at coordinate 203,327,822 of CM053627.1, forward strand.
AGACGAATGGTATATTCTCAAGAACAAGATTCCATCCATACAAACAGAAATAATTCTAATAAGAAGAAAAGGTAATATAGGATCATAGATTTAGAGCCCAACCCTCTCTTTGATGTCTGAAAAATTTGAAGCCCAGAAAGGTGACTTGCCCAGGGTCACACAGCAGCAAAGCCAGAATTTGAACTCGAGTGCCTAGACTTTAAATTCACCTCTCTTTCTACTACTTCCATGTAGCATTTAATGAGACATATGTACATTCACATCCAAGAATAAAGTAGGAAGGAAATGTAAGTGGTAGAAGGTAAAACAAGAGAATGCCATAATCCTGTAGCTATCAGGAATATCAAAGCACAGACTAGCTGAAACTTGTGATTAATCAAAGGGACAAAAAGAGTTTTGTTTTTTAGGCTGAGGGCCATAGGATTATTAGAGAAAGGGATAGAGCCACTAGTGAGGCCAGTGCGAGAATTGAGAAAGGGGAGAAGGCAGAACTACTCAACTCCTGTTATACTTGGATTTTCTCAATCAAGGAAAATTATCTTTGTACTGGAAAGAATAGAACAGAAATGGGAACTGAAACTCCAGATAAGGAGGGAGTAGAAAGGAACTTCTTAGCTGTCCTTAATGAATTTAAGCTACCAGGCCCAAATGAAATAAATTCGTAAGCTGCTCTCTTTGAAAAATACAGAGGTTATACAAGAACAAATATCCTTATTTTCAAGAAGGAGAATTGCGATGGAAGCTGAGAGACAAGAGTCTTTTGGTGGGAGGGAGATAGTCAAGTTCAGCAAGTCCAAAACAGAACTTCCTTCTATCTATTGAGGGCTTCACCATCCTTTCAGTCACTTGGAAGTGATTGGATTTCCTTGACTCAGTGATACCCTTGACTGCTTGCTTCACCTGTCCCACATGTCCAACCAACTGCCAAATTGTTGCATTTCTATTGCCACAACATTCTTATATCTGTCTCTTCTCTACTCACATAGCCCACATTGCCTGACTCATCACTTCTCTCCTTGATTATATTAACCTCCTAATAGACATATCTATCTGAAACCTCTCCCTAATCCAGGCCATTATCCATCCACACAGCTGCCAAAGTGATTTTCCTAAATTGGAAATCTGACCCTCAACCCCCTCAGAAAAACTCCAGTAACTCCATGCTACCTTCTAGAAACACGTACCAGTTTGGTCTTTAAAGACCTTCACCACCTGGCCCCAACCTCCTTTTCCAACTCATGACTGCCCTTCACAATATGGGCCAGCCAAATCAATTTTCATCTCCCAAATCTGTGCTTTTGCTTTGGCAACATATGTCACGTCTAATAATAAGATGAAATTTTAAGAGGAAAAGGATAAAGTTCTATCCCTGGGTTTCAGAAATAAACTATTTATGTATTGGATGGAGAAGATATGATAGAAAAATTGTTTATGTGAAACAGAACTAAAGGTTTTAATGAACTGCAAATTCAATATGAGTCACTAGTGTGCCATGACAGCCAAAAAAGCTGATGCAATATTAATCTAGATTAACAGGATCACAGTATTCAGAACAAGAAAGGTGATGACCTTAATGTGCCCTGTGCTGGGCACAGAGCATGGGAGGGAAGATAGTTTTGTTTTGGACTTGTTGAATTTGAAGGTTTACCACCCCCGTCCAAAAAAAACAATCTTGTCTCCCATTTCCATCGCATTTCCCACTTTTGAAAACATATGGAGTAACATCTTCTGTTCTGGATACCACATTTTAGAAGGACATCGATAAACTGGAGCACATCCAGAGAAACGTAACCAAGATAATGAGAAGACCGAAGATCTCGTGTCGTAGGAGGGTCAATTGAAGAAACTAAGCATATTTAGGATGGAGTACAAAAGATTTCAGGGCAGGAGTAAGGAGGAGACTCGGAAACTATATTTGAGGATTAAATGGTATGCTGGAAAAAGTGCTGAACTTAGAGCCAGTCTGCCTGAATTCAAATCCTGCCCCTGAAACATTTTCTTTGGGACTTGGGACTCAGCCTCCTCATCTGCCTGCTGAAGGGATTGGATTAGGTGGTTTCCAAGAATTCCTCTTGCTCCAAATCCTACGATCTTAATTATTTGAAAGTATATCACAAACAATTGTTTTGCTTGGCCCTGGGGTGGGGGGCAGGGCAGAAATAGAAAGAAGGAGTGGAAACTACAAGTTCAGTAAGTTGGTATCAGCTGGAGCAGAATGACAGCCACTCATCAGACCTTTAGACTTCAGTTAGATGGTCTCTTGTGAGCAAGACTGTAGAAAAGATTCCTATCGCTAGAACTAAGGGCTGGAGTGGACGATGCTCTAAGATGCTGCCTAACTCCTGAGATCTTAAAAGTGCCTCAGACTAAGCAACACGCTTCACTAATCTCTGCCTCAGTTTCCCTAGTTGTATCATGGAGGTAATAAAAACACCTATCTCACATAGTTGTTGTGGTAATCAAATGAAACAACATATACAAAGCACTCTACAAACCTCGGTGATTTATAAAGATAAATGCCAGCTATTATTATTATATTTAAACCCAAGTATAGGAGGCAACCTTACATGTGAAAGAACCATAAAACTTTAGAATTAGAAGCAATCTTAGAAAGCAGAAATCTCAAGTTCATCTCCAAAAATAAATCGTAAAGTTAGAGAGAAGATCCCTTACTGACACTGTTGTTCAGTGGGTGGAAGGAGCCTGTGACTGGAGTTAGAGGACTAGGTGATTGTATGTAGTCCTAGCCACCACTCCATGGATTGTGGCCATGGGCAAGTCATCTGAACTTTAGTGTTTTTAATTTGGCAAACATTGACTTAAGCCAGGATATTTTCCTCATCTATAAAATGATGAAGTTGGACTAGATGTTCTCCAAGGTCCTTTCCAACTCTTAAATAAGCATCATCATAATTATAGTTGACCTGTTTTTAGTTCATTTCCTAAGTGTCGGTATGGGGTTTTCAAGAATGAGGTAGGATTGTAAAACTTTCCTCGTGATTTTTCTCCCCATAGAACTCAGCTGCCCTCGGCATCAGGAGGATGACACCGGGGAAGGGCCTTCTTTTCAGAGACCCCTTGTAAACAGGCATTAGTTGAGGGCAGGGGGCATTTTAGAATGAGGACTAGGACAGAAGAAAAGCTTGTAGAGGCCCTAGAGTGGATAATCACAGTTCTCTGACTGACATCCCAGTGGGGAGCCAATTAGAAAACACATTTCCTCAATTTTATGGGGCCAGAGAAACTTGAATGTTCCAGAAGCTCCTAATTAGAATTACCAGCATTACTTCCCTGACCTAAATCAGTGGCTATGGTCCAGACTGCCCAGCTGAATAGAACCTTCTTTCCATTGTGGAATTGAGCAAGGCCATATGCGTCATTGCTTTTCAGAACTTTGGTGACTCTGATAGATATGGTAGTTCAGAGTTCCATATTTCACTGTCCTGGCACCTGCAAGTAGTGTATAGGCCTGGCATAGTATATCATACCTGGTAGACACTTCTTAATGTTTGCTAAGTTAAATTGAATCAGATATGCATCAGTAAGCCAGTTTAAGCCCCTTTCCTTCTCTAATTTCCAGAGAGCTAGAGTTTGAGAGGGGTTTGAACCCCAGAATCAATTTGTTCTCTATTTCTGATATATATGTGTTGGACCTTGTGGATGGGATAATACAGGCTTTGTCAGAACTGAGTTCAGCTCTTTTGAGCCAAAGAAAGAGTTGGGGAGGAGAAGAAAGAGAGAGTCACTATTGTGATCTTAAATTTGTAGGGATGGGGAGGATATTCTGTGCAAGGGGAGATTTCACTTCCCTGGTCAGCTGAATTTATTGCTAAAGTACAATGCTAAGAGATTGGGGTCATACAGGATTTAGAGCTGGTGCGTGTGGCAATAACACAGGTATATGTGGAGCTGGCTGAATGACTCTGCTTGAAGAGTAGTTTCATATCAACTTGGAAGAAAGTTTATAGCATAGCTCCCTAAGGGTCTGCACTTAGGAATGTTCTTACCAGGGGCTTCTATCAGGCCATAGAAAGCATGCTTACAGGTGACCCAAAACCAGGACTGATAGTTCTAGCACATTGGATAGTTAGAGTCTAAGAAGATCAGAAAAGTTCAGAATGGCCTAATCTAAAAGGAAATTCAGCAGAGTTATATGTGAAGTCTTATGTTTGAGTTTAAAAAATCAGCTTTATAAATATAGATATGGAGATTGTAACTGAGTACAATTTGCTATGTATCAGCCATGTAATATGGCAGCCAAAAACGTTGATTCAGTCTTAACCTTCATTAAGAGAAGCTTAGTGTTCAGGACTGAACAGCTGACGCCCCTGTTATCTGTACTGTGCTAGGCAATTCAGGAAGCATTTACTAAGAGGCTGATATGTGCCAGGCACTGAGAATATAAAGACAAAAAGGAAACCATCGATGCTGAGGCTATATCTGGATAAATCCAAAACACACATGAAGTAATTCAGTCAGATCCCACTACCAATTGGGGGGACCATAAAAATGGTACTTGAGCTGAATCTTGAAGGAAACAAGGGACAATAAGAGGTAGAGGGGAGGAGAGGAAGCATTTGAAGCATGTGAGACAGCTTGTGCAAATCCTCCGGAGGTAGAAAGCGTGAGAAATAACAAGTAGACCTTTTAGTCTGGAATGGAAAGTTCAGGAGGGAAAGTGATATAAATTCAGTTTAGAAAGATAGGTTGCAGCTAGACATTGAAGAGTTTTTAATGCCAAATGGAATCGTTTGCATTTTTTCAAATGAAGAACTACTGAAACTTCTTAAAGCACAAGTGAAGTGTTAAGACCTGTGCTTTAGAAATATCAACACATAGAGGATGGATTGGAGATGGATGGCAGGGAGACTAATGAGGAAGCTATTGCTACAGCCTGGACTATTGTGGTTGGATCACATATTGAATACTATGCCCACTTCCAGGCACCACATTTTAGGGAGGACATTGATGAGCTGGAAGGCTTCTAGAGAAGGGAGCCAGGTTGGTGAAGGACTTTGAGATCACGCTGTATGAGAAGCAATCAAAGTAGCTGAGGATGTTTATCCTGAACAAGAGAAGACAAGGGGTAGTCCTTCCTCAAGTATTTGAAGGGTTGTCACATGGAAAGAAAGATTAGACTTGGCACCAGAATGTAGGATTTAAAGTAATGAGTGGAATCCATTTCAAAGACAGAAATGTAGGTTTAATATAAGGGAAAACTTAGTAATCATTAGAGCTATCCAGAAGTGGAATTTGGTGCTTGTGGGGGAGGAGTTGATTTCCTTCACTATAGGTCTTCTACGATGGAGTGGATCGGGGGCCTCTGAGGACCCTTTTCACCCTGAGATTGTCATTTTCTGAGATAAGGTTCAATTTTCCTTCTCCCAACTGTAGATAAGGAAACCAAGATGCTAAGATTTACCTCTGTCATGCAGGATGTTCAGCACAGACTCCAAAGTACCTATCGATGGTGTTGCACTTTAAAAGCGCCTGTTCACTAATTGACATCAAACCCGAACATATTGCACAATGTCTTAAATGTAAACTTTTCTAGAAAAAAGTTGTCTGTGCTCATTGCCTCTGTTGCCCCACACTCCGCTCGCCCTTTGCAGCCTGGCTTACAACGGCATTATCTGACTGTTCTTTTAAAAAACATTCCCTCCTAGATATCTGACTGTCATTTTTGGTCGCGCCTGTTCTGCCCTGCTACGTATGGTTATACCCAAGGGTTCTAGCCTAGGCCCTCTGCTCTTCTCTCTCTACCCTCTTTCCTGGGGAACCTTATCAGTGCCCATGGGTTCACCTATCATTCCAAGTAAATGACTTCCAGATCTACACATTTAACCCTTATCTCTCTCCTGAGTTCCAGTCCTACATCAATCAATCAACTAACCAATGAACTTTTTAAAGCATTTACTATGTGCCAGGGACTAGGCTGAGCCCTGTGAATACAAAGAAGCCAACAGTCTCTGGTCTCACAGAACTTATATTCTAATGGAGGAGATAGCATACATAAATCCAAATACATACACATATATTCACACACACCCACATACATATGTATATATGTGTATGTATGTATGTGTGTATACACAGAGTAGATGGAGGGCAATCTTAAAGGGATGGAGGCACAACCAGGAAAGGCCTCCTAGATGAGGTGGCACTTGAGCTGAATCTTAGAGCCAGAGATTCTTCAGGTCAGAGGTGGTCAGGGAGATCATTATATTCGTGGACACAGAAGAGGAGATTGTCATGTGTGGAGGGAAAAAGCAACCAAAAATGAGTAGGCCAGTCTGTGGATCTTCGAGAGTATGGACGGGTCATAGAGAATGTGAGGGTGAATGTATGAAGATCAGAAAGGGACCAGCTTGTGAAGTGCTGTAAATGCCAAACAAAGGACTTTATAGTTAATGCTGGAGATAATAGGAAGCCACTGAAGTTTCCTGAGTAGGAGAATGCTGTTGGTAGGCCTCCACTTTGGCAGCCGTGTGGAGGATAGATTAGAATTAGAGGGAGACCTCAAAGAAATGACCAGTTAGAAGATTATTGTAAGTTGTCTGAACTGGAGTAGTGGTTAAGTGAGTGGAGAGTTGAGGATGCGTAAAGAAATGTCCTAGGAAAAGGAATCACAAGATTTGGCAACAGATTGGATATATTGGGGTGGGGAGGAATAAATGAGAGGAGTCAAGTTGACATTAAGGTTAGAAACCTTGGAAAGATGAAGATGTCCTTAATAGTAGTAGGGAAATTCAGAAGAGGGGAGGGTTTGGGGTGAAAAGACAAACATACAATGGTACATGATAAGAATGGGGATTATATGGGAACGTTTTAATGTTAGTTCTATTTTCCCTTTAAAACGTGAAATACAGCATTATCAAGATACTATAGTATGTACTATAGTATAGCAGTATGAAAATAGGCTTAAATTTTTCTCTTTTGTCACACAATTTCCTTGAACCTTTGACCTCTCTTTGTTTTAGCCAGGGACATTCTGTATCCCCTTCCTCCATTTTCTCACAAACTCTGGCCATATGGGTTTTGGCAATGTAGTTTAAACCTCAAAGAGTTCTATGAATGAATGAGCTTGGAAACTTAGATCATACCTAAGATCCCTTCCAGCTCTAACAGTCTGAATCTTTCCCCATGATGCCAGACCCACTAGGAAGATTGTAGGGGCTCAGGCCATTGCTGCCTCTCTTCCTTACCTCTAAAATCAGGACCTGTGCTCTACCAGAAAGAGCTCTGTTGCCCTCTAGGGGAGTCCAGCCCAGCTTGTAAATATAGTTACGTCTCACCAATTTTGATCATTTGTTTGGGGAGGAGGTAAGCCAGTCTGAATTAATGAAAATGTAGCTTTTTGTTCCTTTTAAAAATTGAAATGCAGGTTATTTTCCTTAGTGTAGTGTACTGTAAAGTATACTGCACTTGGAGTTAGAAAATTTGGGTCCCAATCTTGGCTGAATCACTTAAATTCATTATCAAGCAACATAATATATGGAAAGCTCTTTGCAAACCTTAAACTGCTATATAAATATGAGTTATTGGGTATGTTCATAAGCAGCAGGGAGGAGCCAATAGTTAAGAGAAAATTGAAGATGACAGGAAGGGATGATGGTGGGGGTAATCTACTACTATTATTGTGTGAATTATATTGAAGGTAATCCTATATTATAATTACTTATGTGACCTCATACAGGTCAGTTAAATTTTAATTCCTCTTTCTAATTCCATTTCTTACCCTAATTCTGAGGTCTTCAATTCCCTCATTTTTTTGAATGAAGTAGTTGAACTAGGTAATCTCTAAAGTTCCTTCTAGTGCTAAATGCCATAATCTGTTTCTTCAGTTAATCCCAACTCATGGCTAAAAAAGTGTTGCCAAGTAGATAGCCTTTTGTGTTTGTGTTAATATAAATTTTCAAATATAATGATTTGGAATTGGCACATTATTTGTGTTCAAATTAATACCACCAGATGTGCCTAAGAAGCTTTCTTAGGTAGGTTAATCATCACCCTGTCTGTTTGTTAAGAATCTCAATTTGCCTAAGAACCCAGCCCAGATTAGATTATCCTGATTTTTGCTTTAGTAATTTCCAGATAACAGGGATGAAATTCCGCTAATATAGTGATATCTAATATATTAAGGGAAAAAAAAAACATTAGTCTAGAAGTCGAGAGATGTGGGTTTAATCCTAGCTTTATCATTAATTTGCCGTGTGACATTAGCCAAAATTACTCATTTTTCTTTCCCATCTTCAAAAAGAGGGGATTGAAACAGATAATCAATAAAATTTCTTCCAGCTCTACGAACGAATGAAAAATTTTCCATTCAGGGGAACTGTTTTCCCCAGATATAGAGGGGATAGCTGCTTTAGGAAGTCATGATTCTTTTTGTAGAATTATAGTTTTAGAGCTGGAGGAAACCTTAGAAGTAATCTAGTCCCATTCAGTGATTTAACACATAAGTAAACTGAGGCCCAGAGATGTTAAGAGACTCACTCCAGGTTATATCTCTGACTCCAAATGTTTCCATTGTACTGTGATGCGGTTGGAGTGTTGCGAAATGGATTGTTGTGAAAAGGATTCATCTTAGTTGAACTCCAGGATGAGATCCTCACAGTGGTGATAAGAGATCCAACTGAAATGTCATTTATTCATTGAAAATCTGGAAGCTCTCTATCACTTGCCACAGAAAATAACTCTCACCCAGGTACAAGAGCAGTCATGTCAGGCCTTTGAGGGCAAGATGAATGCTCTGTTCAACCCACACCTGGTCTGGAAACAAAGGGAGGGCCTGGGAAAGCAGCTAATCTCTCCATTCTTACTGACCTGTACATTTTGCTGTCAAACACAAAGCTTGCTTCTGAGAAACAAACACTACCCACAAAAGACAGAGACATTCTAAAACAGCTTCCAGCTGCCCCCTTCTCTGGAAGGCCTGCACTTCCTTCTCCCCTTTTTACCCTGAATGTGGACTCCAGGGTGTTGACCTGAAAACACTGTCAGGGGCTTGTCCTCCAGAATCTCTCTCGCCCATTCCTCTGTTTTTCTTTCTGCCCGTCTCTATGAGGATCAGTTAAACAACTGGTCATGTTTAGCCTGACTAAGAGAAGAGTTAGGGGGCATGTGAGAGCTTTTATTTTCAAGTATTTGATAGGCTATCATTTGGAGGAGGGATTGGTTCTGTTTATCTCCATTGGGCAGAATCAAGAGCAATGAGTGAAAGCTGAAAAAGAGGCAAATCCAGCCTTTACAGGCAGGAAAGGCTTCTTGTGACTTATTTCCTCCATTATCAAACACCAATTAATGTTTCTTCAACTTCATCTCACCAGGAGCTGGCACCTCGGTATCGGTTTACCCTCTGATATTTCCCCAGTGTCACTGATAACCAGCACTTAGCTTTTAGAAAGGCTGTTTACTGATAATATGGAGCAAGAGCAGATGTACAGAAATATCCCTCCCAAACAAGGCACACCTGTGGGCTGCAGTAGTTGGAAAACATTCCTTCCACCAAGTTCACTTCTCATGTAGCACGTAGCAGCCATGGCCGGGCCGGGTCAATCAGCTCCTCCTCAGGCTGTTTGGCCCACTGGCCAGTCTCGCTTGCTGCAACAAGTAGCAGTCTCTGCTATGGCTCCTACTGCTGACCCTCTAGTGTTTCTTCTGACTCTTCGAAGCTCACGAGGTTGTTCCATCTCCAGTACTCCATCACCTAAGAATAAACGCACCAGACAGAAAAATATGAGCACCCTGGGTTCAAGGCTATATGGCAGCTAGGTGGGGGAGGGGTTGCCCCACCTGGAGGCTAATAGCATTTCTTCTCTTCCCCACCCCCCACCCCCACTTGAAAGTTTTCAGGCAGAGAGAGGGAAGTTGAATTCTTCTTCTGGAGTCATTTGTATCACATTCGTTTTGGCTCAGCAGCCAATTAAAATCATTTTCCTCTGCCCACCATGAGAGCAAACAGTCCCAGAACACATGCATGTGCTCTTCGTCACTGGAAGTAAGCTTACCAAGCCTCCCATGCGGGCCGGCACAGCATACTGGCTGTCACATGTAGAAGGGTCACCTGCCTCTCAACCCAAGCAGGAAGAGACACAGTATTTCCCCCTGCCCCAGACACATACCTTTCCATTTCTACTCTGACATCCTGATGGATGCAGATGCAGATCCATCTGTTTTATTTCCTCTCCCTCCATCCCTGCCAGAGAGACCCTCTACCTTGCCCTCAGTTGCTTTTCTCAACAGAAGCTTCATAATGCCACGGGCAGAGTGCTAAACTTGAAGTCAGGAAGACCCAAAGATTACTTTGGACACTCAATGGCCGTGTGCCATGTACGCTGACTCTGGTTTTCTCGTCTGTAAAATAGGCATAATGATATGCATAGCACCTACCCTCGAAGGGTTGCTAGGAGGAGATCGAAATGAGATAAATGCATGCAAAGCAATGTGTAAATTTCACATCTTATCCTCTCCCCATATAAATTCTTACCTCACCTCACAAAGATACATAAACTTATCTCCCCCTACTTCCACAGATATACCCTTTCATCCCTACATTCACACACACACCCCCTCACACAGCACATTGTCACCTATTAAATGAATTCATAAGATATAGAGCTGGAAGGTCTATGACCTAGAAGTCATCTAGTCCACCCACCCCATTTCAAGAATGAGGAAACTGAGGCCCAGAGAGGGAAAACAGATTGCCCATGGTCACATAATAAAAGTCAGAATTTGAACTCAGATTCTCAAAAATTCGATTCATTGATCTTTTGATTATACCAACCACAGTCAATTCAGCAAACATTTTTTGAATGCCTAAAATATACAAAGTGGTTTTCTAGGCACTGCAGATAAAAAAAATAAATTCTACCATTCTTACTCTTAAGGAACACCTGTTCAACTGCATAGTCTCAGTCTCTCATGCACATATTAGCATATACTTACTGACAAAAGTGTATGGGCATACCTGGCACTCACAGTTGTTCACATATTCTCTCCCTCATTCAACATTTATTTTTTAAGTGCCCGCTGTGGGCAAGACATATGTTCTATTAGAGAGAAACAAACATATGTATCAGCCTCATTTACATATGCATCATTTATATATACAAATGGAATCCATGTGGATGAATTTGATAGCTGAGGAAATTGATATCCAGAGTCAGAGAGGCATTCACATACTCACATCTTCCCTCCCTTCCCTGCCGTGGAACTGAGGAGGGACACTGCCGAGGAGACTGAACAAAGTTGACTGTTTTCCCTTCCTACATCGAGTAAGGGGAGTCGCAGAGGAGTTTATCTTGGTCCTCTCCTGTGACTGAATCCCCTTAACTTAACTTGCTCAGCTCTGTTAGACTAGCAACATAGGGGAGAAAACAGATGGATCACATTCTGAAAGGTGAGATCATCTCACTTTTGCCCATTCTTGGAAAAACTGTTACTTCCCAGATATTTTATTAGTCACTCCTTTTGTTGAAAGACAGTTTGGCATTACCAGATGGAAAATAAAAATGTTTTCAGAAGATGATTTCCTTCAAGTATTCCTCCTAGGATCCCAGAATGATTACTTCTGGGGATGCAGCAATGGAGGAATGTTCAAGAGCTCTTGGTAACAAGAAATTAGATGTGTGATACATTATATGTGCTGTGTGTGGCAGTGGGTGCTGTTGTTGTGGAAAAGATAAATTTGTATCTGAGATTCCAAATGGAATCTGTTTCTGTTTATGTTATCACACAACCTTGTAAGCCCTGGCATATACCAACATCATTTGTTCAGCAAACATTTGTTAAGCTTTTACAGTATGCAAGGAATTGGACTAGGAGATACAGGCAGCATATTCCTCAAAAAAAATCTGCAATGTTGTTTATAGGAATACTCTCTCTATCCATGCAGATTGTAGCCTTCTCTCATACTAATTTTTTTTGGATTATAGATTTAGACCTGAAAGTGACCCTGGAGGCCATTGAATTGCACCCCCTTATTTTATAAATGAGGATGAGGCTCAGAAAATTAAAATGACTTGACACAGGTAATAAGTATCAGAAGCAGCATTTGAACCCAAGACTTCATGACTTCATGAGTGGCTATGCTAAAAAAAAAATATCACCTAAGTGGCCAGTTTTCTGGTGATGAGCATTTCCAAGTTTAGCTAGATTGATCCTTGGACTATAAACCATGAAGCTTTTCTAGCTAGAGAGGATATGAGAAAGTTTGCATGGCAAGAACCCAAGGTCATACTAAACCATTAAAAACATTGGTGGGTAGACAAATAAAACATGATCTGTAACCTCATGCAGCTTATTATATAAGAGGGGGAAGGAGATACACATATATGTATAAATACGATGTGGTAAGTGCGTAAGAGAAGGAAGTATAGACAAAGAAAAAAAAATCACTCTCCCTTAGGGGGAAGGGTGGCATCCAAGAACTGCCAGTTGACTTTTTCTTCCCCAGAGCACACTAGAACCAAGGAAGCTTCACGGTGGAAGTCTTCCCCTGAGAGACAATCATAAATTATGGAGTGAAAACAATGTAGTGTAAAGACAACAAAACAACTAAACAGATAAATAGAGAACAGTCTTTGTCCTATCAAGACCTAAATTTTCTGATATAGAACTAGCCTATGCAGATCCTCAGGAGGTTGCAGAACTGACAACCACCCTACATACAACCTCTTCAGTCCATGGGCAGCCTTGAATGTCCTCCAAAGTGATCGAATGCAATCATTTTGTGGGGTGGGGGGATAAGTAAGATAGATTAGACGGCAGTGAGAGTCCAAGGTCACAGTGGTGGTCATATTGCTTGTGATCATAAAATCATAGAATGTCATGACCGGGATGGACCCTAAGGTCACCTAGTCCTGCCTGCTCATTTTACAGATGAGGGAATGAAGACCTTGGAAGGAAAGTGATTGTTTCAGGGTTACAGAGATAGGAAGGAGCAAGGCATCTGATTCCGTGTTCATTGTTAGCTATCCTTTCCCCTACCCCCAAACATCATCACTGTTCTTTCCCTCTTCTTCCATAGTAGGGGGCATAGACTTGACAATTTTGTCTCGTTTTAAGAAAAACAAATTGCCACCCTTGATTTGGAAAGTGGTAGAGTTCTTTGCCGACTTAGAGATTGTAGAGCTACAGGCCCAGAACACTCCAATAATGGTTGGGCCACACCATAGAATCATTGGCTATGCGCTGTTCCAGGGTGCCTTCAAGGCTTTGTAGGAAGCAGGCCTTAGAAAATAATGAAGCCAGCTGCTGTAATGAATAGGAATTTAGTGATTTTCCCAGACTGGTCTATTAGGAAGATGTGGAGTGTCTCCCAGGATTTCCAGTACAAAGCAAAATATTTATGGACAGTGACCCTAAGCA
>CM053627.1:203341695-203358180 GCA_028646595.1 Phalanger gymnotis
CCTTAATCTACTCCCACACAGGTTTCACACCTGATAGGGCTTTGGGCCTGGGGCTTAGCTTTTAACAGGTGAAAGTACTTTCACCGTAAACAAAAGCCAAACTCCTCAAGGGCACCCGTTAAACTAAGCCCATTTTGCCTTACTGGCACAAAGTTCTAAGAAGACATATTTTGGCTAAATATAAGAGAAAACTTCCTAACAACAATCAGAGATGCCCAACACTGGAATGAGCTGCCTCGAGTTCTCTGTTCCTGAAGGTCTATCAGGTGGATGACCTGATTAAATGACCACTTCGGAATCATGTCACAGATAAGGATGAATGCTTTTGAGCCATCTAGGTGACCTCAGAGATCTCTTTAAGATTTTATGATTGTGATAACGGTAGTGGTGATCATGAGAAATTCCCTCAACTCTGCGCAGCTGCTTCTCTTGAACAACTTAGCTCTTACGCAGTCAGAAGCAAAGGGTACCTCACAATTCCCACAACTTATTTCATGGAACCCTTTTCAAGACCAACCTCAGAGATGTCACCTCTCATTCCTCCTCCTTCCCTTGGGCTTGGGTTCAGTAGCTCTAAATCACCATGATCAATCAATCAACATTTATTAAGTGCCTACTGTGTACCAGGTCCTGTGCTAAGTATTGAGGAGGAAATGACAAAACAAACATTCTGCTCACAGGAAGCTTAAGTTCTACCAGAGGAAGCACCATATGCCACGTAAATGAATACAGATTCCATACGAAATAAAAAGCAGGCAATTGCCAGGAGAAAGGACTAGGCACTGGGAGGATCAGCAGAGGCTTCACATAGGAGGTAATGTTTGGAATGAACTTGGTTGCAAACTAGGGATTTATGAGGTAGAAAGGAAGGAGGTGAAGTGTGGAGATGCAAGATGGACTTTTGTATAGGAAGAATAGCAAGAAAGCCAGTTTAACTGGACCACGAAGTCCATCCATCCATACACTTGAGGAAACTGGGGTCCAGAACAATATATAATGGGGACTTGTGTGCTGTTGTGGGGGGGATGTTTCATGCTTCAGACATGAAACACTGAGCCCTTATGAAAGACTAAAATATGTCAGTGAGAGCCATGGAGACCTGACAGGTGTCCCAGTTTTTCCAGACTGGGAGTTGGGGGAGCCAGCATAAGTGACTCACTTATCTTCCCCAACACGAAGGACTCTGAGTATGCATGAAAGTGCACATTCTTGGGGATAACTATATCCTAAGAAAAGGAGGCTGCCCCTTTTAGGGATCAGAATTGACAACTCCTCCAAGTTATATCACTAGCCCAAAAAGTACTAGGCTGAAAACCTGGAATTTCAGGATTCCAGAAGAATCTCTGTAATACTTGAATCAGTCTAGGCAGCCACACCTAACAGCATCTATATTATAACTGCTGCTGCTGAGCTTTTCAGGCTCGCTTTCTGGGGGCCTCAGGGATCATTCTCCCAGAGGTCACTGGTCTCTTGGTGACCCTCTGAGTTCCTGAGCCAGATGTGACCCTCCCCCCCTGACTAAATGGGCCTCACATGGAGGCCAGATGTGGATTCAGACCCAGCTGGTGACCCAGGTAATTGTGACTCAGTATGAGGTCACATAGTGCAGTGTCTATCAGGTTAGAAGAACCCTCAAGGATCTCTGAAACAGCTTGTGAGGAAATGACACTGCAAATCTCCCCAGCCTCATTTAAAGCCGTTTTGAGTTACACTAGACTGTGCCATATGGCACATGCCCAGAGATAACTTTCTACTCCTTTAATCCTTTATTCTTTGTCTCTTTTTTCTTTCTTCTACATCTCATCCTTTCATCTTTTCTTTATCTTTCTCTCATGCTTTATTTTTTCTCTTATTTCTTTCCATTTTCTTTCTGTGCCTTTACTATACCTTCCTCTCATCTGTCCTTATTTTTAAAATCTTCTTTATTTCTTTACTTCCTCCCTCCTGTCATTCTCTTTCCTCATTCTTTCTTCTTCATCGGTGCGACATCAAAGGCAATCTGTTCTTCCTGTTGATTACAATTAAAGGGTCATAATTTTCTCAGAGGTGAGAAGCGTCTAAGAGAGGTTACGTGGTCCACTAGGCCTCCTCTTGCCATGATGAGCTATGGACAGAGGAGAACCATTTAACTAGGCTATTCTGAGAGACCTGGGAAATCATAGCAACCCTTTCAGGTTTTCATATGGGACCCTCGCAACAGCAATGACATAGGAAGAATTTCTCAACAGATATTCGTATTTTTGAGGTGTGTGGAGACAAAGGGAAGCTCCAGAAAGGGTCATGTCTATGAGAGGAGCAGACCTCCCAACAGTTATTTGGGGAAGGGAGCAGGACACTAAAGCTGATGTATGTGGCCTCTTCAATCTGGGGGCCCCTTCCCAACCAGCCTTTGTGGGTGTGATCAGAACATAATGAGACTTAGATTGCAAGAAGTAAATCAGGATCTACACATCCAGATAATGACCCTGACCCTCTTCAAAACTTCCCCCGGGAGCTCTCTTTGGAAAATCAATCGCCTGTGATGGCTTTTTCTGAAAATCCTCAGCAGGGGCAAATTTTTATCTTTTAAAGGTTTATTTGATTTTCAGAAATTGCCAGAAAGAGTTGCTGGAAGTCAGATATGTTGAACTGGGGCAAGGAGCAGGAGAGTAACCAAACTGTTTTGCTTTAGTTTTGGTTTTTTGGTCTGTAACTGTGATTTAAGCAGTGTGGAGAGGTCTCTCTGATGAAGAAACCCTCTCCACAATGTAATTTATCAACATCTTTACAAGTTCTAGTCTTAGAGAGTTGTCTAGGGGCATAGAGAAGTTAAACATACTCTAAGAGATTAAAAGGTGTCATTCGTGGGGCTTAAACCCTGACTCTGAGTGGGCACTCTGTCTGCTATGACAGCCCAATCAGTGATCTAAATTAAAATTTGTCAGTAAAGGAGACTGATACCTTCCTATAACTTGCCTCTAAAGGCAGCTCCCAGAAAGAAATCACATTCTAGGAACAATGGCAGTATCATGAGATGAAAAGGTGCGCTAGGGATAGGTGGAGGGGGGTTGCACTCCTTTTGATGTGTAAACTCTGACCCGTTTGTTAAAATATCTGGCTCCTCACATGACACTCATATTCTGTGCTGTGAGGCTGAAAGGGATTTTTCGAGCTATGAGGTGCGAGACAGCTCTTTGGGGGTAATGTTGGCAGCAGCACTTTATAGCCACCTACATATACACAAATGGAGACTGAAATGGCAGCAGCTGTCCCTTGCAGTGGGAGACCTCGAGAAGGTAAAGGGCCCAGCCAAGAAAAAAAAGCACTTAGCTCTCAGTTGAGTAGAATTCCAGGTCCCCAAAAAGGCTTTGCATGAGAGCATTTTTCTGGCTATGTGCCAGCTCTTCCCTCCCCTCTTATCATCTTCAGCTCTAGGGCATACAAAGTGAAGAGAACTAGTCTCAGAGGATCGGCTCTCATCACTTACATCGGCTAGTTTTATGACCCTGAGGGAGTAACTTTTCTGAGCCTCGGTTTCCCTGTCTGAAGAATGGGAATAACATTATTTGTACTACTTAGTTTACTTTCAGCGTGGTGTCGAAAATCTAATTGGAGGCCCAGACTTCTGGACTTATTTCTTCATCTACAAAGTAGATTCTTACATTCTTTACATCACCGAACTTTTGTAAGAAAAACGTTTTCTAAGTTCTTAAATTACATGTGTAATATATACATACCTATATAAAGATAGATATAGATGTAGGTATGGATATGTTGTTGCTCAGTTGTTTCAGTGGTGTCTAAAACTTCGTGACCTCATTTGGGGTTTTAGTAGTTTGTCATTTCCTCTTCCAGCTCGTTTTACAGATGAGGAAACGGAGGTAGACAGGGTGAAGTGACTGGCGAGGGTTACGTAGCTAGTAAGTGTTTGAGGCTGGATTTGAACTCATGCGGATGAGTCTTCCTGAGTCCAGGCCTGGTGCTCTATATACGCTGTGTCTCACTGCCCAGATATGGATATGCATAAATATGGATGATCTTTACCGTTACCTCCTTCACAGGGCTTTTATGAAGAAAAGGGCTTACAAACTAGTATTGTTCTGTGGTTCTCATGGGGGTTGGTTGGGCAGTAGCCATGCCTGTGCCTACCCTGCCCCTAAAGTATATTGGGGAGAGCTCTTTGGCAGGGAGCCAAGCAGTGCCCTGGGCAGCTGTCCATGCATGAGGAGGGCTGAGGCAATCATGTGACTACAGCCAGATTGCTCTGAGAGCTGTGACTCATTTTATTTCCTTCCCCCTCAGGGGGTTCGTTGCTGGAACTTAGCAGCATCACATGGCTGCTAGCCTTCACAGCTTGCCTCAATTACAAATTACACCAATTTTACCCATCCTGTTTTCTGGGAGCCAGGGCTCATTAATTGCCATTGCCTCTAGTCCCTGGGTAGGCTTTGTGGTTTGCAGTGGGAACTCAGCTGGGGAGGAGCCAGGGAAAGACACTCTTGAGCAGGACGATACCCCAGGCCCCACTGGGAGAGATTATTGACGGCTCGACCAGCTGGCTGCTCAGTGCCACCTTGGCGTCAGCGCCAGCTGGCCAGGACCTCAGTTATCTAAGTTCACGTAGTACAGGAAGGAAGGGCTGCGCTCGCTGAGGAAAAGCTGCTGTTGGGTGGGAGAGCAGCTGAGGAGGAATTGGGGAAAGTGGTGAGGGCTTGCATGTTGAAGAAGACTGAATGGTAGAACCGGGCACCTGATCTTGCTTCTGCCACATAGATAGCTGTATGACCTTGGACAAGTCACTTCCTCTCCATCCACTTCAGTTTCCATCTCTGTAAAATGCGGGAGATGGACCTGATGATCTTTTCTGATCATCACTAGATTATCGCAATGTAATCTTCCACACTCAAACCTCTCCCACTCAGTCCAACCCATTCTTCATATAGTTGCCAAAGTGAGCGAATGAAGCTTTCGGAGACAAAACTCAAGTCTAACTGCATCAGTCCCTCGCTCAGAAAGGTCCAGTAACCCCTTATTGACTCTGCAAGCGAATGCAAGGTGTCCCAAAAGCCCTAGCGCTGCCATTCTAAGCTAGTTCGTCTGTATCTCATCCTTTTACAATTTCTGTTTGTCATAAAAGTTTCATATAGATAAAATAAATATTAAAAAATCAAGACACATATTGGAGGGTGCATCATGGAGGATATTAGGTGGCTATTGCTGCATAACACTTAAAGGCCCAGCCACAGTCTGGCTTCAATCTACCTTTCCCAATTTATTTTATGTGACTCCCCTTCATGCACTCTCTATCCCAGATGAACAGGCCTGCTTGCCGTTTCCTGAATTTGACATTCCAGCTCCCATCCCTGTGTCTTTGCATAAGCTATGTCTCTCCCCGCCCTCCCCCCCACCCCCCACTTCTCCATGCCTGGAACGCATTTTCTTCTCATCACTTTCTCTTAGAATCCGTCCTCCAAAGTTTCTGCTCATGTAGCGCCTCTTAGGGGAAACTTTTCATGATTTGCCTAGCTGTTGGTCCCTTCAGATTGTCACGCATGTACTTAACTTTTTAGTTGTTGTATCTCACCCCCATCCCAGGGGGGAGATTTTTCATCTTTTCTTTGTATCTCTAGGACCTAGCCCATACCCTGGCATTTGGTAGGTGCCTAACACATGTTTGGACTAAAAAGTAGTGGAAGTGGGCTGAGAACTGTAAGGAATGGGTAATAGCAATCATTTTCTATGGGGCTTTATGGTTTGATAAGGGCTTTCCTCACAGTACTCTACCTGTCTTAGAGTAGGCACCTGGAGTAAGGATTGGTTCCATTTTTCAGATGGGGAAGTAGAACAAGAGAGGTTAAGAGAGCTTTTAAAAATAATCATGAGTTCATTGAGGAGGCACTAAGTCCCAGGCCTATGTTAGGTGCCAATGATACAACATAAAAAATAAAAAATCACAACTATGGAGAAGCATATCTTATTTTACTTATGACTTGGTGGGAAATCAGCATTTCATGAGGGACCCCAGCTGTGCTCGCCTCACTCCCCGCTCAGCTACTTTCTGGATTTCATCACCTCCTGACCAACACCTTTGACCCTGTACAGGTGCCCTCTTCTCTCCCTGCCCCCTATGTTTTCCAGCTCCTCTCTATGTTTGATCTTCCCCTATTAGAATGAAAGGGCAGCTAGGTGGCACAGAACTGAGCCTGGAGTCAAGAAGACTTGGGTTCCCTTTCAGCCTCAGGCACTAGCTTTGTGATCTTGGCCCTGTTTGCTTCAGTTTCCTCGTCTACAAAATGAGCCGGAGAAGGAAATGGCAAACCACTCTAGTACATTTGCTAAGAAAACCCCGGATGGGGTCACAGAGTCAGACATGACCGAATAGCAACAATTAGAATGTAAACTTCTTATAGAAACCACCTAATTTTCTTGTACCCTCAGCGCTCAGCGTGGTATCCAGCACACAGTAAGTGTTTAATAAATGCTCTGTCAATCTAGTCAACTGACTCTTGAGGGAGTGCTGGAGCTTGGTGTGTCCTCTTCAATTTAAGGTCTTAGAGAGTTGCCTCAGGCACTGAAGGGTTAAGTGACTTGCCCCAGGTTATGAGGTAGAATTTGAACCGAGATATGCTTATGAACTCAACTGGCTTTGAGGTCAACTCTCCATCTGCTGTGCCATGTTGCTTTGGATAAGTAAATATAAAGTATATGCCAAGTAAATAAGAAGTAATTGGGGGAGGGAGAGGCAGTAGCAGCTATGGGAGGGAGGGGGAAATAAGGGTAAGGTTCAGTGTTGGAGAAGCCAAGAGATAGAGTACTCCTGGTGTAGAGAGAGTGCCTGTGACCAGGCAGGGAGACAGGCCATGGATGAGCACCTGAATGTCATGGATGAGGACCTGAAAATAGATCAGCTTGGCTGAAATGTAGCGTGTGTGTGTGCGCGCGCATGCATGTATGAAAGAGTAGAATGTACAATCAGCCTGGAAATGAATAATAGACAAATAGGAATTTTATCCTAGCAGCATGTGGGGAGCCACCAAAGCTTCCTGAGCAGGGAGGCAGTGACGCTGTCAGAGCTGTGCTTTAGGGATCTTAGTTTGGTGGCTAGGTGAAAGGTAAAGTAAAGAGGAGGGAACAAACAGTCCCGACAAGGGGTGATGAAGGCCAGCCTGGACTAGAGTGGTGGCATGAGATATGTGAGAGATGATATGGAAGTCGAGTAGATGAGACACAGCAGCTGGCTGGATGTGGAGGGAGAAGGGAACTGAGGGAAAGGGAAGAGTCATGGATGGATCTTGGGAGGTTACCCTTGGCTACTGAAATGATCTTAAGATTATAGGAATGCCCATTGAGAGCTGGAGGGGAATTTAGAGACCTGACCCTCTCGTTTCGCCTCTGGGCTCCCTCTCCCAATCCTCACTGGAATTGGCAGGCAATGTGCCCAGAGGACAGTTAACTGTTTCTCCTCTAATCATTTTAGGGGTGTTCCTGAAGGTTTGTGTTTTTAATACTATCACTTAAAAGCCTCCATCCAATATTTTCTCCCCAATATTAATTAGCCACTTAGTCTCAATTAGTTTTATCTATCAGATATTTACTGAGAAAGTTGGAAAGAGCCAAAGATACAAACCACCCCTTGAACCAAAGGGCACGCTCTTTTCCATGCATATAGTCAGCCCCTAGAGAGAATGTAGAGGACATGTGGAACTGAGGGATATCTCATGAATGTGGGACCTGGGAGGCCCTTTCTCCACTCACAGCAAACCCAAAGTTTGCTTCTGGGTGTAGTCAATCTCTTGGCATGCTCATTATAGGGCATGGTATCTCAGATGACAGTCTACTGCTGGACTAGGTCAAGTAGGCTGTTCTCTGGGCTGACTCTTCACAGAACTCAGTACTGTTGCTACCAGCTGGAGTGGCCTGTGCCTCCAACTCTGGTTGCCAAGAAGATCTCCTTATGTGGCTTACAAAATTGTATTTAACCTGGACAGTTCCTTCTCCAGACAGTTATTCACCTATAGCAGAAATAAATGAACACAAAGGAGCAAAAAAGAAAGTGGTATTATGTATTCATGGACACATGGCAGTTGGGTGAGAGATAGAGCCTGCTTCCCCTTCCCCACCCAGCAGTTTATAGCAGTATTCCTCACTGCCAGGGAAGAAGAAGCACAAAAAGGACAAAGAGAAGGTATATTGGCCCTTTTTTTATGTAAACTCAGTTCTGATACTATCATCAGTCCTTCAGGCTCTTTATTCTTATATAGTATAGACTTCTGAGTTAGTAATGGCCAGAAGTAGGCTCCTCAAAGTTCCATGTGTTATTTTAGACCCTTCCAGGGAATATAATTGCACATACATTGTAGGGGAAGGTCAAGTCTGAGTATGCTCTAAAGATCTGGGCCTTATTGACCAGACCTCTCATTGCATACAGAGGAGGAAACGGAGACCCGGGAAGTTAAATGATTTGCCCAACACCATACAAGTGGCAGAGGTCAGATTTGAATGAGGATCCTCTGATTCTAAATCCATTTTTCTTTTCACCGTACTACGATGGTGGTACTCTTGAAAGAAACAGGGACATTTAGAAGAGAGGAGACTTTGAGAAGAATTTTGTTTTGGATGTGTTGCGTTGGAGATATCTACAGGACATCCAGTTGAAAATGTCCAAAAGATAGTTGGTTGGTGCAGGACTGACGCTCAGAAGTGCAGTTAGGGCTGGACATATAGATGTGGGAGTCATCTGCAGAGATGATAGTTGAGCCCGTGGAAATTCATGAGATGACCAAGAGATGGAAAAATAAATGTTTTGTCGATGCCTTTTATTTTTGCATCACAGTCATTACATATACACATAATATTGTAGGTGGATTTAGAACCGAGGATCTTCATTCAAATCTGACTTCTGACACTTGTATAGTGTTGGGCAAATCATTTAACCTCCCCGGGTTTTGGTTTTGTCATCCATATGCAGTGAGAGGTCTGACCAATAAGGCCCAGTCCTTTAAAGCATCCTGCCCTTGTAGCCCCTAT
Source organism: Phalanger gymnotis (assembly GCA_028646595.1). Taxonomy (NCBI): domain Eukaryota; kingdom Metazoa; phylum Chordata; class Mammalia; order Diprotodontia; family Phalangeridae; genus Phalanger; species Phalanger gymnotis. Next base: position 203,350,702 of record CM053627.1, read on the forward strand.
TTTTCTGCTGAAACAAAAGAAACATGCTTCATTATCTGTTTCTGGGACCACTAAAGCTGTTATATTCCCAAGATCATATAGCTGGTTACTAGCGGAGCCTTAACTTAACCCGAGCATCCTGGTTCCCAGTCGAATGCTTTCTCCTCAGTACCATAGCTTCCCCTCCTCTGCTGTCTGTCCTCCCCTAAGAGCCCCTTTCCTTCTGTCTGGGATAGTTTTAATGCAGTCTTGCGCAGAGGCATAGACTTAATGGCCTTTATGGGCTCCTTCCAGCTGGTGTTTGGTTCCCAATCTTGATTTAGAATCTTTAGGGCCTACAGAAGTGGCAGTCTCTATTGGGGAAAATTTTTAAAAACAAACTCAAAACCTGGTTTTTGAAGCTGAGCCCTGGAGTAAGAGGCTATGGCAACACATGGTATTTGGCCCTATTTTTCCCCCTTCAGGCTGAGAAAGTCAAAACAAAACACAACACCTCACTGCAACCCAAGCTTACCCTTCCCTTAGTGCCTTGGCGGAAGAGGGAAGGGCTCAGCTGAGGCTGAAAGTGCCCAGCCACAGGGAAAGCAAAAGCTTTGAGCTTTAGAGGAACCATATGTGGTTAACTGCAGAGGTCAGAGGCCATAAACCTGCAGGTTGGTGTGGCAGTGCCCGTCAAGAGCTCTCCTGTAGACTTCAGCCCTTCACTTCATTAATAAAAATGGAGAAAAGGACAACATTAACATCAAATAGCCCAGTGTACGTCTGCCTGGCTAGTCGCCTACAGCTCCTTTAGCTCAGTTCTTTGGCCTTAAATTTTCTCCATTTGGTCAGTGGAGATCACGGAAGGTCAAAGGCTTGAAGGTTTTCTGGAAAGATTAGCTTCCAAAAGAATCAAAGTAAGCTCTTTATTGGAGTTTCTTACCTTCACAGGAGGTTGGGAAACATGTGGTCAGAGCTGATTTTTATGAAAGCAGCTGGAACTCATGACACACTTTCTATATAGAGAGAGATTTATGGGGCCCCAGGGTTCTAACGGTTTCTGGCTATTTTCTGTGTTTCTCCTCCTTCCCGTGTTCAATAATGTCTGAAGTGACATCTCTAATGCAGAAGGAAACAGGTACTTGTTAACCCAGACAGTTCAGTAGAAGGAATGGATTCCACAAGGTGTGAGAGACTTGGGGTGTGTGTGGGGAAATCTATATCAAGTTTTTCACCTTGTTTTTTGTGAACCACCAACTACCAGTTATTTCTTCTATAGATCAAGTCACCTGGTTGGGAGAACCTTGGGGACCCAACCCTGCACAGCTAACTGATAAATCCAGTAGATGGAAGACAGTGTCAATCATTAGAGAGGATTTTTCTATAGGAAACCAGCCACAGTGGGAAAAACGAAGGTGCTACTTAGCTTTCGGGTACACACACGCACAAGCACAGACTGAGACTAAAAACCTAAGCTTCCCCTTTTCCAGGAGGAAGTGAATGGGAACAAATTTTTGTTTTTCTTGACCCTCTTCATGACGTGTATCAGTTGGCACCCATCAGATGAATGTGAGACGTATGTCTCACTTTCCTAAAACTGCCTGCCTCAGACAGGAAACTTTTATCCTTGCTGGAGGTCCTAAAAAATGTACTCTGAGTCATCCCAGACCTGGCTCATTCTTACCTCCTGCTGTTAACTTCCCAGAGACCTGACAGAGCTGTCTTCAAATACTTGAAGGGCTGTTGCGTGGAAGGAGAATTAGACTTGGTTCTTTGTAACACCTAGGGACAGAATTAAGATTAGTAGGCGGAAGCCATGAAGTAATGGATAGAGCTGGAATGGGTTGGGTACCAAAGAGATGGGATCATGGCCAATATGGTAAAATAGCAGGAAAATACAGAAAGTTTCCCTCACCCCTATCTCCAGACCCTCCAAACAGGTGTAGAAAATGGACCAGACCAAATCCTGATCAGGAAATCCTATTTTAAAAAACCCCAATGAGTCATTTTTTCCAATCCAAGCCCACATAGGGAGACAGAAAGAGAGGTCTGTAGATAATGAGAATAGGGTCAGGCTATTCTACCACAGAGAGAAGAGGTCTCAGTTCCAGTATAAAGAGGCCTAAACTTGTACAGGGTATAGTAACAAGCATGTACTAGCAGCTCTCTATGTCACAGCTCAGTTCTGGGTCAGAGATCCAGGGCAGACAGAAGAGGGGCCCTCTACCTAGAGGTGGCGCTCTAGGGTGAGAAGTGAGCTTAGACTCTATGCTATGTACCTAGCAAGGAGGAAGTTCAGAAGCCAGCAGCAGCTATGTGATCCCAGGAGGGATGTGGAGTCTCAGTGCCAGCTTCTAGCCCAGTCTGAAAGCTGCAATGGAAAAACCAAGGTAGGAATCCCAGACTAAAGGGAAGCCTACAATTTTGTCACTCTGAACCAACAGAGCTTTCCAGCTGGTGAATAGTGGCTGAGTACAACAACACTCTACTGAGACTTCAAATAAAGCAAGTCCATGAGCTCAGAACCAAACCCAGGTCAAGAACTTGCAGAGCTTCAGGGAGCAGTGGTCAGACTCTGGGTCAGACCATTTTAAGAATTCCAAAAGCTTGTAAGTCCCTACAGTAAGTTGTCCCTGAAAGCCTGAAATAATACAACATTCAGCACCCCCAAAAAGACAGAAGCAGAACCAGCCCAGGCATTCCCTCTAGATACATAGATGCTAAAATTCGATATCAGGAAGTGGTCTAGAAGAATGATTAGATGAAGATTCCCACCATAAAAGGCTGGTGATAGAAACCCTTAAGACACAGATGAAGAAGAAGAGAATAGCTCTAAAACATTTACAAGCAAAGCCACAAAGAAAAATACAGCATGGGCCTAAATTAAACTAGAATTCCTTGAAGAGAGAAAGCAAGCAATTAAAAAAAGTTTAAAATGTTGTTATAAGTGAAATGAAAGCACTAGCAGAAAAATTGGAAAATAAATGAGAGCTATGTAAGAAAGAATTGGAAGGAGAATTAACGATTTGGGATAAGAGGTGTACAAAACCTTGCCCAAGCAACACACTCCTTGAAAATTAGAATGGATGAAATAGAAGCCAATGACTCCATGAGAAAGCAATAAATAGTAAAACAAAGTCAAAAGACTTAAAAATTAGAAGAAAATATAAGTTATAACAAAGACAACTGATCAAGAAATCAATGAAAGAAAATTTAGGTATCATTAAACAAGAAGAGCCTAGACATCATATAAAAGAAAACTGTCTAGATGTCTTAGAGTAAGAGGATAAAGTGGAAATAGAAGAATTCTAACCTCGTGAAAGAAACGCCAAAATGAAAACTTCCAAAAAACAAAATCCAGGACTTCTAGGTCAAATCAAAAATAAATATGCTGCTAGCAGGTAGAAAGAAAGAATTCTAGTACTAAGGAGTCACAGTCAGGATCACATGGATTTAGCATTTACCACTCAAATGAAGTGGAGAGCTTGGAGTGCCATATTCCAGAAGGCAAAGGATATATACAGATTTTGGCTTACACCCAAGAAGAACTTACAAAGCAAAATTGAGTATAATCCTACAAGTAGGAAAATGAATCTTTAATGAAGGTAGAGAACTTCCCAAACATTCCTGATTGAAAGACCAGAGCTACATAGAAACTTTGAAGTGCCAACACTGAAGTCAAAAGAAACATTAAAAAGATAAATGTGAACAAATAATCTCGAGGGATTAAACAAGGGTAAACGGCTTACGTTCTAGTGTTGGATGATGATACATATGTCCCCTCTGAACTTTGCCATCATCATGAGTCCTCGAGGGAGTCAAATTAGACAGAAGGCCTTGGAGTGGTTCTGTTATGTATTGATTGAAAGAAGAATAGAAAGGGAAAAGAAGAGGAATACACTAGGGGTTGGGGAAGGGAGAGGAAAGATAGGGAAAATTATCTCATATAATCAGGATGCACAACAAGAAGTCTATACAAACTGTGAGGAAAGTGGTGGAGAAATGGGTGACATATGAACCTCAGTTACATCTGAACTGGTCAAAGAAGGGAAAAATCACATACAGTTGGGTACAAAAATAGGAGGGAAAGGAGAGAAGGAAGAAAGTGGAGTTGAAGGTAAGATAGGTTAAGAAAGGGATCAGTCCTAAGCAAAATAAACAAAAATACAAAAAATATTTATAGCAGCTTTTTTGTGGTGGCAAAGAATTTGAAACTGGGATGGGGTGGGGTACCCGTCAATTGAATAATGGCTGAACAGGTTATGGTATATAAACGTCATGGAATACTATCGTGCTGTAAGAACTGATGAAGGAGATGGCTTCAAAGAATCTAGAAGATTCATATGAACTGATGCAGAACAAAGTGAATAGAACCAGGAGAATAATTTATGCAGTAATGTTAAATAATGTTGTGAAGACAACTTTGAAAGACTTAGGATCTCTGGTCAGAGTAATGACCAATTACTATTCCAGAGGACTCACAACTACCTGCCTCCCGATAGAGAAGTGAAGGACTCAGAATGCAAAATTAAACACACACGCATACAGTGTACATACATAAAGTATATTTATATGTAGTCATGTGTGTTTATACATGTAACATGTAGAATCTGTATATATCTGACATGACTGATGCAGAAATTTGTTTAATTGGGATTTTGTTTCTATTTCCTTCTCAATTGGGCACAGGGTGGTGGGAGGGAGAGAAGGCAGATTTTTACTGATTTTTTTTTTCAAAATTAAATTTAAAACAAAGTTAAAAGAGAGACAGGCTCCAGTCCCAGCTCTGCTACTGACTCACTCTTGAGGCTGGGCCAGCCACTTCATCTCTTGAGGCCTCACTTTTCTCACCTGCAGAGTGAGGGTTATATGACTGACCTCTGTGTCAGCTCTAAATCTGACACTCAGCCTAAGTTCTCTGACTTCTTAATATTTACAATTTCTTATGTGTACTAATGTTCCGTTACACACATGTACCACAGTTTGTTCAGCCATTCCCCAGTCAGTGGGCAACCAATTTCTCTCTAGTCCTTTGCCACCATAAAAATGCTGGTACATGTTTTTGTATCTGTGGGACATACCCTTTGACTCCCTTTGCCTAGCAGTGGTCTTGCTCAGTTCAAAAGGTCTGTACAATTTTCAGTCAGGAGTGGCCTAGGGTGGGCAGACAATGCAGACAATGAGGGCCACAATGAAAGGACAGTTAAAAGGATTATTGACTGGGATGGGCCAACCCAGAGATGGGTATGTACAATTTAATGACTTTTCTAATATTTAACTCTAAATTTTTCAGAACAGTTGGGATACTTCAGAATTCCATCGTAAGTGCACTGATGTGAATGGTGCTAGCTAGGTACACAGTGTAAGTATAGGTGGTTAGAAATTTCTTGTTAATTGATTGAATTTTGTCTCCCAGATTCCTGTCACTGGGCCCTTTTTTAAGTTTTTCAGTATTTCACACCTAATAATGCTGTCTAAGGAATAATCAGGGTCACCTGAAAAGATTGAACACAACTCATTATGGCAGTAGGACATCTGAAAAAGGTTTAGAGTTTCCTCCGCCCTTGTGTGCTACTTACTACACAATGAGACCTTCAGCAAGTCATTAATTCTTTCTAAACCTCAGTTTCCCCAAGTGTAAAATGAAGAGTGTGGGCTGTAAGATCTCACCAGTCCCTCCTAACTCTAAACCCTATTTCTATGGTTCTGGTGGAGCAATGCATGGTCAGTGATTAAAGAGAAAAAAGAGGTAGGTTTCTGGGGCTCAGGAATTGTAGTGGTTACCTTAATGTTTCAGGAGACACTGTCAAGCCAGGGCTTATTCATATTCTGAGAGTAAAAGTTCATAGAAGGAAGATTTTTCACAGGCTCCCCCACAACAAGAATGGGTATATTTTTAAGTCTGCTTGCTTTGGAGTGTTCAGGTAACCCAGGAGGATCTGGCTCTTGGGATACAGGGACAAAAATAAGAACAAGAGGAAACCAGCAAATTTTAGTGGGTCCTCCATCTATTCTTAGAATCCTTGTGGGGAATCCAGTTCTCTTTTCTAGTGCTCTAATTCTAATTATGGCTGAGCTATTCTCTTCTCCTGGAGTTCTATGGTTCTCAGGGTTGTTAGGAGAAGAAAGATGGGGTGGGCAGTTTGGTGTCATGGAAAGCACACTGATCCCTGAGTTGGAAGACCTACCCAATCTCTGATACTTGTTAACAGTTGTGGCATGGGGGAAGTCACTTAGCTTCTCTGGGCCTCAGTTTCAGCATCCGTAAATAAAGAGATGGATTAGATGGCTTCTCTGAGTGTCCTTCAAGCTCTGGTTTTATGATCCTTTTTTGCTGTTTGCCCCAGAGGGTAGAACTGGATGTAGTGAGTGGGAGTTCTCAAGAAACAGATTTTGGCTTGTTGGAAGAGGTAACTTCCTAGGAATCAAATTGTGAATGGAGCGCCTCAGAAGTTGGTGAGCTCCATCACAGACTGGTTAGTTTGATTGAACTTTTTTTTGTCTTGCTTGCCTTTTTTTCTTTGAGTTAAAGAATGGCTTTTTATACCACCTGCCACCTTCACTTTTAAGGCAAAAAAGAAATAAACATTACATTCTTTAAAAAATCAAGTGGTGAGTTTGAAATCACTTGGAGGTCTTCAAGTGGAAGCTAACTGAGAGTGAAATGCCCACTTTTCAGGGGATGCCTGGTCAAATATGGATTTGACTAGATGGGCCCTTGAACCTCTTTATTCTTGGGCTTTCCAGAGATGGGAAAGGCTTTTGATTTGGGGAGAGTTCCGGTAATGCTGATGGCGCTTTACGGTTGTAGGGACCCTTCTGGGTCATGTTTACAAAGTTCAACTCTAGAAAAATTAATCTGGTAACACAATGCAGGATAATACTAAGGACATTTTAAAAATACTTTCAAGCTTGGGGAACACTGCCAATACCTTGTCCCATCCGAATCGATCCAGTCAATCAGTAAACATTTACTAAGGGCTGCTATGTGAGCTTACAACCCCCATGAGGTCAGTGCTACCGGGGCTATTGTCTCTACTTTATAAATGAGGAAAACAGGCTCGAAAGGCAAGTGACTTGCCCACAAAGCTAATAAGTTTCAGAGTAAGAACTTGAACTGTGGTCTTCCTGTCTCAAATCTAGTGTTGAGCACTAACGGGCATTTATTAAGTGCCTACTATATTCTAGGCAAATAGAATTAAACAATCTTTAAGGAACTTAACACTCCAACAACAAGTACATGTATCTCTATACACAGTAAATATGAAGAGAATAAATGCAAAGTATTTGAGGAGGGATGGTACTTGCAGTTGTGGGGAGGGTGTAGTAGGAAGGCCGAATTTATGATCTCAAATATAATCGTGTATATGTTTGAATGGTCCGAAATCGCAAGGTATGAGAGATTCTCTAAGGAGAAAACAACAAGAAATTTATTTAGGCCCCACCGCAGCAAAAACTTGAACCAGCCTCCCCATTCCAACATCTTGACAAAAAGACTCCAGGCCCAGAAAGCCCATTTCA
>CM053627.1:203358680-203385338 GCA_028646595.1 Phalanger gymnotis
TTTTTTTGGTTTACAACACTCGGTTCTACAAGTTTTTGAGTTCCAAATTTTCTTCCCTTTCCCCCTCCCCCCTCAAGATGGATTGGAATCTGATATATCTTCTACATATACCTTCGCTTTAAACTTATTTACACAATAGTCAAGTTTTAAAGAAGAATTATGACCAATGGAATGAATCATGAGAAAGAAGAAACAAAATCAAAAAAAGAAGAAAAGAGAGAGCAAATAGTTTGCTTCAGTCTGCATTCAGACTCCATAATTCCTTCTCTGGATATGCACAGCTTTTTCCATCGTGAGTCTTTTGAGCTGTCTTTGAATCTTGTATTGCTGAGAAGAGCCAAGTCTATCAAAGTTAGTCATCACATCTACCGAGTCTGTAATCGTGTATAACGTTCTCCCGGTTCTGCTCCCCTCACTCAGCATCAGATCGCATAGGTCTTTCCAGCTTATTATGAAGTCCATCTGCTCCTCGTTTCTTGTAGCACAATAGTATTCCATTACATTCATATACCACTCGTTTAGTCATTCCCCAATTGATGGCATCCCCTTGGTTTCCAATTGTTCGCCGTCACAAAAAAAGCTGCTATAAATATTTTTGTACATACAGGTTCCTTTCCCACTTCTGTGATCTCTTTGGGATACAGCTAGATCAAAGGCTATGCCCATTTTATAGCCCTTTGGGCATAGTTCGAAATTGCTCTCCAGAACGGCTGGATCAGTTTACAACTCCACCAACAATGTAGCAGTGTTCCAATTTTCCCACATCCTTTCCAGCATTTATCGTTTTCCTGTTACGTCATGAGTCAACAGATTCTTTTAGCCTAGTTGTAAGGCTTTACATGCGTTCAGGTGAAAGGTAAAAGCTGGTAAAAGTTTAACAATAGGCTCTCCAAGAAAGAGTGTACACGTGACAAACTGCTCTCTTCTAGTCCGTAAGACTAGGCACTTGACGAAATAGTAAATCGAGCCTGGATTTGTAGCGTTTTTCACTTTCCGGAGCGTAAACGCTCACACGGAAATTTAATGACCTGCTCTCGAGAGCCTGTTAGAGCTGGCTCCAGCACCCCTTGAAAGTGACCCTATTACATTCATATTATTGGGTCAGCGTCGCGGGTTCGTGCGGCTTCAGATGAGGGGAGAATGGGAAGGAAAAGGGAAGAATGCGATTTCACTGGCTCCAGCCCACGGATTAGAGCCTTGATTATGGCGTCTCGATGTCCTGGGAGAACATGAGATAATGTAGCGAAGAACCGTCGCATACCAAGTAGCGTTGTCATCCAAAATACAGCCGCGCGTGGAAATGGCGCATCACAAACACCTGTTGTCCGGCCGGAGCGAGGCTAGTCCAAAACTCGCATCTAAACAGTGGATTCTAGGCAATGGCCCGCCTGGGGAAAATTGGATCAAAATCCAGGTGGAAGGAAACTCAGTTTGGGAACCCTTCGAGGGAAACTCCAAGTTTGTCTCAGTTGAGTCGGACCTCGCCACCGACGAGGGCGAGGGCTAAATGCAGAAGAGCTGGAAAGTGTCGGGGCCTCCAATACACGCGGTTATGGGAATCGGCTGAAGTAACCGACGTTATTTAATCTGGAGAAAAGAAGGCTTGGCGCGATGTCGATCGTGTAGAAGAAGGGTTAGGTATTTCTATTTGGCCGATCCAAAGGGTAGCGCCAAGAGCAGTGGATGGAATTTACTAAGAGACAAATTTAGCTTTGTCAAGAAAAAGAATTTCCAACAACTACAGCTCCAGTAGAATGTGCTGCTTCAGGAAATAATGGGGTTGCTTATCGCTTGCCACCCCTGCCTTTGTGGCAGCTACCTACCTGGCAGGGAAGTTGTGGCCACTTATGGGAAATTGTTCCTGCAGCCTCAGCATTTGACTGATCTCCTGGTGAAAGGGCATTGTTTCCTTATTTCAGACTTTCCCCCCAATTCTGTTTGTTACCTGAAGCTTCTTATCCCAAGCTCCCAAATACAGCCAACCCCTAACATCCCCTATTTTGCCTCTGCATAGGTTTCATAGAAACAGCCAGTGTCAGGTAGAAGTAAAGGCCCGTCTTACTGATCTTTTTTGGGTTACTGTTTTAGGATATAGTTTGACTATTTTCAGCTTTGTATACACTGTAGGGATTTGGCCCAAGAAGTATGGGGCTAATACTTCATGCTATGTGTAATGTATGAAGGATTTGCCAAGTTTAGAGGATATATGGCTTTTTCCAACATAATCACATTTCCCCTCTTCCTTTTCCCCCCCACCCAAAACTCCACCCCAGGGCTGTCCCTAACACTACCCTTGGCAGTTTCTAAAATGGTTCTTCTGAGGTCAAAGGGAGAGGATTTGAGATACTCGTAGTCTCACTTAGTAGTATCCAGAAAGAACCCTGTAGATGTGCTTGTGTGCATGTTGTCTTCCTCATTTGGCTAGTGGCTCCTTGAATGAAAGCAGGGACTGTTTTTTTGAACTGTCTTTGTATCTAGTCCTTAGCACAGTGCCTGCCTGCCACATAGAAGGTGTTTGAGAAATTCTTATTGACTTTTTCACTTGGAGTCAGAAAACCTGGCTTTGGATGTCAGACTAGACATTTGTTAGCCATTTACTGTTAGCCGATCCACTGTTTTGTGTGACTCAGTTTCTTCATTTGTAACACCTGGTTGCTCTTCAGTAACGGCAGAAGTTCTAATTGGTTCAGTTACATGTCTTCCTTAAGCCTATAGGATGATAGCATGTCTGTATGCAGGAGGGAATCTAGTATCTGAGGTGACCACCAGGTGGCACTTTTCTTGGATGAACAGGTAACTCTCATCTTGAGCCTCTAGGCCAGTAATTTTCTCAGTTCTTTTGGGGCATATATGTAGAATAGTCCCCCCAAAGTCTGAAATATCACTTTTGGCCACCAGAGGGAGACTCTAAGCCTACTCCCTGTCCCCATCTCATTTCTATAGAAGGTGTTTTTAGAAGGGGGAGACCAGACTGAGAAGTTTAAACCCACACATTCCAGGTTTGGAATTTACCTAAGGGATAATATAAAATAGTATTCAGTATCAAATGGATAAAAGATGCAGCTTTAGAGCCCTCATACCTCATCTAGACACTACACCCTGTGGTAATGACCCTCCCACCACCACAATATAGCTATTCAACATATTGTGGCTACATGTTTTTTTGAATATAGTGAAAATGAAAGAAAAAAGATTAAGTACTCTTAATATTTAACCATCTGCCTCTAGTCATGTCCCTGAACCTGCTCCTAGGTGCCCTCTCAGTTCTTTGGGTATGGCTAGGGAATTCCAAAACCATGGGATCTCAGCTTGTCCAAAGGCACTAGAGTGAGGTATGTGATCCAGACTCGGTCTCCATATATGGGGCTCTACTAAAGGGAAATCAGAGGGAGTGTTGTGAGGGAGAAAACAGTCTTCCTCCCTTCCCTTCCCTTCCCTTCCCTTCCCTACCACCTGACAGGACCAGAAGATCATGGCAAACTTGGGTTGCCCGAAGAAGTTCATCAGTATTGTATGGCAGTGGGTGCTGGATAATGAAGGATGCTCTCACACTTTCCCAGCCACCCGTGAAGTGAAGCACAGCTGTGTGCTTGTTCCCACGCTTTATAACATGATATTTTCAGCAATGTTGTCGTGTGCCTTCAATGAGGACAGAAATGGTGTCAAGGTCAGCTAGCACACTGATGGTAAATTATTTAATTTGAAAAGGCTACAAGCCAAGACTAAAGTGGAGGGAGAGTTAGTGTGTGACTTTTTGTTTGCAGATGACTGTGCACTCAGTGCAGCCTCTGAGTATGGATCAGTTCTCAATTTTGGCCTGATAATTAACACTAAGAAAGCAGAGGTTCTCCACCAGCTAGTACCATGCCATCCATAAGTGGAACTATCCATTATAGCAGATGGAGAAATTTTGAATGCTACAGATGAGTTCACGTACCCTGTCAGTATACTTTCCAGGGTGTACACATAGATGGTGAGGCTGATGCATGCATTACCAGAGCTAGCTTGGTGTTTGGGAAGCTTTGAAGGAAAGTATGGGAGAAGAGAAGTATTGGGCTGCCTACTAAACTGAAGGTCTACAGAGCTGTGGGGCTGACCTCATTGTTGTATGCCTGTGAAACCTGGACAGTCTACCAGCGCCATGCCGGGAAACTGAATTATTCCCATTTGAATTGTGTTAGAAAGATCCTGAAGATCACCCGGGTAGATAAGGTACCAGACACTGAGGTCCTTTCTTGAGTTAAACTGCCAAACATTCAAAACTCTACTGTAGATAGTGCAACTCTGATGGACTAGCCACGTTGTTGGAATGCCAAATGTATGTTTGCCTAAAGACTGCTTTGCAGAGAACTCACATGAAGCAAGTGCACACACGGAGGTCAGAAGAAGCTATACAAGGACACTCTCAAGATCTCTCTGAAGAACTTTGGAATGGATTGTGAGACGTGGAAGACTCTGGCACAGGACCACCCAGAAGGGTGTGCCCACATCAAAGAAGGTGCTGTGCTCTATTGGTGAAGCAGAATTGCAGTAGCTCAAAAGAAACATGAAATGAGCAAATTCAGAGACATTTCCATTCCAAATAGTCATATGGACTATTTGTGCCTGACCTGTGGTAGAGTGCTCCAAGCTTGTGTTTGTCCGATCAGCCATAGTCGGACACACTGTACCTTGACCCTAACGTGGTGATGTCATTTTGGTCCTCTTTGAGCACGAAGGACAACAACCACCATCTGACTTCTCTAAACTCTGGTCCTTACTCTTGCTCCAGGAGCTGAGTTGCTTCTTCAGGCAGGTTCCCAACAGCCACAGTTGCCAACCAATAGATTCCCAGGCCAGGGGCAGGAGCCCTAATCTAATAGTAGCCAGGGAAGGCTCCAGTTCTCCAAACAGCAAATGGAAATCAGAATCTCAAGAGAGGCTCCTAGGCCTAAACAGAGCTGGTTCCTCCTTCTTCTCCTCCCTCACATAGCTTTCTGCCTCCTGGGAAAGCATATTACTCAAGACTTGTTGGGACACGGGGGTATCTGAATTCACCATTGTTTTTCTCCCTAAATCATTGTCACCTTCAGGCCTAGAGACAAATAATAACTGGAAGAAAAAGAGGGCATGATATGAGCAAAGGTTACCCCTAGAAATTCAGTTGCTTCTGCCATGAGCAATGGCAACACTGGGTTCCTTAAGAATTGGTTTTATTTTTATATTTCTGAACACAGGGCCCAAGTTTGCTAACTTCCAGCTCCATATTTTTTCTATCACAGCCGCACCGATTCTGTAGCAGCCAGCTGCTTCTCCCCTCCCCGCCACTTTTAATCTTCTAGCTCTTTATGGCAGGAGAAGGAGATGCAAATCTATTGGGCCATGCCCGTCTGAACCACATCCCTTAGATTCTTGAGTGCTCACTAACAGGATTTCTGCTTGACATTCAGCTTCCAAACTAACACTAAGCTGAGGCCCGAGATGTCCATCAAGGTCCAATGGAAGGAGTGAGCAGACCCGGGTTTGAGTCCCAGCTCCTATACCTACTAGCTGTGTGATCTCAGGCAGATCATCCCCTTTCCTCTTCTGTCAAATGAGGCTGTAAGTCTCTTCTAACTCTAGATGGTATGAATGTCAAGCATGGCCCAAAGCAGCGACAGTTAAGGCTAAACCAGCCTGCAGCTGCTTCCTTCAGTTAGGATTATGCTGAAGGAGCTAGTTGCATGTTTTCTCCCCACAATACCCCACCCTCAGTCCCCCCAGGGAATGCCAGGAAGCACAGGAGGTCTTGAGGGAAACACAACTTCCTGAAGGTGACTCATTCCACATTCTGGTTCAGTTAGGCCCAAGGAAACTGTGGCTCAGGAAAACTGAGGGTGCCAGTGGGGAGACATCATCCTATGTCTCCCCATTGCTGAGGTTTGGGGCATTCGGTTGCCATGGTGACCTGGGTCTCCACAGTCAAAAACAGAGCTCATTCACTTCTCTGTACTGGAAGTTTTTTTTTTCTCCTCCCCCTCAGAGTTCATGCTGAGTGTTGAGTCTCTTAGTGACGAAAACATGGAAACGGTTGCCATGGCAGCCATTCTTTGGAGCCCTCAGGATGGAGTGCAAAGTTCGGGATGCCCAGGAACATCTGAAAGGAAAATTTGGAAAAAATCAGACATCCCTCTTACCACCAGGATGATGAATCAGCCTTCATTTCTCCCTTGGACTTAGCTATACCCTGCCCATCTTTGACTAGAACCAGGACCAAACAGGTTCAGGGGCCAGAGCCCCTAATGTCAAGGTCAAATGGGATACTGGGCCCAGTGACCTGGGAGACAGTAGGAGTCCAAGGAAAAAGGTCTCTGTAGATCTCAAGTCTAGCTCTGGACCTACACATTTGTTACAGATCTGGCATACAACCAGTTGGTATGTGACCAGTTTGGTATATGATATGGTCACTTACCACTCCTCACTTTAGTGTTCTTCGCTGAAAAAAAATGGGGATGGGGAAGAAGGCACCTTGGAAATATTGGAATCCTCATTTTGAGATTTGATTTTGATTTTGAATCTTCTTGAGTTTTGGTTCAACCTCATTTCCTCTATCTGCAATCTGAGGACACAAAGGCCACATCCTCACCCATTCTCCACCTCACAAGGAGATTCCAAAACCCCAACTAATAATTATAGCTCATAGTTCTGTAGATTTTATATACATCATCTCATTAAACCATGCAACAACTAGGTGAGGTAGAGCAGAACCAGGAAGGAGCAATGGGGTTCACTTCCAGACTGTGGGTGACTGATCAAACCCTTGTGTTTTATGGGCACAGGGAAATGAAGGACTAGGCATAGAGCCAATCTACCCTGAGGCATCTCCTGCCAGCTCCAGGCAGCAGGAAGCACCACCCACAGGCTAGAGCTGAGTCAAGAATATGTATGCTGTAGAGAGCTGAGAGGCTCCTTTGAAAGTCAAAGGGAAAAACACCAGCTCGGTGCTGGGTATAGCCAGGAAGGCCTAGGATGGCCATGGGATCTGTGCTGCGCAGAGAGAGCAGGCTAGAGACAGACAGGGCCTGGCTACCTGCTTTTCTTCCCTTCTGCCCTCTTCCTGTTCTCTTGCCTCATTTTGTCCCTCTGCTCCTTTGTTTCCCTCTCGATTCCTGAGGCGGCGGCATCATGGAAAGAATGCTGCATTTGGAGCCAGCAGTTGAAATCCCAGTTGCCCTGCTGCTTACTTACCTGTAGGACTTTAAACAAGTCCCCTAAAGAATCAGTGTTTTAGGTTCAGGTTTGGCCACCTTAGTGGCTGTCTAGACCAGCCCAGGCCCAAAAGAGAAAGAGCAGTGCAAAATACCCAACTGAAGGCCATCCAGCCCTTGCTTTTTTGTAACTTAATACTCCTGGTGATGCCTTCTGGAGCAAAACAGAATAAGTCGAGTTGGTCTTCAGCATGACAGTCTTTCAAATACTCAAAGATAGTGATCATGCCCCAGGCTTAGACCCAGTTCCTTCAACCAGTGGATAGGGTACTGGACCCGGAGTCAGGAAAACTCATGTTCCTGAGTTCAAATCTGGCTGCAGACACTTGATAGTTGTGTGACCCTGGGCAAGTCACTCTACCCTCTTTGCTTTGGTTTCCTCATCCGCAAAATGAGCTGGAGAAGGAAATGGCAGACCACTCCAGTGCCTTTACCAAGAAAACCCCAGTGGGGTCATGGGGAGTCAGATATGACTGGAAAAGAACTGAGAAACAACATTGCCAAGGTCCTTCACCTCTGGATGCCTTCCTGCATGCTCCCTAGATTTTCAACGTCCTCTCTAAAACTGAACGCAGCCCTCCATATACGTTCTGACCAGGACTTTCACCTCCTTCTTCCTGAAAGCTAGACCTCTTTTAATGTGGTCTTAGATTGTGTTAGCCTTTTTGGCTGCCATACCAAACTATTAGCTCATATCACCAGATCTTTTTCAGACAAATACTGCTAACCGTGTCTCCCCTACCTTGTACTGGTGAAGGCATTTTTAACTGAAGTGCTTACACTTGAATTTCATCCTGTTAGATTTGGCTCCATTTTATAGGCTATCAAGATATCTGGGGATCTATCTCTCCCTGCTTTGTGCCATTTGCAGATTCAACAAGGATGCCATCTATACCATCTGTATATGGTCACTGACAAAAATATTAAAGAACACAGAGTCCAGCATAGATACCTAGGGCATTCCACTGGAGACTTCCTGCTTACTTGACATAAGTTCAGCCATTCAGTCAGTTTGGAATCTGTACTACCATCTGGCCTCATCTTTCCCATAAGATTAACATGAGAGTTTTATCAAATGCTTCACTAAAATCCCTGATCCCTAGTAGTTTAATAACCCTGACAAAACAGGAAAGGTTAGCCTGGCATGGCCTAGTCTTTATGAAAAAGTCATATTGAGTTTTTTGTTTTAAGTGTTTCTTTTTCTAGACATTCACTAAACAGTTAAAATGTTCGTAGCAGCTCTCTTTGTGGTGACAAAGAATTGGAAATTGCAGGGATGGCCATCAATTGGAGAATGGTTGAACAAGCTGTGGTGTGTGGTTGTGATGGAATACTACTGTGCTAGAAGAGATGACAAGCTCAGTGATTTTAGAAAAACATAGAAGGACTAGCACAAAATAACGAAGAGCAAAATGAGCAGAACCAAGAGAACACTGTATACAGTAACAGCAATGTTGTCTTAAGAAGGACTTGGAGTGAATAAGTTATTTTGAATACTATAAACACCCAAAGGACATATGAAGAAAGATGCTATCTGTATCCAGAGAAAGAACTGATAAATAGATGTATAGAATAATTTTACATATATAAACACATATATACATACGTATACATATCTATGCATGCATACATATATGTATGTGTGTGTGTATATATGTGTGTGTGTATATATATGTATATATACACACACACACACACACACACCTATTTGGGTCTAATAGATGTTATCTCTAGGGTGGGGGAGGAGAGAAGAAAAAAAAATTTACAAGATAATTTGGTGTAGCAAGATGTGCAGAGTAGATTTGCCGTTTCACACAGTCATCTTTTTTATTGTACTATGTTATGGAAATACTTGTTTTATTCCATAAATTAGAAATAAAATTGGAAAAAAATGAAGAAAGTTCTTTAATAATATTTTCTAAAAATTTTCCAGGAATCAAAGTAAAGCTCTCTGAAATTCCTTTTCTCATTTCTGAGAAGTGAAACATTTGCCCTCCTCAGGTCCCATAGGGTCACTCTTGTTGTCCACAGTCTTTTTACTAACCCTGATAGTAGTTGGGCAGTCACATTCACTAGTTTATTCAGTATCTGAGGATAGGTGTAGTTCATCTCAGCCAAGTGGTTTAAATTCATCAAAGACAGCAAGATGTTCTTTTACAATCCACCTAACTTTTCTTGGGTCGTCTTGGTCTTCCAGGGCCTGTCTTAGATTCTCTTCACTATAAAATGAGGTTAGACAAGATTATCTCTAAGCTACCTCCAGCCTTGCTGAGGCCCCATAGAATATGTGGCTCTTAGGGCTAATAAAGTTAACAGGTGCTAAGCAGAGTAGGAAGCTTTGAGTCGGGAGACCTGGGTTTGAATCCCAGCTCTGACACATTAGCTGTGTGCTATGTTTGTCACATCTTTCTGAGCTTCAGTTTCCTTGCAAAATAGAAGCAATAATTCTCACATTGCGCAACAGCTAATATATAACATAACCAGCTCTGGAACCCGACTGAACCCTTGCTTGAGAGGCAAAGTTCCATTGTGGGATTTAAGGTTTACAAAGTGCTTTGCATATGTTATCTCATTTGATGCTGACAAATGGTAAGGCATGTAGTAGTAGTACTGTCCACATTTTTACAAATGAGGAAAGTGAGTCAGGGTCGCATAGCTGGTGGCTGAGGCTGGATTTGAACTTGGGTTTTCCTGACTCCCAGCACGCTCCCTGTCCACCATACCACTCAGGTGCTATGATCAGGGTTTTGGTGGCTGGAGGGCTTGCATAGAAGCAGAAAGCTCTTTTATTCTTGTTTTGCAGACCTAGATACAAGCCAAATTCTGGTGTTCCTGGGGAAACTCTGGGTATGAGCCAGACTGTCTATATGCTCTGCTGTTCCAAACCGGAGTTCCCTTCAATGCCAGGGAAAGCAGTTTATATGCCTTCTCTGCCACTCTGCTAGTGGTCATGAAGAGCCCCAAGGAAAGGGTATTATATGTCAAGATCGATTGAAATAAGAGGTTAGAATTGTTCTTTTTGAGCTTGGAGGATCTAACTAGGATCGCTTGTGTAATCTACTAGTAGAGAGAATTTCCACCACAGGAATCTCATAAAGTCACAAGAATTGACCCCTCCCCCCACCACCACCACCAAATATGTCAAATGGGCTTGCTAGAGCTTTCAAAGGATCTGGGGCAGCGCAGTGATATAACAGTAATACCTTTATGCAGTAAGGTGCACGCACATTATAATTATTATCTATTTGACCCTCCCAACAACCCTGTAAGGTAGGTGGTGATATTTTATAGATGGGAAAACTGATGCTAAGAGGTCACGTGACTTGCCCAGGGCCACATAAGTAGTAAGAGTCTGAGGTGGAATTTGAATCTGGATCTTCCAGACTGCAGGCCTGTATACACTCGCTGACGTGTGAAAAGCAGCGTTTGGGGAACGTTGCTCTGGCACTCGTGTAGCGAGAAGCTAAAGGCTGCTTTGGGACCTGCCTAAACCCTGGCTTGAGGGGTAAAGTTCCATCCGGCAGCTACATCAAGACGGTACAGATCCTTTAGTCTCTCCCAGGCCAGGAAGCTTAAGTGAAAGAACTAATGTGTCTCCGCCCTGTACCCTGCTCTCCCGCCACTCAAATCATTTGTCTCAGGGATAGGGCAATAGTAGCCTCCCCCTACCCCGCCCCAGGATATGTATATGTATGTGTGGGTTTGATGGGGAGAGTGAAGGACTGAATTTGAGATGTGATATATATTCACCCTAGGCAATCTTGCCTAACTCCCTGTTGTGTTTAATAGTTTCACCCTTTGATGTTATCCACCAGAAACATTGGGTCTCCCCTATAACACATGGGACTTGATTTATCCCAAAATAAATACCAAAGTTCCACAGGCAGTGGGATTTTTTGGCCCCCTATAAAGTACATTTAGAACGAATAATACTAAAAATGGTCCTTGTTGTACCCCGTCCCCAACTCGTGGCTGGTGGCCGCTCACGTTTGTTCTTTGTCTTTGAAGGTGGCATTTTTGCTGCAGGGATTCCCAACCCCCTTAATGCTGTCTGTATGTTGGTTTCTTCCAGCTGTCCAGATCCACATTTTGAAGGCTGATAAGGCTGGGGACTGGTGGAAATTCACAGTCAACATCATCTCCGTATACAAACAGGGCACCAGCCGTATCCGGCGGGGAGACCAGAGCTTGTGGATCCGTTCAAGGGACGTGGCTTGTAAGTGCCCTAAAATCAAAGCCTTGAAGAAATACCTGCTGCTTGGAAACGACGAGGACTCTCCTGATCAGAATGGCATCGTGGCTGACAAAACCAGCCTGGTGATCCAGTGGAGGGACACGTGGGCACGGCGGCTCCGAAAGTTCCAACAGCGGGAGAAGAAGGGGAAGTGTAAGAAGGCCTAGTGAGGAGCAGCCAGAGCTCCAGTGCCAAGAGGGCGTGAAAGAGAGAATGCGTGCAAGAGAATGATTGAGCAATGGAGTGTGCGGCTGCTTTGTGTAGACCCTGGAGCAGACAGAATTGGAACGGGGATGGTGGTGGATTTCACTTTGCCATGGGGCTGGGGCTGGGGCTGGGGCTGGGGAGAAGGTAAGGGGGTGGGAAAGACGGGGCTGGGAGTGCCCTCCTACTACTGGGACTGACGCCACTGAACGCCAAGTGAGCGGCCATGGGAAGCTGGGGCCTAGCCGAAGACCTCAAATGACAGCATCCCCTCCTAGCTAGCACCCCCGTAGGTGAGGGGGAAGAAGGCCACATATATCCAGAATTGTGGAAACCTGCAGAAGCTGCTGGTTCCAAAGCCCACACACACAGGAACAGGGTGTATATGCCTGCAGTCAAGCCCACTGCTTCTGCAGCTGCTGCTGCTGCTGCTACAGCCTGGCCACACCCCCTCCCTCAGTCCCGAAGGGCCTGATATCGGATGAGAATTCAGTCAGAGAGGACAGACCACGCAGGAGAGGTATGGGCAGGTGACCTTTCCTTAATGGGCCTCGGTTCTCACTTGGTAAAATGAGGATGCTATTTACCTACCTCAGGGGGCTATTTAGACATCAAAAGTGCTTCCTTTCTAAGTACTAAGTATTATTATTGGTGAGAAGTCACTGAGTGTGTGGTGTTCATTTTGCAGACCTGGCTTGGGGAAGTAGCACGTGAAGGGTTCTGCCTGAATCTTTACAGGATTTGGGAAAAACGCTTTCATGTTACTCGAATTCAAATGTATTATTAAAATCTTGGTATCGGCAATGAAGCGAACTGTGGTATGAACCGAATTAGGATAGCTGTGAATTCTCAGACTAACGACCCAGGTGATTTAACCAAGGGTGGGCTGGGTTCCTGAAGAGCACCAAAGCAGGGTATTGGCACACCAGAGGCCTCCCCCACCTACTCCATTCCTCTGACGTTATTTCCACATCCCTCTGCCTCTCCTTGGCAGATTTGCATTTGGCCTTGTCCTCTCCCTTTTATCCAAACCACCATGGGCTGCTCCAGAATAGAGCCCTTCCACTGAGGAAGTGAGGTGGCCATTATCTCTATTCCTGGTGACCCACTTTGTCCCACCTGTCCCCAATGGGAATGGGAGGTTAAATCAATTGATATGCATTTGTTAAGCACCTACTAGATAGCCAGGTAAAGTTGTGTGGGTCTTGGAGCAAGTAGGTGTCCCTATCAAAGTAGCTCTGCTCACAGCTCACTGTGCCAGTGTTCAGGAAGGGTCTGGGCTATCCAAAGTGCCCAGGCCCCAGGAGTCTTAGATGATCTCTTCAGAGAGGCCCCGAGTTGGGTGGGCAGCCTGTGCTGGTTCCATCTCAGAGAAAGGAGGCCTGGACCAGGAGGAGTCAAAGTCAAAACCTCCCAGATCGTTTCCTCTTTGGAAACTTGGAACCAGCCCCTTTTATAACATTTTCCAGGAGGGGAGGGGGAAGGGAACATTGCTGCCTAGTTTTATAGCAGTGACATTATTTATGTAATGACATCAGTTCCCAGAATGCAGTGCAACTGGAAAGTGCCTGGAGAGCAAGTGGAATGAAGGTGGGGAGTTAGTGGGCCCCTGGCCCTGGGGAAGATGATTTGTTATAAGCCAGAATGGCTAGGGAGGCCTATAGAGCTGAGCCTAGAGGTAAAGGCTAGATTTTACAAGTCATTCACTTTCCTCCTCTGTCCCTCGACAGTGAAGCTGCTGGGAAGGCTTAATTGAAATAATGCCTGCCTCCTCTAGCTCTGCCCTCAGGTTATATTTCCTTTTGGCAGGTGCCAGAGCCTCATGGGGGCTACTAGCCTGGCCAAGAATCAAGAGATCAGGGCCAAGGAAGCCTGCTGGTGTATCTCCTATCTAGTATATTCAAAGCCCCTGAGATCATAGCCCTACAGCTGCCCATGGACCCCTTCCAGTCTAGCCCCTGTGGGGCTAAGCACAGAGGTACTCCCAGCCTCATGGGACTGGATGCCACCTTCCCCTTGAATCATTCATCTGCCTTTAGGGTGGTCCCATTTTCCTCTGAGTAATCTGTTCAGGAGGACTGTCACTGAGTCACATTGTCCAGGCAAAACCTGAATTCTTTTTATTTTGAAGAGTCTTATATAGGGCCTTTCCCCCTCCCTATTCTCTTAGGCACCCCCAAATTTGACCATGAATTCTCTCCCTCCAAAATGTGTGCTTGGCCACTCCTGGATTAGAAATACTACATAGGGACCTGATACAATATTATTCACTTTCTTGTATTTCAGGGCCAGTTTGGAGAATCTCAGAGTTGTAAGGGATATCAGTCCTCTCTATGGCATATCTGACTAGAGGTCATCCAGCCTTTGCAGTGAGGGGAAACTACTTCTGAGGCATCCCATTTCTAGATAGTGCTGTCAGCAAGTTTTTCCTTCTGTCAAACTTCTTTGCACCTTCCACCCATTATTCCTAGTTCTGCTCTCTGGGGTCAGGCAGGACAATTGTCTGACCCTTCTTCCATAGGACAGACTTGCTTATATTCCTTCCAAAACTTTTCTCTACATTAAACATCCTCAGTTTTGGCAACTGACCTTCCTGTGACATGATCTCAAGTTTCTTCACCATCCCAGCTGCCCCTTTGTCGGACACTCTCCAATTCGTGAATGGTCTAATTAAAATGTGTCACAGATGAATCTAGTAGTCCAGATGTAGCCCGACCAGGTAGACTAGAAGGGAACTCTCCACTCCCAAGTCCTGGATACTGCGCCTCTTGGTGTACAAGGTTTGGCTGCCTTTTCACATTGTGGATTGTTGTTGGTTTTATAATTCATAAAAACTCCCTAAGTCATTTTTTTTTTCAGAAGATCTACTATTGGCTATGCTCTTATACTTATGAAATTGATTTTTTGAGTCCAAATGTAGGATGTTACATTATCCCCTTTTTCATCTCATTAAATTTAGCCCAGTGTTCTGTCCCATTGAGATTTTTCTTAGATCCTTACTCGTCCAGTATTTGAGCTGCTTGGCAGTGTCATGCCTCAACCCTCTCCCTTGCCCATGAATAATACCAAGGGAGATGTTGGGACTTGCGGTGATTGACTTGCCCTATTTCCCTATTTCTCACAGGAGGGAACTGTCTCCATGACCACCCAACCCCCAAATCTGACCCTCCTACAGCGAGCTCCCCTGGTAATGAAGTGAGTGACATTCAATTTAACAGGTTCCCATCCTGGGAGTCTTCCAAGAGGGTCTGAATTGGAAAGGATAATGGGACAGATATTTCCTAATAATCATCACCACAGGGCTTATGGATCAAGTGTATGCAGTCTCATATCCCTGTGAGAAGCATCCTAGGGTCTGGAGCTCCAGGCCACAGTCATCTAGGGAGGGACAGTTCTTCCTACTATCTCTGCCCAAACTGACTGAGGCAGATCCTTGCCTCTGCCCCCCCCCCCTCCCCCCCCCGCGCCCTAGGGTATATTTGTTCCCAGCAGAGTTGGAAGGGCTGAAATTTGGCAGAAGAAGAAGGGACGTGAAGGCATACAGGAGATATTCCCGGCTGGTCAGGGCTCAGAAATAAATGAAGGAGCCTCCTAGTGAAGAATTGAACAAACGGGGTGGGGGACTGAAATCCCTTTATCCGAGAATGCCTTTGACTCAGTGAAAAGGAGAATGTGTACACACACACACACTTGTTCTTATCCTCATCGGACAGACTCTAAGCTCCTTTACAAACATTTTAGTTTTCTTCTTCAACGTGAGAAACTTACCTATTCTCTCCTGTCCTCTCCAGTTCTTGCCCAGTGGCTCTCAACTTTCTTCTGTCGGGATGACAGCAGAAGCTGTAAGTCTGTTGAACTCCCCCCCATTGAAGACTATGGTAGCAGGTGATCTGAGGCTATAAGGCCAGGCTTCCAAATAGAGGTTGGATGACCATGTGTCAGCTATGTTGTGGAGGAGATTCTGAAACGGGCTGGGAGGTAGAACTAGATGACCTCTCATCAAACTTCTTCTGATTGGAGGAGTCAGGTTCACTCCTCAGGGCTTACAGGCAGAGGAGGAGAGCAAAGATCACAGGCCTGAGGAGTCAGTCCTTAGAGCTTGTCTCTGAGACTAAGCCATTCCCCCTGGATACTCGGGAACTCAGTAGCTATTGCTTAAGCTCTGGGACCCACTGGAACTGTACAGGGGACACTAAGCTGTAGACAGAGCTCCTAGGAACTTATTGCAGGAATCAAAAATACAATCTTGTTCATTCTCTTCAGGGAACCAGCCCAGATCCTCCAAGCTCCTGCTCCTCTGGTCCTTTGTTTTCTCAAACTTATATGGGGCTCTGTGAGGCTAGAACCAACTATCTGCATCTAAGCTGCCCCTTCTTTGGGTCATAGCCTCCTGAATACCCAGGAAGGCATGAAACTCTCAGGCCCCCTATGCCT
Organism: Phalanger gymnotis; assembly: GCA_028646595.1. NCBI lineage: Eukaryota > Metazoa > Chordata > Mammalia > Diprotodontia > Phalangeridae > Phalanger > Phalanger gymnotis. The sequence continues at coordinate 203,374,779 of CM053627.1, forward strand.
AGCTATTTCTGCTCAGAACCAGTAACCAGCATGCTTATGGTGGCTTTCACCAACTAGTTGTGGGTAAGTCACTTATCTTCTGTGGAACTCAGTTTACTCATCTGTAAAATGAGGGGGATGGGTCCTATAACTCCACTCAGAAGTCCTGACCAGTCCTGCTGAGCATCCTTATGACCTTGCCCTGGTGTCTCCGGGGCCCGGTTTTCTTGTTCTCTTCCTGGTAATAATTTACCTTCCCTTTTTCCCCACTTAATATCCAGGGAGTATGGTCTGAGTATTCCAGAGGCCCGGAGCTTACAGGTCATCCTCCCTGTGGTTAGTTTGGTTCAGGCCTGTTGCTACCCATTTCTGCAGCTGTAGACATGCCAAGATTTGACAGGCTCAGCTAAGTTTTGTTGGCCACTGCTGCAGTCCTTGAATTTGAATTTCAGAGTGAATGTGTTCTCTTAACCCCACCTTTCCTGAATGTAAATGAATCAAACCACAAGATGCCTCTGGTTCCAGCCACTAGAACAGAGGAAAACCAGGCAGTGATAGTGATGATCCTACCTTCCCTTGGGACAGCCCGTCATTAGCTTTTGGAAAAGAGAAGGAAACAAAAATTGAGGAGCTCCTGTTTCTATAGTTAGGATATGTAAAATTGAACTAGATTTTGGAGAGTTTATTAACCAGAAATGTTATGGTAGGTATTTAAAGAAAAACTCACGAGACTAGTCTTAAAAGAAAAATCCCCAGTTACACGTTTTCTTACCCAGTGGGAGCTCAGTGGGTAGTCTGGCCCCTTTGGCCAACTAATGAGCCCCTACATTAGTTACAAGTAGTAACACTAGGAATTAGGCGGGGGTCACTTTGGAAAGGGGTATCTGGCAAGGTAGACACCAGAGACTTTTCTCAGCCTTGCCCCTATCTGGGCTAAAGAAAAAACCCTTATAAAATGACCATCCACTTAACTACCAGATGTTTGGTGGAAGATGAAGACACTACCTGGGAAAAAAGGCTGAGCATCATTTTCCCTCCTGAGCAGGGGGCACTGAGGGGCACTTCACTTTCCCTGGTACTAAGCTAAGAAAGCCTTCAGAACTGGTTGTAATGAGAGGATGGGGGGCTTGTCGCCGTCAGAATAAAGAAGAGACTGGGAGTCAGCCTATGACATCCTTTGTTGTCATTGGGTTTAACTTCAACCTGTAAAACAGGCTCAAGATTTTTCCTCAGATATGGCACATCCGTTAGAATGGCTAACGATTGCCCAGAAGAGACTGACTTCATGGCTGAAACAAGTGTTAGAAAATTGTCTCTCTAGAATGCTGCAGAACATGGTGAGGCATGCAAGTTGTGTAAGTGAAACAAAGGCCTTTAGTTCCTCCATGAGGAGGCCAAACACACAGGAATATATTCAGAAGGCTAAGGTACCTACATATTCCTGCAAGCATCAGATGTGCACAAACCACAGGAGAATTTCAATGTTAGTGGGGTTCCTCTGTTCCTCTCCTTCCCCCCCCAAAAACCCAGCTCGTTTTGTGATTGAAATTCTCCCCTGCCCCATGATCCTGGATGTGCTACTTACCCTTACCTTCCTTCCACGTGGATCTCTTTCTATGTTTGATTTCTGTTTGGAATTGTAAATGTATAGCTGTGACCATGGCATACTGTTTGGGTCAATGTTCCTTTCCAATGCATACTAATATATTATGGTTATTATATATGAATATATTTAATGACGTGGGAAAAGTTGTGGATTTTCTTATTTTTTTTTTAAGTTTTTTTTGTTGTTGTTGTTAGAACTGCAGTGGAACCAGATGGAGCTTGTAATGTGGGCCCCCACTTGGTAGAACTAAATTCAGAGAGCAGTTGAATAAACTCTTGTACACTGTCCTGTCCTTGGATCTTTATTGGTAGCCTGACTCAAGCCCATTTGTCTGGGTGTGTGCATGGGGAAGGGAGAGTTCTGGGAATGGGAGATGTTACAAGCTATTGGGCACTTATGGGACACTGGCTTCTTACTTCAAAGTGGTATACAGACACAGTTTTTTTCCATAAGACCCACAAAGCAGAGGCTTGCTTTTTCCACACATGGGATCAAGATAACTTCTCTGCTCATCCCCCCTCTGATCTGGGGCAGTTTGGTTTCAGCCTGACACTTGGCCATACTGCAGCAGGCTGGAGGAGACTGGGTTAGGTGGTAAGGGTTGGAACACTTCACATTTCAGTTCTCCTTTCAAGCAGTGTTGAATACAACCTAATCCCTCTTTAAAAAACACCACCACCTCAAACTGGCTCTTGAATCTCCCTGTGTTGTAATAAGGAGCCTGAAAGGTAAGGTTGTGTTTGGAGGGTACACTCTGTATGCAGCAGAAGATGGGAGAACGAACCTTTACCTTCCTTGTAACACTGGATGTTTGTTTACCTTTGAACTAAGAAACTAATCTTTTTCAAAGTCAATTGAAAATTCACAAAAAGCTACCAAAAACCTTAAAAAAAAACTCTTTAAAGATATGCATTTTAAGAGGCTTGCTCAGAGAAGCAAGTCCTGGTAAGGAAACAAATGCACCAGGAGCTGAGCTCACTGTATTTCTGTACAAGAGGCTATATTTAAACCCCCACATGGTTGTGATTTATTGATTAAATAAACAACTCAATCATTAAGAACACATTGTGCTGCCATGCAAAGCACTAGGAAGCTATAATTTCTGTATCCAGCTGTTCTAACACAAGTCTCAGCAAATGGGCACGACCCTGGAGCCTCCTGCAATTCAGATTCAATTGACCCTTCCAAAGACCTAGAGAGCCATATGTCCACAGCACAGGTCAGCCTGGCTATGAACAGGCATGGTGAAACAAGTCAGGGAACTCATTCATCATTTTCAGCCATGAATATGAAGACCATCCACATTCCTTGGAAAGATGTACAGTTGGGTTCAAAGTATCCTAAACCAGGTGTCAAACATGAGGCCCGTGTGCAGCAACTCCCAAGTGTGTCCGGACAAGATTAAAATGTAATTAAATATTAAACTAAATAAAAATACAATAAAACATAGATAAAATTCTATTTTAAAACTAAGTCAATATGTGGCTTACAGGGATCATTTTACACACAATTTAGTGGTCCTCACTTCTACTTGAGGTCGATATCACTGTCCTAAACCTCTTTCTGTTAAAGTCATTACGAACTACACATCTTCCATCAAGCAACCAGGCCATGTGAAAGCCAAACCTGTTGTTGTCTGTTCAACAAGCTAAAGATAAAGTCAGTTCCCCAAAGTCTCAAGTTTCCGAGGTTATATTTCTTATTTTGGCTATCTGTGGTTTTAAAATATTTTAAGAGGTTTGCAATTGGTTGATATCTGTCAAAACTTGATAGCTTGACTCTAACCACTAATCTAAACTGTTTGAGATCGTGACTGTTACTTAAGGAGGGGATTGCTTGTACTCATCTTTTTTTCTGTGAAAGCAGATTTCTCCATGGGAAACACAACAGTCAGCCCCAGTGCCAGCCACCTTAGGAAAATATACAAGCTCCTAATGAAAAAAATGATAGCTCTGGCTGAATGCTAGAAGGGTCCACCTAAGATCAGCCATGGTCCTCAGGGGCTAATGGTGGATAGGGGAAACAGCACTCATCTGAATCTGGCTCAGAAATCTAAGCCCTCTAAAGGGCCTACTGTTGTTGAAGGGACTACCTCAGGGAAAACCAATCACATGAGCAAGGAGAAATGCCTTCTTGGAATGACAAAGTATTTATCTTGCACTTGTCTCCATCATTCTCCCTGTAACAGAGGCTTGGAGGCATCTCTGACATTTACTCACAGGGCTGCCAAGTCTTGTCAACTTAATAGACCTTAGAAAAATACTGATCTCTGACCCCTCCTCTACTGCCATCACCCCGGCCTAGGACCTGTAATGGTTGGCTTTCCAGTCCAACAGCCACATTTTAATCTTCCTATTCTGACCATGGCATTTCTTTACTAAAAACATAATAAAAAACTTCAGTGGCTCCCCCTTGCCAGCTGAATAAAGTATAGTTGCCTGGTCTTGACATACAAGGTTCTCCATAATTAGGCTCTAACCTACTCCTTTTCCTGTAACTTCTAGCAAAATGACTATTTTGTTTCAGTCATTTCTTTTCCTGTCTCTATACCCTTGTCAGGCTTTCCCCATGCCTAGAAAAAAGCTTGCTTCCTCCCAGCCATGCACTTCCATCTGTCCATGTCATGAGAGGATCAGCTTTTCAAAATCAGGATTGCTCAGCCAAGGGGAGACTCAGCAAGAACATGGCAACTGTCATCAAGCAAGTGGAAAGGGGATGGGACTTACTCTGTTTATATCTAGAAGGCAAAATTTGCACCAATGGGTTGTAGAGTCTAATTTAATCTTGGAGTAAGGAGCAATTTACAAGCTCTGACAATTAGGGCTATCCAAAAGTGAAATGGACTCGTGTGGTTCCTCTCAATAGAGGTCTTCAAACTGAGGCTGGACTCATTGGTTATGTTACAGTGGGGAATTCCTTCAAGGTATAGGTTAGACTAAAGCCCCTAAAGTCCCTTCCAATTATGAAAGTATGTGACTATAAATCCTTCCAGACCAAGGTACCACCTTTTCTATGAAGTTTTCACTTATTTCTTCAAATAAAAGAGGGCTCTCTCTACTCAAAATTCTTACATCTGGTTATCTTTATATTTGTCACATTCTCCCTTATACTCTGTTTATACCTTTTTTCATCCCTATGGGGTTGTTAGCTTGAAAGGAGGATCTGTTTATATGTCCAGTAGCCAGCAAAGGCCCTTGCCAGATATGTGATTTCATTAGTGTAGTCCTCCACTAGTTCAGATAGCAACTTGTTCACTATGCTTCACATCTCAATGCATAATTTTCCTGAGTTCCTGTGACTGAAAAAATATACCACCTTGTAGCCAATTTTCTAATAATGAAACTTTGTGCACTTAGCTAGGTTAACCCTCTGAAAATAGACACAGTAGGTTCTTAATGATGAATTAATCGGTTCTGTTAATAAATGTACTACCACAAATCAATTCAAATACTGAAAGATACAAAGTTGTATAAGATGAATTTTTCTTTCCGACCCATCTTTGTACACTCCTCAATGATCTTATAATCTGGTTGGAAAGATGATCAATAGTCAGTCAATAAGCATCTATCAAGGCCTATTACATGTCAGGCACTGTACTGGTGCCGGAGATACAAAGACAATAGCAAAACAGTCCTGGCCAGCTTATATTCTATTGCAGAGAAACAACATACTGTAAATAGGTTATGTGTGTGTGTGTGTGTGTGGAATCGGGAAAGGCCTCATGTAGAAGAAAGTGGAGCTTGAGCTTAGCTGTGAAGGAAACCAGGCATTGTAAAAGGAAGAGAGAAGAGAACATTCTATATATGGGGGCAACCTGGGAAAAGGCAGGGAGAAGGGAGATGGAATGTTGATTAGACATACATACATATGTATGTGCATACACACATATAAAAATACATACATGAGTTTAATGCAACAATTAAACAACTGTATTTAATCACTAGATTTTTATCAGTTGTTACTCCATACTTACAGGTTCTATAGTCGTGGCTCACATAGCATATTAGCAGCAGAATTAGAATACAGATGCTCCAAAAATGACAGGCCCCTGCGGAGCCCATTAGATTCTCAGCTTACCAAAATCTAACTAGGTGACTGAATATCACCATGAGGAAGTCGTGGCCATTTGGTTAAAAGTCTTTAAGGAGTTCTCAGACCTCCCTAGGTGGATCTCTCTGGAATCCCTAATATTCACTCATGGCAAAGACACACCTGGGTCTTCGAAAGGATCACCCTTCCCATAATCATGCTCCTATGAGACCAAATATGGAAACAAGGCAAGAAATAATTCCTAATAATAAAGCCAGTGAGAAATAACCTAGACTGCTTTTGAGAATCTTACTGCATTACAATTCTGAGAATCAAATTTGGCCCAAGAAGATTTCAGTAGCTTTTCTTATTTGTATATAGTTAAATCACTAGCTTTTAAATGCTGTTGAAATGTGCTTAAAACATTGAAAGGGAAGAAAAGGGCCCATTCCTTTTTAAAGAGTGAATATGCTTGAAACTTCAGGAAAACCAGTTATAAAAAAGAATTTGCTTGATAATGCCACTTTATTCTTTTCTTCTTTTTATCAGTTTTTGAAAGTCATATTGATGTCTTTTGTTTTTTACACCAGAATAGTTTGCCAATAAACACCTTACCCTCAGCCCACCCTTCCTTATAACAAAGAAAACTATTAATAGAATCAATCAACCAATACAGAAACCAGTCTGTCAATATGTGGCACTCAAGTGAGGTGAGTTGTGGGGCATCTGTAGTCACTAGTCACCCGTCTCCCCCAAATGAGAGGCGGGAGATGTGTTTCATTGTCTCGGATCAACACTTGTCATTGCATTGAGTTCTCAGCTGCCCGTCGGGATTGCTGTCGCTGACATTACTACAGTCGATACTCACATTATTTTCCAAGTTTTGTGTTCTTAGCTCTTATCGATTCCCATGACTTTTTTGTCTTTTTTTTTTAAGCACAATAACATGCCATTACATTGATGGACCATAGTTAACTGGGTCCTTCTTCAACTGAGAGACACTTACTTTGCTCTTTGTTTTGTTTTGTTTTTGTCTTTTTTTTTTGTTTTGTTTTTGCTACTGCAAATATTTCCATAGAACCTTCCTGAGTATTTTGGCATATGTGAGACTTTTCTATCTTTGAGCCCCTTGGAATACATGCCCAGTTCCAGCTTAAAGGTTATAAGCATTTTAATAACTCAGGTGTTTTCCAGAACAGTTGGTCAGTCATAGATACACCAAGAATGTGCCTAGCTTCACAGCCCATTCAACTCTGACTATTCTCTTAAGTCTTTGTAAATGTGATGGGTGTGAGGTGATACCTTGGTGTTACTTCAATTTGCATTTCTCTTATTATTTGTTATCTGGAGCATTTTTACATGGTTGTGGATAGTTTTCATTTTATCTGAGAGGTGGTGGGTAAACATCTAGGAAGAGTACTTATACACAGAGGCAGCATGCCTTTCATCAAGAAGATCTGGGGGTTCTAGTGGACTAAATATGAGTGAGCAGGATGATGTGACAGGCTAACTTCATGTCCTTTTTTCTCAGTATTACTAAATTACTAAAGGAGAAATCTGTGGATTTAATTTATGTAGATTATAAACCATCAAAATGTTTAGGTATCTAAACTGATAAAGTATCTCTTAATATTCTTGTGAAGATGACAACATATGGATGAGATAATAGTATATTCAGATGGATTCAGAACTGGAAGCACTACTAGACTCAAACAGAACTTGTTAATGGTTCACTAACAGAACCACGGCAGGTCCTGGGAATCTGTACCAGGCCCAGTGCTATTTTAACATTTTTATTAGTCACTTGGATCAAGTCAGTGACTGAGAATCAAATTTGCTGATGGGAGAGAAGATAACAAAAGATAAAACGTAAAGTTTTGATTATGTAAAATTGAATAGTTTTTGTGAAAAAAATTAGAAGAGAATCAGCTAACAGGGAAAAACTTTTTGCAGCAAATTTCTCTGGCAAAAGTCTCATTTCCAAGATTATATAACCAATGGATTCAAATTTATAAGGAAAAAAGACATTCCCCAAAAGATAAATGGTCAAAGGATATGAATAAGAAATTTTCTAGTGAATAATAATAATAGCTAGCATTTATACAGAATGCTTTAAGGTTTGCAAATGGCTTTACAATTTGATCTTCACAATAACCCTGTAAGTTAGGTGCTATAATTATCTCTATTTTAGAGAAAAAGAACATGAGACTAAGAGATTAAGTGACTTGTCTTGGACAACATAGCTTATATGTGTCTGAGACAGGATTCAAACTCAGGGCTTCCTGATTTCAAGTAAAAAAAAAATCTACCTGCCTAAGAAAAGATCCAAGCTATCAACAACAACATGAAAGAACATTTCAGATCACTAGAGGAGTCATTTGGAGAGATGGAGCTAAGATGAGAGATTAAAGGCAGGGGCTCAACTGACCTCTCCCAAATTCACCTCCAAACAACTTTAAAATAATGCCTCAAAATGAATTCTGAAGTGGCAAACCAATAAAAAGACTAGGTGAAACAACATTCCAGTCAAAGATTACATAGGTCAGCAAGACAGGTCTGTCTCACTGAGGTAAGAGAGGAGAGCAATGCAGTACAACATCACACCTAGCAAGCCAGCAGTAAGGACTGGACCCCTGTGCGAGTCAGCACTGGAGGCCCTGTGCTCCAGTAAAAGCAAAAAGCAAGGTCCCCAACCCAGTGCAAGCCAACAGCAAGACAGTGGGCTCCTGCACAAGGCAGTCAGTAGCAGGTGACACCTGGCACAAACCAGCAGCAGGCCTTGGGGGCAAGTGAATCTACAGTGCTACTCTGGAAGCCATCAGCCCAGACAGTCAGACAACTAGTCAGAAGGAGATTATAAGGGACCCTTTGCTGGCACTGGGTGCTGGACTGTGTTGTATTGCCCACATATGGTTCTAGGTCACAGACCTAGGGTAAAGAGGAGCAGCACACTAAACGTCCTAACCACTGGGGAGCAGGGACCCAGGTCACAGTTCCAGGGCAGAAAATGGTGCTTTACAGAACAGAGTACAAGGAAAGTAGTGACCATACTTCTCTTTAGATCACTTTGGAAGAATGGAAAACTTACAGAGTAGACCTGAAAACAACAAAACAAAAAACCTGAAGCTTCAGACAGTGCCCCCGCTACCCCAAGAGCAGAGCCCAACTTTAACATAAAACTAAAAGTCAAGAAATAGGCCAGAAAAATGAGCAAGTGACAAAAAAAGACCTTGACCATACAAAGTTACTAAGGTGACAGGGAAGATCAAACCAAACTCAGAAGAGGACAACAATGTCAAAATAGCTAAATGCAAATCTTTAAAGAAAAATTGGTCTCAGTCTCTCCCCCACAAAAAAAACCTCACAGAAGACCTCAGAAAGGATTTTAAAAATCAAATAAGAGAGATGGAAATAAAATTGGGAAAAAGAGTGGTTTGAGAAGAAAATAACACCTTAAAAACCAGAGTAAGCCACATGGTAAAAGAGGCATAAAAATCCATTGAAAAGAACTCTTCAAAAAGCAGAATTGGCCAAATGGGAAAAGACATCTTTTTTTTCTCCCAAAGATTCACTGAAGAGAAGAATTCTTTAAAAAGCAGAATTGACCAAAGAGAAAAGGAGGTACAAAAGCTCATAAACAACATATTGTACAAAATCTACTCTGGCTATCTGCTTCCATTTTATGTACAAGTTCATCCCATTTCCATTCAGAGCTATGATTACTACATGTGTATTTCCTTCCATCTAATTTTCCCCATTTATCCTTCTCTCTCTCTCCCTCCTTTCACTCTGTCTCTCTTCACAAGTGTTTTGCTTCATACCACTTCCTCCACCAATCCAACCTCCCTTCTACAGTACCCTTCCTCTCTTACTTCCCTATAGGGAAGACAGATTTCTATACCCAACCAAGTGCATATGTTATTCCTTCTTTGAGCCAATTCTGATAAGTGTAAGGTTCAAGCATTGCCCACCTTTTCCCTCAATCTTTCCCTCCACTGTAATAGCTCTCTTGTACCTCTTCATGTGAGATAATTTACACCATTATATCTTTCCCTTCCTCTTCTCCCAGGGCAATCCTCTTTTTCACCTTTGCAATATTTTCTCCATGGTCTGGAAGTTCTGGAATTTGGCTATAATATTCCTTGGAGTTTTCATTTTGGGATCTCTTTCAGGAGGTGAGCCATGGATTCTTTCAATTTCTACTTTACCCACTGGTTCTAGGATATGAAGGCAGATCTGAAAGAGATCCCATAGTGAAAACTCCAAGGGATATTATAGCCTAATTCTTGAGCTCCCAGACCATGGAGAAAATATTGCGAGGAGCCAGAAAGAAACAATTCAATACTGTAGAGTCACAGTCAAGATAATACAAGATTTAGAAGCTTCTACATTAAAAAATCAGAGGGCTTGGAATATAATATTCTGGAGAGCAAAGGAGCTAGGAATATAACCAAGAATCACCTACCCAGCAAAACTGAGTATAATCCTTCAGGGGGGAAAAAGGATATTTAATGAAATAGAACTTTCAAGCATTCCTGATGAAAAGACCAGAGGTGAGTAGAAAATTTGACTTTCAAATAGAAGACTCAAGAGAAGCATGAAAAGGTAAACAGTAAAGAGAAATCACAAGGGATTCAGTAAGGTTAAGCTATTTATATTACTACATGGGAAGGTGATACTTGTAACTCCTAAGAACTTTATCATTATTAGTGCAATTAGAAGGAGTATATATAGACAGAGGAACCAAGTATCAGTTGATTTTGATAGGATGATATAAAAAAAAATTAAGGGGTGGGAAAGAGGGATGTATATACCTAAAACCATCAGCAAGCATTATATGTAATGGAGATAAGCTAGATGCATTTCCAATAAGATTGGGGGTGAAACAAGGATGTCCATTAAAACCACTGTTATTCGGGGGTGGAGCCAAGATGGCGACTGGAAAG
>CM053627.1:203385838-203397283 GCA_028646595.1 Phalanger gymnotis
GGAACTAAAAGTTTTAAAAAATAGATGTTCAGAAACAAAAACAAAAAAATTTTGCATGCAATTAGAAAATAAGATACACAGGCAATGGGGCATAGCAATTTATCTTACTCTACAAGAAAGGAAGGGAAAAGGGGATGGGAAGGGAGGGGGGTGATAGAAGGGAGGGCTGACTGGTGGGGGGGTAGAAATAGGGAGAAAATTTGTAATTCAAACTCCTGTGAAAATCAATGCTGAAAAATAAATATATTAAATAAAAAAAGAGGAAAGAAAAGTAAATTGGGAGGGCGATTTAAATGAAAAGGATCATACGATTTAGAATTGGAAGAAATCTTGGTCAATAAACATTTATTAAGCACAAAAATAAGAACTTTCTCATTATTAGGGTAGTTTGAAGAACACAGAGACAGAAAGCATGAGTGTGAGTTGACTATGATGGGATGATATCTAAAAAAAAAATTAAGGGGTGAGAAAGAGGGATGTACTGGGAGAAAAGGGAAGGAAGAAGTACAATGGGGTAAATTATCTCACATAAAAAAGGTATGAAAGAACTTTTACAGTGGAGATGGGGGGTATGGATGATGGACAATGCTTGAATCTTACTCTCATTAGAATTGGCTCAAAGAAGGAATAACATACATACTCAGAATAACATACATACTGAGTAAAGAAATCTATCTTATCCAGAAGGAAGTAGGAGGGCAAGAGAAGAAGAAAAAGCAGTGGGGCTGATAAAAGGGAGTACAGATTAGGGGAGGCAGTGGTTAGAAGCAAAACACTTTTGAGGATGAACAGGGTGAAAGATAGACACAGAGATAAAGATAAATAGGTAAATAGGGTGGAAGAAAATACACAGTAATCATAAATATAAAAAAATTTTTTACTGCAAGTTTCTCTGATAAAGCCCTCATTTTTCAAATACACAGAGAATGGATTCACATTTATAAGAGTAAGAATCATCAGTTTTCAGATTAAGAAATCAAAGCTATCTATAGTCATATGAAAAAATGTTCTAAATCACTACTGATTAGAGAAATTCAAATTAAAACAATTCTCAGGTGCAAACTCATACCTACCTATCAGACTGGCTAATATGACAGAAAAGAAAAATTACAAATGTTTTTTTAATTTGGAACTCAAAATTTAAAAAAATGAATGTTAAAAATTGTTTTTATATGTAACTGGAAAAAATAAAATATTTCTTAAAATGATAAAAAGACAATTTCAGAAAAACCTGGGTAGTCTTACATGAACTGATGATGCAAACTGAGTAGCACTAGGTGAATAATCTATACAGCAACAGTAATAAAGATAATTAACTTTGAAAGACTTAGTAAATCTGATCTACACATATTTCCAAAGGATTCATGATGCTAGCTACTTCCAGACAGAGAATTAATGGAGTCCATTAATTAATTAATTAAAGTGAAAACTGAAGCATCCTTTTTTTCTTTCTTTTTCTTCCTTTTTTTTTTGGTGAACACATCAAATGTGGGCATGTTTTACATTACTATACATATCTGTAACATGTTGTTTTTCTTGCCTTCTTATCTGGAAGAAAACAGGGAGGTATGGAATTTAGAACAAAAAACAATTTAAAAGTCTCTGCTCTAAAAATGAATAAATAAAAACTATAAAAAAGGTCAATTCGTTAAAAAGGAATAGTAAACTAACAGAACAGAGCAGATGAGATTCAGAAATAATGTAACCCAATGACTAGGTCACTACAAAAGATAATATAGAAAATCTGCATAAAATTGAAAGGCTTTTGTACAAAGTTAATGCATCTAGGATAAGACTAGACTTTTTAGATGAGGGAAAAATCTTTGTATCAAACATCTCTGATAAGGATTTGATATATAGAATATCTAACATGATAACTAAGAGAAATGCATAATACCTAATTGACAAGTAGTCAAAAACATAAACGATTCTAAAACAAAGTTCAAACTATTAACAATCATTTTATGAAAAGAATACTAAATCACAAATAATAGAAATACAAATCAAAACAACCCTGAGGTTTTGCTTTACATCCAGAAAACTGGAAATGATAGGAAATAGCTGATGTTGGAAGGGACAGGCATTAGCCTGTTGGTAGAACTATGAATTAATAAACACCATTCTAAAAAGCGATTTGGAATTATATGAATAAGGCGTCTAAAATGGCCATACCTTTTGGCCTAGAGATTTCACTTCCAGGCATATGACTCAAGTAAATCATTAACACAAAGAGAAGTTCCATAAACAAAATTTTATATCACCACTTTTTGTCATAACGAAGGAGTAAAAACAAAGTGGTACTCGTTCAGAAAATGGCTAAACATGAATATAATAGAATATTACTCTGCTAAAAGAAATGACAATAAAAGATGAATAGATAAGAGCATGGAAAGACTTTCATGAACTGATGAAAAGTGAAGTGAACAGAGAAAGGAAAATAACATACACTATGACTACAACAATGTAAGTGGAAAGAACAACCACACCCAGATAAGGTACTATATTCTTAATTAAGCCTTTCCCGACTTCTTTTATTACTTTAAGCACTTAGTCTAGATACTTTCTCAAATCTTAGCACATTCTGTTTTGTATCATACTTAGTGATGTTCAGGCTATGAGACTGTCAAGGACACAGCCTGAGTGTGAAATACCTTGAATACAAGGTTGAGGAGTTGGTAATTTCTCTTATAGGCAATGGAGAACCACTGAAGATTTCTGAACAAGACAGTGCCATTATCATCATCATCAATCATTACGACTGACCTTTTATATAGTATTTTAGGTTTGCAAAACCTTTTACATACATAGGTACAAATGGCAAGCAATGTTTTAGGAAAATTAGTCTTGCGGTAACATACAGGATGAACTGTACTGAGGACAAGGTAGGGAGACCTATCAAAAGGCTACCATGACAATAATAATAATAAAGACATGTAAAGTAGTGCAGAGCAAAGAAAGAACATATAACTAACTGGGACTGTATTTTTAAAATGGCAACAATATACTTTAAGTTTACGGATGAAAAACATAATATGGATTGCAGAAGCAAAAAATTATTTTGTTAAAATACACATATATTTCTTTTAAAATAGTTTGGAATTCATGCATGTATATTTTTATTTATTTTGTATTTTGCTTGCTTTTGTTAATGACTCAAGCTAATACTAAAAAACTTTAAAACTCAAAAGACTCAAATTGTTACTTCAATAGTCCAGGTGTGAATAAGAAAGGGCAGAATTAGTGACAGCAGTGAGATTATTCACGAAAGAGGGAATCCATCAGACATTGATTGAGTACCTACTTAATATATTTAAAGCATTATACTAGGTTGTATGAAGGAAGGACTTCGTGGCTGACTGGTTGTGGGATGAGGGAAAAAGATCACTCAGAGATGCTTTCATGATGTTAAGCCTTGGATTGGGAGAATTATGATACCACTAACAGAAATAGGGGAATCTGGAAGGGGAACTGTTCTTGGCAGAGAATATGAACAGTCTGTATATGAAGACATAGGGAATCTGAGATAATATTGGGATATCCAAATTGTTCCTAAAGCAGCTTGAAGGAAGATGAGAAAGAGTTAGCAAAGGAAAAAGAGTTAGCAAAGGATTGGTGAGAGGGAGGGAAAGAAACCATGATTACATAGTTTTAAAGAGGCTCAGAAAGGAGAAAGAAAGGAGTTGGGGGGAGTGGTGTGTGGGTAATCAAGAGCACCAAGTTTTGTAGAGAGGTCAAAGAGAAAGAGGATTAACGCTAGGAGCCGCTTGGTTTCAGTAAGGTTGAGAGGAAGTTATTGGTGACCAACCCAAGTACAATTTGAAACGAAAGACGATTCTATTCAACAATGCAGGTAAACTGTATCTATTCAACTTCCTCATCCTACGCCCTAACAATAGGTGTCTCCCAAATCTTTATCCATGAGCCTCTTTTCTCTCTGAACTTAAATATCATATCTAGACGAGTCCTAAAGCTACGTATATACAAATACAATCTTTCATTTAATCTCCAGTTTCACATCCTTAACTGTCGAACAGCTCCATCTGGAAGTCTGACCAGCACCTCAACTTCAATGTGTCCCAACTGAACTCATCATCTACTATTTTTCTTTTGATAGCAATACTCAGGCTTGAAATCTTGGAATCATCTTTGATTCTGCCCTTTCTCTCATTCTCCCATGTCAAATCAGTTGCCATTAAAGGGACAATATGGTACAATGGAAAGCGTGCTTGCTGGTCCTGGAGTAAGAAGACCTGGGATGAACTTGCAGTTTTGCCACTTACTACCACAGGCGAATCACTTAGCCTCTGGGTCTCAGTTTCTCACCTGTAAAATGAGGGAATTGGACTAGATGATATCTACAATTCCTCCTAGGTTTTAATCTATGATTCTGAATCCTGTCAATCCTGCCTCCAAAATCTTCATCGCATTTATCCCTCCTTTTCACTGCCACCGTCCTTCCTGACCTTTACTGTTTCTTACCCAAACTAACAGTGCAACCCACTGACTCTTCTGGATCCAGCTCATTGTTCAGTTTCCTGCCTTCATTCACCACGCACACAAACTGAAAATGCATGGGTCAGATGGTAAAACTCCTCCTCAAAAATCTTTCTAATACCCATAGGTTAAAATAGCTACTCTTAGCCTATAACTTTAGGCTCCCCACTACCTGACTCATACCTTCTTTTCCAGCTTTTCCCTTTCATGTACTCTATACTTGAATTTGTCTTTTACTCAGCCCTCTGATCTCATCCTGATCTCCCCTGCCTGTATGTTTGTTGCAGGCTGTTCCTCATGTCAGGACCATACTTCTTCCAAGCCTCTGCCTGATAAACTCCTTCTCTTCCTTCAAGTTTTAGCTCAAGCCTTCCTCGGTCTCCCAACCGATCTCTTCTTTATATTACTCAAAGTACCTTGTCTAGACTCCTCCTTCAGTTCTAGCACATTTTGCCTTATATCATATTTGAATGTATGCCTTATCTCTTCTCTATACAATCTCTCCAACCTACATTAAAAATTTCTTTTATGGGATGACTATTTTTTTAAATAGTTCTGTGTCCAGAGTACCTCATACATGTTTTAATAGTTCAGGGATCTGTAATTAAATTGGTTTGCAGGATACAACCCCACTGTAACTTCCTGGATGGA
Organism: Phalanger gymnotis; assembly: GCA_028646595.1. Lineage (NCBI taxonomy): Eukaryota > Metazoa > Chordata > Mammalia > Diprotodontia > Phalangeridae > Phalanger > Phalanger gymnotis. Next base: position 203,390,984 of record CM053627.1, read on the forward strand.
CTTTTAAGAATTGCCATGGCCAAAAAGCTAATTATCTTAAAGCCAGCCTGGTTATGAGTCTCTCCAAATGTAGAGCTATCTCTGAACAAAAGTCTTTCAAGTTCATCCTGGGGCCTAGACTCAAACCCCTTTCTAGCTTGATAGGACCTGCCAGAACTGGGCCTCTGCTGGCACAGCCTTTGAGAATAGGCCTTTAGTAGAGGCCTTCCTTTAGTAGATGCTCTATACATATTAAATAAACAGACTTATCAAATTTATGTTTAATATAATGATGTGAGGCAGGTTTTTTCTTATATCAAACTTTTTTTTCTTAAAGTGATAAGCTCATATAAAAGAGCAACTGTAAATTGAAATGTTCCTAATAGAAATTTTTTTGGTGCTAGCCAATCTCAAATAATTTATTGAAAAACTGTTTCAAAAAGAGCACTCTGAGGTCAGGCTTAACATCCTTAAAACTGATATAAAGTGTTGATTACAGGGCTTATATGTTATTAGATTTCTACTTTATTTAAATGAGCAAGTCACTGGCTACTTAGATCAGGGTTTTGAAATGGCCTGGTTCTCTGCTAGCCATCTATACTGAAGAATACCAGCATCTCCCCTACTTAAGAAAACAGGACTGCAAATACTCATTTATTTAAACTTTCCACAAGATATTGTTCTGGACTAGGACAGCTTCTCTGTTTTGGAAAATTACTTAAGTGATTGATATACTCCAGAATTTTCATTCACACTGCCTTCTCCCCACTGGTGTCTCTTGATGTTGAATCTAGTCTCATAAGAACACGTCCCTTTTCTCCAATACATCTTGCCCTTGTTCATACTGATCCTCCAGAAGATAATATAATCCACTAAAGATAAACAGTAAACTTACAAGTATTAATTATTTCCATTTTACAGATGAAGAAACTTCAATCTTAAGTATCTTGTCCAAGGTCCTATGGTTGGTAAGCAATACAAAGGTCCAGGATCTGAACACAGTTCTCCTGACTCTAAAGTATAGAGCTCTCTGAACTACACAGAGCTACAAACTTAGACATACTATAACAAAGTCACAGAATAACGGAAAAAATTACAGAATGAAAGTCATTATGAATCTGTGATAGGTACATATCCACAAAAACTAAAAATTCATCTTTACTGCTGAATTATTGTGTATGTATGTGTGTGCACACACATATATGTGTACATATATGTATAGATACATATTCACATTGAAGATATTTAGCAACATATTTTGTACTGCTAAACTAGTTGCTATACTGTTATAAATTATATTACTGGCCAGAAATGAAAAGTTGGACCTTTAGAGTAAAGACAAACATCATTTTTACTTTAAGAGGAATATTAGCAGCAAATGCAAATCCTCTGATAAAGGACATTTCAGCAGGTTTCAATAAATTGACATTGTTCAAACTATAACTGAGAAAATAGCTACATCAGTATTTTACAAAGATGAGGCAAAGTTCAAAGTGACTGGGGGTGTACTGAGTTTCATATGAGCCAATCTGAAATAATCTAGTTCCCAGAAACTAGTTTTTCTTGGTATGTGATCATAGGGATATCAAATCTTGTAACTTTTTTTTGGTGAGCAAAGGCTCTTTCGATGAGCACAATCCAATTCTTTTTTTAAACATGAAAAGCATTGCCAATGGTTTCTATCCACTAGTGTTCTAAATGAGGAAACTGATAAGTTCATATGGCCTCAAAAATCTCCCAGTCACAAAGTTGAGATAATTACTCATATACATATGGTTTTTCCTAAAGGAGGAGAGAAGAAAATCCTTCAAAATAACAAGGTTAAAGAAATTCCTTTTCAAGAAATTATCTTGCTGAGAAAAAATGTGAAAGCCTTTGAATAGTGTTCAGTTAATGGTGAAGAGAGAACTTTTTCCCCCTTCAAAAAAAGCCTTAAACACGAGCAGTGTCACCTATTCTTTAGCAAAAGCAAGATTTTACATTTCATAACTTTTTAAGTGCTTTGTAATCCTTAGAATGTTATAGAAAACTAATTATGTGACTTATTATATAACTTTGAAATTGAATGATCAGTTATCAAACAATCAAAATTGCTATTTATTGAACATCTGTTTCATGCACTGCACAGTGCCAGGTATTATGGAGAATACAAATTGGCAAAGACATAAACATGTGGCTCTGCCCTTCAAGAGTTTAAATCTATTTGTGGAGGCGACACAAATATAGGAAAATATTAGTTCTCATTAATATTGATTTCATTTCAAACCACTCATTGCACTTACCCTGAGCATCCCTATACTGACACCAAAGCCTTTTCTTGTAACTGTAGTATCTTAAGCAGTCCATTCAACATACTAACACCTACTAGCATAATTGCACTGAAGTTGCAGATTTTCCCTTTGAATGTCAGGGACTTTCTTTCATAAACATCATACTGAAGCTTAAAAGAGTGGGAAAAATAGTCAATGCAGTTTGTACGTTTATCAGATGGATATTATTACTCTATCTATAATATTTACAAGTCCAAGTCCTAGAATCTAAAGAGACAGAATTTAAAAAAAAAACGCACAACGCCTTTTCAACAGGAGAATGGATGTTAAATGCAATGTTTTTTGCCTATCTGAATGAGGGAGTCGTGTGTGTGTGTGTGTGTGTGTGTGTGTGTGTGTGTGTGTGTATTAAGTGCAAATTGCTTACCAGCAATATGGCACTGAGAATGGCTCCCTCTATTCAGACCAGACGGAAATTCAGAGAAAATGAATAATTGATTAGTTGACAGGTAATACCGGCCCCTGTATTAGCCCATCTTTCCTGTGTCTATAAAAGGAAGGAAGGCAGAAAAAAATCTTCCATCCCAATGTTTGATGTCCTCTATGTATGTGTACCAGCAGCTATATATGTATCTCATCTTTCCTTTGTTAAATTATGACCCTTGAGGGCAGGTACAGTATATAATGCTAGCGTAGCACCTTGCACAAAGAAAATGTTTCATAAATATTGGACACGGTAGGAAAGTCTGTTGGAAAAATTATCTGGAAGACTTTTCTCCTGAAAATAAAACTGTTGTTTTCTTGTTCTTATTTTGAACAGATAATAATAATAGCTGACATTTATTTAGTGATTTTAAGTTTGCAAAGTGTTTCCCATACATTACTTCATGGGTTTGAGTTAAATATTATGATCATCTCTATTTTAAAGTTGAGGAAACTGAAGCTCAGAGAAGGGAAATGGTTGACCCATATCCAATAACTATTATTAGAGGTGAGATTCAAAACCAAGTATTGCCAAACTCTAAATTCAACACTCCTCTCACTAAGCTCTGTGACACTGGAATGAAAATTGAGTCCTGGTTTACTAGATGGGCAAATCACTTTTCTTCTTCATCTGTGAAATAAGGGGGGGGGCGGTGGATTAGGTAAGTCATGTTACTCCTAATGTTAAAATTTGTTAGGGGGTTCATAGTTTTCTTATCCTCGGGCTTCTACATTATTTTGGAAAAGTCAAGAACAGTAACATCCACACTCTTGAAATTCCCAAGTAATCTACAAGGAGAACACATAAGAAATTTTGCTAGCACATTCACTTCAGTTATGCTTGACAACAAGTGACATTTACTTATGAGTTAACTAGCTTGTTCTTGCTCATTAAATAGGACTTTCACTGTAGACCTCTGAGTTCAGGTGGAATAAGCAGGCGAAAAGACAAAATAGGAATATTTGTTCTTAAAAGTTCATGTAAACGTTCCATTTAATGGGCAAATAAAATGGGAAAAGTGGGACATTCAAGCAGAGAAGATAAAAATATTTACATAGTGATCTTAAGATTTAATATTTTGAAAACTGAGGTTACCTTGGAGATGAACTCTCTCACAAGGCTATCACACGATAGAGAGCCTTTTGCTTTGCTAGGGATCCCCTGATTTCTTGAAATTTCAGTTTCTCAAAATGGTTCACGAGTCCTCCTCAGCTAGCAGTGAGATATGTCCATGGATTGGGTTAGAATGTGTGTGTGTGTGTGTGTATGTGTGTGTGTAACACACACATGTATTTATTTACTTTAGGACCTAAGTGCTTCATTTTGCAATAGCAGGAACTGAGGGATGTAGTCTCTGTCATTTAAGCTCAAAATATTAGAGATTATCTCTGACTTCATTCTTCCTTCATAATGCTTCTTACGTCACCCTGCTTCTAGTCTTCCTTGCTTCCAATCCATTCTTGTGTATCACTGACAGATTAATTTTTCCAGTCTTGATTTCATCAGGTCACTCCTTTGATTAAAAACAAAAACTCAGTCAATGGCCTTCCATTGGTCTCAGTTCAGAAAAAAAAAATGCTCAGTTGGGCACTTTAGGCCCTCCCTCATTTCACCACAAACTATGTTTCCAAATTTATTTCCTACTAGTCCCCTACACAAGTTTTCCATTCCAATCAAAGGGATCCAACCATTAATCTCCTGAATATGCCTGGCTCCTCTGTTCAGTTTTTCTCCCTAGTTGGAATGCCAACAAATTCTGCTTGGTCTCTGAGGCCCAGCCCACGGCCCACCTTGTTTACTCTCTCGTGTAGCTCAGTGCTGCTCATCATTCTATAACCACTCTCCTATTGTTGTTTGATGTTGCTATTTCTTGCTAATGTCCCCCCAGGTTTGCGTTTGCCTCTTTGCATCCTCCGCAGTGCCTACCACTGAGCATGAGTACATGAAGTTTGTTTAATAAATATTTGGCATTGACTTTGACAACTAATTGAATATCCAGTTTCAAAGTTATATAATAAGCTGTTATTATTCAGCATCTGTTTTCAAAGAGGACCAAAGACATGGGTGATGTCTTGACTCATGAGCAAAATTGGATTTAAATAAGGCAGAGGCATACAAATGGATCAGCCTCATTCTCTCTTCAAAAGTCATCGAAGTCCAGCAGTAAAACAAAAGTCAAAACAACTGGCAATGACCCAGATGCAGTGGCTGACTGACCTTCAATGTCTCAACAGTCTCTAAGCGCTCCTCAGTGCCTGCTTCAGCCTGTTTCGTGGCCACTGGAACAAATCGTTCTTCTCTACTCATTTGACCTTCAGAAGTCTTCCTATGCCTCATACCAGAGGTGCTAGTCCTCCCTGAACAACCCATATACCTCAGAGTGTCAGACCTGAGTTCAAATCTGACCTCAGAAACTTACTAGCTGTGTGACCCTAGACAAGTTATTCACTCTGTTTGCCTTAGTTTCCTCATCTGTAAAAATGAGCTGGAGAAGGAAACGGCAAACCATTCTAGTATCTTTGCCAAGAAAATCCCAAATGGGGTTATGAAGACTTGGACACAACTCAACAACAACAACAAAAAATATAATAAGTTACCGTAGACACCATAAAATATTTGGGAGTCTACTTGTCAAGACAAACCCAGGGCCTATATGAAACAATTACGAAACACTTTTCTTTTTTTTTTAATTTATTTATTTAATTTATTTAATACATTTAGTTTTCAGCATTGATTTTCACAAGAGTTTGAATTATGAATTCTCTCCATTTCTACTCTCCTGCCCGTTCCATGATTGGCGTACATTCTGGTTGCCCCATTCCCCAGTCAGCCCTCCCTTCTGTCACCCCACACAAAACACTTTTCACACAAATAAAGTCAGATCCAAATAAATGGAAAAATATCAGTTGCTCATGGTTAGGCCAAGTAACATAATAAAAATGACAATTTTACCTAAATTAATTTATCTATTCATTGCCATATCAATAGAACCACCAAAAAATTATTTTACAGAGCTGGATAAAATAATAACAAAATTCATCTGGAAGAACAAGAGGTCCAGAATATCTAGGGAATTCATGAAAAGAAATGCTAGGGAAGGTAGCCCAGCCATACCAGATATTAAACTGTACTATAAAGCAGCAGTCATCCAAGCTACTTGGTACTGGCTAAGAAACAGAGTGGTGGATGAGTGGAATAGGTTAGGTATACGAGACGCAGTGGTCAACAACTATAGCAATTTACTCTTTGATAAGCCCAAAGAATCCAGCTTCTGGGCTAAGAATTCACTATTTCACAAAGACTGCTGGGAAAATTGGAAAATGGTAGCACAGAAACTGGGCATAGACCAATGTCTTACACCATATACCAAAATAAAGTCAAAATGGGTTCATGATTTAGGAATAAAGGTTGATACTATAAGCAATTTGGGAGAGCAAGGAATAGTTTACCTATCAGATTTATGGAAAAGAAAAGAATTCATGACACAACAAGATACAGAGAGCATTACAAAATACAAAATGGATAATTCTGGTTATGTTAAATTGAAATGTTTTTGTATAAAAAAAG
>CM053627.1:203397383-203413249 GCA_028646595.1 Phalanger gymnotis
ATATGAAAAAATGCTCTAAATCACTATTGACTAGAGAAATGCAAATCAAAACAACTCTTAGGTACTACATGTCTCCTGTCATATTGGGTAACATGACAAAACAGGAAAATCATAAATACTGGAGAGGATGTGGGAAAACTGGAACACTGGCACATTGTTGGTGGAGTTGTGAACTGATCCAGCCATTCTGGAGAGCAATTTGGAACTATGCCCAAAGGGCACAGCTTTTGACCCAGCAATACCACTTCTAGGGCTGTATCCCAAAGAGATCACACAAATGGGAAAGGGATCCATAGGTACAAAAATATTTATAGTGGCTCTTTTTGTGGTAGCAAAGAATTTGAAATCAAGGGGATGCCCATCAACTGGGGAATGGCTAAACAAGTTGTGGTATATGAATGTAATGGATTACTAGTGTGCTATAAGAAATGATGAGCAGGTGAATTTTAAAGTTTTTATTTCTGACTTAAGTATATTTTTGATAATGTATAAGTGGGAATTAACCCCAAGATTTTCTGGATAAAATGAAAAAGGACCAAGGAGTTTGTATTCAAAATGTATTGAGGCTGCTCAGGATCATATAGCCAGTGTTTCATAGGAAGTACTAGAACATAGGTCTTCTTGGTTCTGAGGCCAACTCTCAATCAAGTATACCATGCTGCCTCTCTGTGAAGTATTAAATGCATAAAAAAATATATAATGTAATATTATTTATGTGTATTTATGTATAATTATCCCCATTTTACAGATGAAGAATCTGAGGCTCAGGAAAATTAAATGAGCATGGCACTGAATAAGTAAATTAGTTCTTTTTATAAATCTTAAAAATGATACCTTTGTCAGAGATACGCACTGCAAATATTTTTTTCCCATGTACTTGTTTCCTTTCTAATTTTAACTGCACTGATTTTGTTTGAAGAAAATCTCTACAAATTTTTATAACAAAAACTGTCCATTTTATCTTCTGTGTTTCTATATTGGTCATGAACTCTTCTTCCCCTATATGTAGATCTGAAATGTAATTTTTCCTTGACCCTTTAATTTATTTATGACGTCTGCTTTTTATATCAAATTCATCTATCTATTTGTAGTTTATTCTGGCAGAGACTGTGATATTTTGGTCCACACTTAATTTCTGCCAGACTACTTTCCAGCTTTCCTAGCAGTTATTGTCATATAGTGAGAGCTTCTGCAAGTAATTAGAATTGAGAGTTTATTGAAAACTAGGGTGTGGCATTCATTTGCTTCTGTATGCTGTGTACCTTGCCTGTTCCACTGATCAACCTCTTTATTTTTCAACCATTATCAAACTGTTTTGATGATTACTATTTTATAGTAATCTTCTGTCCCACTTTTTGTATTTTTTCCCTTGAGATTTTTGATCTTTTGTTTCTCTAAATGAATTTTATCACTACTTTTTTCTAAAAACAATCCTTTGATAATGTGATTGATTGACATTACACTGAATAAGTAAATTAATTTGGGCAATATTGCTATTTTTATTATATTGGCACAACCTACTGATGAATAATTAATATTTCTCCAATTACTTAGGTCTGTCTTTTTGAAAGGAAAAAGATCAATAATCAATGCCTTACGTGCTCTGCTCTGTATTGCCTTGCTAATCTTTTATCAGCTATAATCATTTGGATAAGAAATAAATGTGTGATTTATATTAAGAACATAGTCCTAGGTAAAAAACAAAAACAAAACAAACAAACAAACAAAAAAAAAACCTGTGTGTAACCAAACTCTGATGTAGTCCCAGGGAAATTTCTGTGTTAGCTAACTAAATCATTATAAAGTATGAATCTTAGGTATGTGACCATAATAATATCTATATATTAATCTTTATATTAAAATGATAAAGAAAGATCTGTAAAGGGCTAATTGAGACATCAAAGAGCTAATTGAGACATCATGGAAAGTACAGAGTTAGGACACCCACAAAGTTAGGACACAGTGACTTGCAAAATGCAGTCTTGCATGAGTCAGCTTCTAGAAGATTTTGTTGCACCATGCATGAATCAAGAGACCTATAAATAGATGAATTTTGTATCTCAGGGTCTCAGACTGTACTAGGCAGTCTGTAGACTACACCTTTGTTTCTCGTAATAAAGGTTGGTTTCTTTTCCTGGAGAGACTTCCCAGTTTTTTTTTTTATTTACATTTTTTTTTTGAAGGGGGGAAGGCAGGGCAATTGGGGTTAAATGACTTGCCCAAGGTCACACAGCTAGCAAGTGTGTCAAGTGTCTGAGGCTGGATTGAACTCAGGTCCTCCTGACTCCACGGCAGGTGCTCTACTAACTGCGCCACCTAGCTGCCCCCCAGTTTCTTTTTCACGCTGTTTAATTCACATAGTTCCTCTGCATGTGCTGGTCAAATATTTTATATAATCAAGTTATTTTAAATTGAATTTTTCAATATTTTTATAGCCTTCAACTTTACTAAATTTACTGCTTATTCAGCTGGTCTAATCTTCCTGTCTTATTGCTATAGCTGGCATTTCTTTATATCTCATTATATAAAGATATATATGCATATAGCATATGTGTATAATATAATATTATATATATGTACATATATATGTATGTGTATATATATGCACATATATATAAAACAGCAGTGGTGATAATAGGACTCCTTGGTTCACTCCTTTGTTATAGGAAAGACTTTGAAGTTTTCTCCATTACATGCAATGCTTGCTCTTGGTTTTGTATTGCCATTAATATATGTATGGCAATAGTTAGATTTTCTCAAAAACCTTTTTATCATCTATTGATATAATAAAATGATTTGTATTATGTATGTTATTAATATGATTTATACATACATAGTCTTACACTGCAACTCTGAATTCTTAATATAAATTCAACTTGGTCATAATATATAACCTTTATAACATATTGTGAAGCCTATTTATTTTATTAAGCATTTTTACATTAATGTTCATTAAGGATACTGATCCCTGGTTTTCTTTATATGGTTTGCCTCTCCCTGATTTAGGTATAAAGAACATATTTGATTCATAAAAAAAGATTGGAAGTCACCTTTCTTATCCTATATTTATAAAAAGTCCATGTAATATTGGAATTATTATTTAAATTTTTGATGGAATCCATTTGTAAATCTATTTGGTCCTGAAGATTTTTCTTTGGAAATTCATTTTTCACATATTCACATTATCACATATTCAGTTTTTGATACTGAGTTATTTAAATAATCTATGCCCTCTTTTGTCAATCTATTCTATATTTTAGAAAGTACCATATTTCCCTATGTATAAGACACATCCCTTTACACAGTGGTTGTAGATTTTTTTTACTTGCATTCCCCGCATTTTTGCGCTTGTTGTCTTTGAGCTCATTGTTTCACATTTGTTACTGGTATATTAGGTTATGTTTTGCTACATTCTGCCCAAAAATGGCTCAGAACAGATTTTTGTATGGTGCTGAATTCAAGTAAAAATGATCCAGTTTGCAAAAGTGAATGGAAATCGTGCTGCTGAATGCAATTTTGGTCCTCCTCCAACTGAGAAAACAATCCGAGACTGGCTACCGGAAGAAGAAACCCTACTGAAAACACCACGGCATAAGAAGGCCATGAGAGGCAAGTCAGCAAAATGGCCTGATTTAGAGAAGGAATTGAAGATATGGAATGAAGAGCAAAGGGCAATCGGATTTCTTGTGTCCACAAAGATAGTTCAGCATGAAGAAGAATTGCTGATGAAAAAGAAGTTACTGATTTCGAAGGAGGACACAACTGGTGCTTCAGGTTCATGAAACAGAATGGACTAAGCATGCATACACGCACCAGACTTTCCCAAAAGATGCCTGAAAGCTATGAGCAGATGAATAAAACTTGAGTTCAATAACTTTAGGTAATACATTTTTTTTTTCTTCAAATTTTGGGCCTCAAAACTAAGATGTGTCTCATACATGGGAGCATCTTATACATGGAGAAATAGGGTATTCAGCAAGTCCTCAAATTTTTCAGTTTTATTATCTTATAAAAGACAAAAAAGTTCCTGATTTCTTTCATTTCCTCTTCAATCGTTGTGAATTCTTTTACATTTTTGATACAAAAAAAAATTGGTTTTCTTCTCTTTTTAAGAATCAGATTAGCTACTTTACGAGTTTTAAGAAAACAGTGCCTACTTTTACTTAGCAATCCCCTGGCTGTTTGCTTTCAATTTTGTCCATCTCTTCTTTGACTTTTAGAATTTCTTTTATGCCAATATATGGTCAATTTTTACAAAGATGCCATTTACAGATGAATAAATTCCTTTCTGTCCCCATTTAGCAATAGCTAAAGAACATTTCTAATTTTTCTAAATTTGTACCTAAGCATTTATCTTTTAGTTAGATTTGTGTAGTTCTGAAAGGGGTATATTGAAGGCCCTCACTGCTATAGTTTTATTGTCTTTCTCCCTGCAATTTAATTAACTTTCTCTTTAAGGATTTAGATATTATGCTATCCGGTGTGTGTGTGTGTGTGTGTGTGTGTGTGTGTGTGTGTGTGTGTGTATCATCTATCGTATCTTTAAGCATAATATAGTTTCCCTGATTATCTCTTTTATTAGGTCAGTATTTACAGTAGCATTATCTGAAATCAAAACTTCTACTCCTGCTTTAATGAATTTAGCTAATTCTATGTGAATCTTTATTTCCAAGTATGATTCTTGCAAATAACATATTGTTGAATTCTGCTCTCCTCTTCCATTTTATAGCTACTTTCCCTCTATCCTGTTCCCTCGTAATTTTTGTAATGGTAATTTTTTTGTTATTGTAATTTCTTTGCCCTAGTTCTCTCTATTTAAATAAGAAGGTGGTAAGAGAGGGGCATTGCCTAACACCTGTGATCTATAAATCAAAACATTTTGTTTCTGTTCCCATGCCAGTCTTTTCTTTCTCTTGGTCCACCCAATTCCAGGTTTTTACTCATCTTTCTCTTTTTCTTTTTGACCCCATTTCATGCTCCTTCTAATGTTGGGAGTTGTTTTGCTTTCCTATCCTGCCCTGATTCTTATATTCCCTCCTGCCATCTCCTTGCCCTGTCCCCTCCTATTTCCCTTGAGTTTATTTTATTTCTATACCACATTGTTACATGGTGGGGGGGGGGGCGCACACAGGGAGAGGATTATGTAATTGTATTTACCCTTCCTTTAATTAGTAATGATTGGAAATCTATTTGATTGAAAATACCTTTTTTCCCTTTTTAGTATTGTACTTAGCTTTGCTGGCTATATTATGCTTGATTGTGAGTCTTTATTTTTTGCCTTTTGGAATATTGGAATATTGTAGTGGCAGTTTTCTTATTTTTTCTATATTATATTTTTTTATATTTTCTTCTATTTTTTTTCAGTTGTTTGATTTTGATTTAATATTTTTCATTGTCTTGCTGAGTTGTTTTCTGTTTGGCCCATTCTAATTTTGGGGGCACTAACTTCTTTGGTAAAGAATTCTCATCATCTATTCTGAGTTATCAATTCTCCCTGCAATTCTTTTCTCACAGCGATTCCATTTTTTACCTGTACTCTTGCAGTCATTGTGACCAGGACTTATTTTTCTCTGAGGCTCTACCTGGCCTTGTACAGTCACCCTCTTTTAGGTTTACTTTTTAGGGTAAAAACATTTATGTATGTGTGTATGCATGTACACACACACACACACACACACACACACACACAGGCTTAACTCAGGGCTTAGTATAGAGTTACAGCTTAATGCTCACTGACTGAACTGAATTGACTTTGATGTGTAAAATGCCCAGGCAGTTGTAATGTAAGGTAATCTAAAATTGAATGCCTGTGAGGAGTAAAATGTGGGGTGATCAGACTTTTGTAGATTTTTTTACTATGATACTCATATAATAATATTTTATTATAACCTTAGTAACCATCAAGGATGACACATAATCAAATAAATAAAAAATAAGGAATGGTATCTTACATAAAACATTATTTCAGCATTAGTACAAACAGAAAGCAAAAAATATATTCTCTGTGTTCCTACAAATCTGTCTGAAGTTCTAACATACAGGCTTTGTTTTATTTATTTTTTTAGGTCAATGTATATTTCTGGATCTGATGATCTCACTTTGTATCTTCATGTGTTCCATATATATATATATATATATATATATATATATATATATATATATATATATATATATACTTGCAACAATATTTCTTATTTTTATGTTACTATAGCATTCCATTAGGTTAATAATATCATGTTGTATACAGCAACTCTTTAATCAATTTTGTGATTCCAATTCAATCACAAATGGTCTGAAATTTTTGGCAATACCAATAAATGTTTTCATATAATTAGTAATTTTTCTACCAATAAGCACAATATCTTTATAACAGTATTTTAAGTAAAAAAAATTTAGGATAAAATTCCATTAAAGGAGCCTCTATTTTAAAAGGCATAATTAGATTTGTGACTCTTATTGTATGTTGACAGAATATACTCTAAAATATTTGTTGTGGTCCTAGCAACAACTGAAATTTATAATTTTTCTCTTATTTTGGCTATTCCAATAGGTATGGAATTAATTGTAACTCTCTGGTTATTAGGTATTTAAGCATCTTTTAAAATAGCTATTTAAGAATTTTCATTTTCTCTTTCAAAGTTATCTGTTCACAAGTCTTTGATCATTTTACTCTACTGGACAGCATTACAGTCTAATAGATTAATTCTCTATAGATCTATAAGATCCAAGTTGTCAGACTTTTATCCAACAAATTCATTGCCAGTATTTTCTGAATCTATTTCTTTTTTTAAAGGTACTGCCTTTTGTTGTGCAAATCCTTTTTAACTGTATAATCAAACACACCAGTTTCTAATAATTATTTCCATTTGTTATTATTGGGAAATGAAAACTGCTAAGGTTACACAGACTAGGTATGATTTTAGCTTTGTATCTGATTATTAGACAAGCCTACAAGGTGGCAAAATGTCAAATAGGTACAACAATATGAAATATAACCTTCAATTCATTTCTGGAGGCATTGCCATGGGAATATGAGACATAATAAGTGATCATCATAGCTGAGCCAATATTTTTATCCAGAATTTCCAAACGTTTGTCAAGTTGAACTTGAGCCTACTTCTGCAAATGAGATAGCGAAATTTTACTCCCAGAGCTCAAGAAATAATTAAAAATTCAGGTTATCAAAGCAACCGTACAATTGAGTCACTAGAATGGGCCCTGCTACTTGCATTCAGTTCTCCTCAGCTGTCAATCTTCATGGAAAGATCCCAACACAAAAAACCAAAAGATAGCATGCTGAATAGCTAGTTTTAAAGTGCAGCTAGCCAATCCTCTAATGGCTGTCAGAACTTGTGGGCAAAGAAATGGAGAGAGAATTCCTAATGATTAGTTCCTTATGGCCCTTGCATTCTTAAAGTATATTCTTTATACTCCCTGGAGCCCTTCTACATTCTTGATAGCAGGAATGCAATATAAGTTATTTCCTTTAAGAGCACTGTCTTTTATTGACATACTAAAATATCCTAAGGGCTAGACTTGCCTTCTCTTTCTCCTCACACCCCTCCTCACCACTGCCCCTTTCTCTTTCTCCATGCCATTACTGGTTCTCTTTCTAAGAATGCAATAAACATTTCAGCAGTCTTTTCAATCCACATTATTTATAATATTCTGAACATCCATTGAGCCTGGCTAGAATGTTAAATAATAAATCAAATGTAAAAACAAAAAGGGGAAAGAAATCACCCTTTGGCTGGGACCAACTCCTGAGAGATTTCAGTCTCTAAGACATTTACTTATGTTAAAAAAAAGTAAGCCAGGGATGAAACTCATGGCTTAGAATGGCATAAAATCAGGAACCTCAATTATATAAGTATTATTATTACTTCCTATACACTTCTAGCAAATATGCTTCTTAGTTATGAGATACGTGGGAAGAACTCTCAATGCCTTGGCAGAAAGCAGCTGAATAAGTAGTTATAAGTAATCATCATGATTCTCTCTCTTTCTGGTACAAAAGGTCCCTCCCATGTAGCACAGAAGAGACAAAAATAGCAATTCTCCTTCTTTACTCGCTATTCTTTCTGTTTTACTAATGCAAGCAAGGCCTTACTTCTGCTGCCCCCATGAGAGGGATGCTGAAGTCAGGGGAGTGCAGCTGAGGTAGCAAGGGGATTATGAAAGAATCATAGTTTAAGAGATTAGGAAAGTAGGCTTAGTCTCCTCCATTCATAGCACCTACTCTGCATTAACTCAGTTCCGGGTTAAAGGTATATGTTGAGAGTCTCTGCCAACAGAGCCTTCTGGCTTCGATATAGGAGTCACTAAGCCCAGGCTGATGTATCATATCTTTACCTGCGGTTTTTCTATTTGGAAGGGAATCAAGGTCATTATTTTCTTAATCACTTAAATATTTACCTGAACATATGTGGAACAGAGATCTACTTCACCACACTCTAGTTACAAAACTACCATATATCCTCTCTCCATTGATAATTTTTTTCTTTATCCAGCCTTTATCAAATCAGCTCAAGGTTTGCTATACAGAAGATTTTTCTAAAATTTCTGTTTATTTGTTAATTTTTCAGGTATACACACACGTTTGTAGACTTATAAAACCCTCATACTTTATAACCTCTCTATGTTTTTTTAACTCCTTTTACAATACTCGGGCCTTGTGGTACTCCTTGTCATTCCTAAAGAACTGAATGTAGAATGAGAGTAACCAAAATACAACTTATTTATGAGACAGATAAACTGTCACCTGTTATTGCCTGATTACTAATGATCTGGGTGATAAAAAGCCTTGATAACAAATCTAGAGAGTAGTATGTTCTCTTTGGTTAGTATATCATTCTTGGCCAAACAGTTCTTTGGGCAATATACAGACAGATGTTCAAAATTCAGTTTTCAAAAACAGCAAAACCTTTCTTGAATCTACAATGATATAATCTGGCTAGATATCATAACCTTTACCTGTAGCATCTGCCTCACAGACTAGAAGTTGATTAAGAAAACTTGCCAGAATTCCTATGATCCAAGGAAGGGACTACCACCACATAGCAATAGAGTCAAGAGAATGCAATGGATGCCCCCAAGGGAGAAACATCAGATTTAATTTACCCACATTGTCCTCAAAGTTGAGAGTTTTATCTATAAAGAGAAAATCTTACAAATAGCTATAAAAAATCACTTATCAAAGTTCTCCAACTTTAATCACACAATATTATTAACCTGTCATGAGAAAACAGATGAAAGACAGAAGATGTTTTTGAGGACCTTAAAGGAAATGAAACTTTACCATAGAATCTTCTACCCAGCTATGCATGGAATAGTACAGCAAGATTTTAAAATTTTACTCCCCATCAATCAATTAAAAAGCATTTATTAAGGACCAACTTCATGCCCTTAAGAAGATACCACTCTAATGAGGAAAACAATAAGGCATATGTAAAACATAGGTGAGACACAGGTATATGTATGGCATGTATAAAACAGATACAAAGTAACTTGGGGGAGGAAAATATTAGCAGCTGGGCTATCAGGAAAGCCTCATATAGAAAGTGACACTAGAACTAAGTATTGAAGGAAACCAGAGAGTCTAAGAGTCAAGTGACGAGGAAGAACCCAGGAATTAGGGATACCTAGTACAAGGGCAACAGAAAGGAGATGGTATGGCAAGAAGCATAGTTTGGCTGGAATGTAAAGAAGGTGAAGGGGAGCAGCATATCATAATGTTGGAAAGGTTTTAAATGCTGAAGAGAAGAGTTTACATTTGATCTTAATAGGAAACCATTAGAGTTTACTGTAGGGGAGATGAGTGACACAGGCAAACTTCCACTTCGGCAGTTGGGTAGAGAATGGAACAGAAGAGAGGGATGAGGTTAAAAGACCAGTTAGGAGACAGCAGTTCGGAGGAGAGGTGATAACGACTAAAATAAGGTTGTAGCTAAGTGAATAAAGAAGAAACAGAGGAAGCAATTTCATAAAGGTAGAAATGTTAAGATATGGTAACTGATTAGGGTGAGAGTAAGGAGGTGAGGATGGTAATGATATTGTAAACCTGGATGACAAAGGATGGTGGTACCCTGACAGAGAGAAGAGAGGAAGATGGGAGGGTTTAAAGGGAAAGATAATGAGTTTTATTTTAGAGTCATTCAGCTTAAGATTCCTGTTGTAAGCTAGTTTGAAATGTCCAACAGGCAGTTGGTAACATGGAACTGGAGCTCAGGAAAGAGACTAAAGCTGAAGTACAGATCTGGGATTCATCCGCAAGTGGTGTGGTAGTGTTTAATCATTTTCAGTTGTGTCTGACCCCATTTGGGGCTTTCCTGGCAAAGATAATGGAGTGTTTTGCTATTTCCTTCTTCAGCTCATTTTGCTGATGAGAAACTGAGGCAAACAGGGTTAAGTGACTTGGCCAGGGTCACATAGCTAGGAAGTGTCTGAGGGTCCTCCCGTGACTTCGAGGCTGATGCTCTATCCGCTTCACCACCTAGCTGTCCCTCTCATCTGCAAAGAGATAATAATTAATGCCATAAGAGTAGATAAGATCACCAAGTAAGGAAGTATAAAAAGAAAAAAGAGCTTAGGACAGCAGTTTAATCCGCTCACTGTCGGAGGGCGTGACATAGATCATAACACAACAAAAGAATGGTCAGACAGGTAGAAGGAAAATCTAGAACCTAGAGAAGCTGCAGAGGAGCAAGTACACAGAAAGGCGTGGTCAAGAGTGTGAAGTGCTGCAGAGAAGTCAAAGAAGGGTCAAGCCGGAGAAGCCGCCATTCAGAAATCATTTGGTAAATGTGGAAAGTAGTTTAAAGTAAGTTTGGGATTCTGAAGCCATATGGCTGAGGGTTTAGAAGAGGATTAAAGAAAAAAGAAAGTGAAGGAAATTAATTCAGACAGTGTTTTCAAGGAGTTTGGCTGAGAAAAGGAGAAAAAAATTAGCTGGGGAGTATGGGTAATGACTGCCGAAGGAAAAAAAAAATTTCTTTATTAGAGAAAATATTTGAGGAAGCTGGGAATAACCAGCACGGGGTTCCTCATTTACAACATCTCTGCTATTTCTACAATAAAAAAAAATTAACTGGAGCTTTCAACCTGCCTAGAAACAAACCTCTAGGTAATTACTAAAGAGATCAGGCTAATTCCAGACATCTGACATACAAATTAATGCTAAATAATATGCAAAAGTTAAATCACTTAATTATTAGAAGGGTGTGAGGAGATTACAGGTGAGGTGTCAAGAAGGAACACAAGTAATCAAGGATAAGTCAGACAGTTCATTACTCACAGGCATGGAAGCTTTAAGTTTCCTACCCCTTCAGTCCCAATGACAAGCTCAGGCTACACAGCACAGACATGCAATGAAGTGAACAAAACAGTCCAAAGCCCCAACTATAAAAGCACTGTGATCATAAAAGTTTGCTACATTGATTATGATGAGGAGAGCCTGCCTGTCATTCCTTGCCTAAAAAATCTGACTAAACCAGGTACTGGGTACACAGTAAATTTCCAGTAAAAGCAGTCAGTCAGTAGTCAAAGATGGAGTCACTTCTGTTAGCTACGGCCTAAAAAGAAGATATTCCTCAGAAAGAGAATATCATACAAATGTTGTTAGCAAGTCTAAGGCCTAGAAATTACTCAAGGGACAGAGAAGAGAGAAAGAAATGGGTGGGGGGAATCTACCAACTCAACCCATGTCTTACAAGCATTAGTTAAAGGAACAGTTTATGCATAAGATGGTAAGAGCCTATACCAGGGCAGTTGCAGTTTAAGAGAAGGAGGTATAGAAACAACATGACTTGTATACTAATTGGATATTGCGGGGGGAGAGAGTGAAGAGCAGGAGACAACTGTGGTATTCTCAACAATAACAGTGGAGTTAGAAAGAAGGAAGGATTTTGGCAAAAAGATAATGGGCTCACTTTTGGACATGTTGATTTTAGGATATCTATTAGACATTCAGTCTGAGATGTCTAAAACACAGAGATGTACATATTGGAGGTAAAGAGAAAAATTAAGGCTGGACAAGTAGATCTGAGAGTCATCCGCATAGAGATGATTAACAGACCATAGGAGCTGATTAAATGACCAAGTGAAAGAGTATAGAAGCAGAAGAGGAGAAAGCCCAAGACAGAGCTTAGAGGGACCCGCCCCCACCCCGCAATGGTTAGGGAGTGTAAAATGAATGAATATCCAGGAATGGAGAAGGAGTGTTGAGATAAGTAGGAAGAGAGAGAAGTGTCTTGAAAATCTAGAGAAAAGTGAGCATCCTGGAGAAGAGGGCAATTAATTGACAATGTCAAACATTGCAGAGAGGTCAAAAAGGATGAAGGACAAGCATTCCCCTCTCAGCCTTAAGAGCTTTTTTGGACTGTCACCATCTTGGAGGAAGAGAGCAGACTTTCACTTAAGGAAAAAATTCTTAAACAAAAAGAGACTTCAGGTGTTTGCCAAGCACTATTTATGCATCAACTATGTGGCAGGCACTGTGTTAAGGACTGTGGATGCAAAGACAAAAAAATGAAACAGCCCCTCATCTTAAGCTTATAACCAGGAGGAGGAGAAAAGAAATAGCTGTGTAGATAGATAAACACAAAGTCATCTGGCAGACTGGCTAGGGGCACCCAACATCTGGGAAGATCAGAAATATCTCCGAAGAAGCGGCACGAGCTGAGCCTTGAAGGAAGGTAGGGATTCCAAGAGGTGAAGACGAAAGAAGAAAAGCAAGAAAAATAAAGGAAAGTCAAGTTACGAGGGACATCTTGTTCAAACAGCGAGAAGATCAGCTTGGCTGAAACAATGAATGTGTGAAGGGAGATGATGCAACAGGGGAGGTAAAAGGATCACGTACTCAGAGGCCGGCTAGTCCAACCCCTTTCTTTCACAGATGAAATCAGAAAGGATAAAGGATTTGCCTGTGGTTGAACAGTGGGAAAGAATAAGAGGCAGGATTCAAACCCAGGTCTTAGTGATTCCAAATTCAGTATTCTAACCTATAATATCATACTGCCTTTTTTCAAAAAAAAAAAAAGATAATTTTGATTACATACAATTGAAAACTTTCTGTACGAACAAAATCAATGTATTTGGATAAGAATAAGAAAGGAAACTAGTGAATGGAGGAGGAGAGTAAATCGCACCAGGTTTCTGTGATAAAGGTCTGGTGCCCAAGATGCCAATAAATAAGAGGTCAAAGGATATGACCATACGCCTCTCAAAAGAATTGTAAAACATTAACAATCATGAAAAACTGCCCAAATCTCTAACAGTCAGGCTTCACTCTGAAGTTTCATCTCATACGTAGCACACTGTTAAAGATGACAACAGTTGGAAATAGTCACTTTTAGAGGAACTATGGGAAGAGAGATATGTGAATATACTATTAGTGGGGGTAGTGAACTAGTTCAGTCATTTTGGAAAATAATTTGGGATTATGTGAAAAAAGTGACAAACATTTCCATACTCTTTGTCTAATGTAGTTACAATGAAAAAAGAAGCAAATAATTGGAAACATATATTTACATCGTGTCTCTAACAGATGTTTCACATCTAAGATATATGAGGAAATTATTCAAATTAATAAAACTAAGAGTCATTCACCAATAGATAAACGGCTAAAAGATATGAATAGGCAGTTTTCAAGCTAACAAATATGGGGCAGCTAGGTGGGACGTAGGCCTGAAGTCAAGAACATTCAAGTTCAAATCTGGCCTCAGAGACTTACTAGCTGTGAAACTCTAGGCAAGTCACTTAACTCTGCCTCAATTTCTTCATCTATAAAATAAGCTAGAGAAGAAAATGGCAAACCACTCCAGTATTGTTGCCAAGAAAACCCCAAATGGGGTCATAAAGAGTCAGACACAACTAAAAAGCAACGCAACAACAAAAAAAAAGAAATTCAAGCTATAAACACTGTATGAAAAAAAGTTCCAAATGACTAATACTTACTGAAACACAAATTAAATCAACTGTAAGGTTTCATTTCAAACAATTGGCAAAGATGACAAATAAGGAAAATGACAAATGTGAGAGGGAAATGAAGGAAAACAGGCACACTTGTGCACTGTAGCTGGAGCTGTGAATTGATCCCAGTATTCTGGAAAGAAATTTGGCATTATGTTCCCAAAGTCACTAAAGTGCACATACCTTCTGACGCAGCTTACCACTATTATGCCTATACTCCCAAAAGAGTACACAAAAGAGAAAAAGGATCCCTATGTACAAACACGTTTATAGAAGCTCTTTTTGCCTCTTCCTACCTTTCCAGGCTTTTTACACATTAGTACCTTCCATACACTGTATCGTCCAGTCACACTGACTTATTCACACATGACACTCCCTACCTTTGACGTGGTTGCTCCCTGTTCTCTCTTCTTTGAGATCTGGAAGTACACTCCTCTTAAATTCTTAGCTTTTTCTTAGTTTTCTAGCATTCTTGTTCTTCCAAATGATTTTTGCAATTGCTCTGTCAGCTCTTTAAAGTACCCTTTTGTAGTTTCATTGATGTAGCACTAATCTAAAATTTATGTATCATAATTTTTATCATAGTAATACAAAACAATATAGTTATATATTATATTAATATACATAATACAACATAATATCACACCTTAGTCTTGAGCGACTGATATACATTCAACTTGCTCTGTCAGCTTTCTTTGAAGAGTTTTGAAATTGAACACGTACAAGTCGAATATATTTTGGAAACTAACTTCTGGACATTTTATACATTTTGTAGTTATTTTGAAAGGGAGTTCCCTTTCTATTATTTCGTTCTCAGTTTTTCTTATTGCTACACAGAAATGTTCTTTACTTTTGCAGATTAATTTTGTATCATGTTACAAATATACCTGTGTCTCCTCCATCCTCAAAAAACCCATAATCTTCTCTGTCAATCCTTGGTAGTTCTCATCCAGTATTTCTCTTCCCTTTTACAGCTAAACACTCTGAGAAGTCACTCTATAATAGGTGCCTCCACTTCCTTTCTTAACTCTGTATAGTCTGCAATAACTTCTGACCTCATCATTCAAATAAAATTGCAACTCTCCTAACAATCCTTTAATTGTCAAATCTAATGACTTTTTCTCAATCCTTCTTGATTTTTATGCAGCCTTTGACATTGAAGATCAGCCACTTGTCTTCGATATTCTCTTCTTTCTAGGTTTTCAGGATACCACTTTTTTACTGGCTGTCCTCTCATCTATCTGACTACTCCTTCTCAGTCTCTTTTGCCAGATCTTCATTCACATCATGCCTGCGAACAGTCAAGTGTCCTCTAATGCCCTGTCCTGGGCTGCCTTCTCTTCATGTTAGTTCACCTGGTGATCTCATCAGCTCCTATGGATTCAATGATAATCTCTATGCTCAACTACATTCTTGCATATACAACTGCCCACTGGACATCTTGAACTGGATGTCCCGTAGACATCTTAAATTTAACATATCCAGAACAGAACTCATTACCTTTCCCCAACCCCTGCCCCCTTTCCAAATTTCCTTATTACTGTCAAGGGCTTCAACATCCTCACCCTGGCTCATAACTTAGGTGTAATCTTCAATTCTGGACTCTCAACTGTTCTTTAGTCAATCTGCTGCCAAAGTTTGTCAATGTTACTGAAGGAATTAACTCTTGATCCTCTATTTTTTTATCTGATTTTATTCTGTGACTCTATTCTTTAACCTTTATTCTGTGTTCTATATAACAAGCCTGAGCTTCTTCTCTGTCCCTGAGAGAAGAGGCGTTTACATATGCTAAAATTTAGCCTCCCCATCCCTGAAGTTAGATACCAGGGTTAAGCTTTCCCATAATAACTGCCAGTTAAAGAAAAACTACTCTCAATATGCTCATAAAACATTATCTC
>CM053627.1:203413749-203470426 GCA_028646595.1 Phalanger gymnotis
ACCAGGTGCAATTACATTAATATAATGCATTCAGCCATTCCCCAACTGATGACACCCATTTTATTTTCTATTTTTCACTACCGCAAAAAAAAGTGCTGCTACATTCTTTGATCTTTTGGGGTATGTGCCTTTGTTGTTGTTCAGTTGTTTTGGCTGTGTTCAACACTGTGACCTCATTTGGGGTTATTTTTGGCAAAGATACTGGAGTAGTTTGCCATTTCCTTCTCCACATCATCGTATAGATGAGGAACTGAGGCAAACAGGGTAAAATGACTTGCCAGGGTCACAGAGCTGGTAAGCGTCTGAGGCCAGATTTGAATGCAAAAAGATGGGTTGCCTATCTACTCATAGTCTCTTCAACAATTGTGGTTTTCCATTTTTGTTATCTTTGCCTAACAGGTGTGAGATGAGATTCTCATAGATATTTTATTTTGGATTTCCTTATTATTAGTGACTTGAAGTATTTTTTCATGTGGTTGCTGAAAGGTTGGATTTCTTCCCTTGAGAAGTCCTTATTCATATCTTTTGACCATTTACTTATTGTTGGAATGGTTCTTCTTCATATATATATATATATATATATATATATATATATATATAATATAATATAATATAATACACACACACACATACATACTTCTTTTCAACATTCACTTTTATGAGTTTTGAGTTCCCAGTTTTTTTCTACCTCCCTTCCTCCCTTCTTCCCAAGACAGCAAGCAATCTGATATATGTTATACATGTACAATCATATTAAATACATTTCCACATTAGTCATGTTGTGAAAGAAGAATCAGAACTAAAAGGAAAAACCAAGAGAAATAAAAAAAACAAACAAAAAAAGAAAATAGTATGCTTTGATATGCATTCAGACTCCATAGTTCTTTCTTTGGATGTGGATGGCATTTTCTATCTTCTGTCTTTTGGAGTTGTTTTAGATTCTTGCATTGCTGAGAAGAGCTAAGTCTATCAAAGTCGGTCATCACACAATGTTACTGTTACTGTGTACAATGTTCTGGTTCTACTCACTTCACTTGGCATCAGTTCATATAAGTCTTCCCAGGTTTTTCCGAAACTGCCTGCTCACCATTTCTTACAGCACAATAGTATTCCATTACATTCATATGCCACAACTTGTTCAGCCATTCCCCAAATGATGGGAATCCCCTCAATTTCCACTTCTTTGCTACCACAAAAAGAGATGCTATAAATATTTTTGTACATGTGGGTTCTTTTCCCTTTTTTATGACATTTTGGGGATATAGACCTAGTAGTGGTATTGCTGGATCAAAGCGTATGCACAATTTTACAGCCCTTTAGGCACAGTTTCAAATTGCTCTCCAGAACAGATGGTTCAGTTCACAACTCCACCAACAATACATTAGTTTTCCATTTTTCCCACGTCTTCCCCAATATTTATCATTTTCCTTTTTTGTCATATTAGCCAATCAGATAGGTGTGTGGTGGTACCTCAGAATTCTTTTAATTTGGATTTCTCTAATCAATAGTGATTTAGATCATTTTTTCATATGACTACAGATATCTTTAATTTCTTCCTCTGAAAACTTCCTGTTCAAATCTTTTCATCATTTTTCAATTGGGGAATGACTGCATTCTTAATAAATTTGACTTAGTTCTCTACATATTTTAGAAATGAAGCCTTTATCAGAAACACTGGCAGTAAAAATTGTTTTGCAGCTTTCTGCTTTCCTTCTAATCATGGTTGCATTGACCTTGTGCAAAAACCTTTTAATTTAATGTAATCAAAATTATCCATTTTCCATTTTATAATATTCCCTATCTCTTGTTTGGTCATAAATTCTTCCCTTCTCCACATACCTGACAGGTAAAGTATTCCTTATTCTCTTAATTTGGTTATAGTTAATGTCTAAATCATGTATCCATTTTGACTTTATCTTGGTGTACAGTGTAAGATGTTAGTCTATGCCTAGGTTCTGCCATTCTATTTTCCAGTTTTCCCAGCAGTTTTTGTCAAATAGTGAGTTCTTATCCCAGAAGCTTTAGTCTTTTGGTTTACAAACAGTAGATTACTATAGTCATTGACTACTGCGTCTTGTGTACCTAACTTATTCCACTGATTTACCACAATATTTCTTAGCCAGTACCAAATAATTTTGATGACTGCTGTTTTATAATATAGTTTTAGATCTAGTATGGCTAGGCCACCTTCCTTTGCATTTTTTTTTCATTAATTCCCTTGATATTCTTGACCTCTTGTTCTCCCAGATAAATTCTGTATTATTTTATCCAGCTCTGTAAAATATTTTTTTTTGGAGTTCAATTAGTATGGCACTAAATAAGTAAACTAATTTAGGTAAAATTGTCATTTTTATTATATTAGCCTATTATATTAGCTCATGGCCTAACCATGAGCAACTGATGTTTTTCCAATTATTTAGATCTGATTTTATTTGTGTGAAAAGTGTTTTGTAATTGTGTTCATATAGTTCCTGGGTTTGTCTTGACAGGTAGACTCCCAAATATTTTATACTGTCTACAATCTATTTTAAATGAAATTTCTCTATCTTTTGCTGCTGGGATTTATTAGTAATATATAGAAATGTCGATGATTTATATGGGTGTTCTTATTTGTATTCATATTTGGTAAATATTGGATCTCGCCTTTTCCAGAAAAATGTGTTGCAAAGATTTGCTGACTAGGAAACTTTTTAATTTTTTTTTCAGAGATTAACAATGGACCACATATTATAATTTTATCAGGGTTTTTTTTTTTAAGCAACTCCTCAATTTGATCAAATATTTCCTTGGAGTCCCTTATATCACGCATAAAATCTAACAGAAAAGCCTAATTTTTGGTCTGGATATGTACAGGTGTAGAGTACTTTAGAATACAGAAGATTTCAATATTCCTAAGCATAATTTTCTCTCCTGAAGCAATACTTTAGGTGCACTTTAGCAAAATACTTTTTTTTTCCCCCAATATGGTAATTGCTGGCTCTCAGCTTCAAAACAAAACCCTTGAATTTGATTGAGAAGACAATGTACATCAAATTTCCCTGAATGGAACACAACATAATTTCACATCTGATTAATAATACAATTCTAAGACTTTAAAAATAAAGGGAATACTCATCTATAATTGGAACAAAGTAGGACCTGGAATTGAATTAAACATATGACAAAAAGCATGGGATTTTCTTTCAATTTAAAAAGTTTAATGCAGTTAAAACTCAGTAACATTCTGGCCAATGCACTAACTTTGTACACCAAGCTGATACAAGGAATATATTTCTTAAGTTTACTCTTTGCCCTTGAAAAAAAATTAAGATTTGGGCAATTCAATCTTAAAACCATCACATTTACAAATGAAAAAAAGGCTTAAGAAAGAAAAGGCCTTTTTTGGTTTATGTATTGATTTATAACAGAGCAAAAGTTTTTAGTCAATGGTCAGCAGATTTGAACATTAAGATGGTCAGTTTGTTGCTTAAGCATAGGAAATTGTTTTATTTATAGATCACTTAAGGCCTAAGTGAGTTTAATCAGTATTTAAGCGCACAGGAATCCAAGTAATCTGCAATATCATCTGTGTTTTTTAGAGGGTCACTGTCTAATTCACCACAGTCAGTGAGGCACTCAGAAATTCCACCTGGTTTATATCAACCATGGACCAATACCCTAATTCAAGCCCCCATGACTTCTTTATGCAACTACTTCAATAGTCTCCCATTTGGATTCCCTATCTCAAGTCTCTCCTTACTCCAACCAATTCATCCTTTACACAGCTGCCAAAGGGATTTTCCTAAAGCACAGGACTGATTCTTCCATGCCTCTACTTAATAAATTCCATTCCCTATTACCTGTAGGATTATACATAAATTCCTCTATTTGGCATTTAAAGCTCTTCATAACCTGCTACACTCAGGGAGTTCCGAGTCTAAATGAAATCACAGGTCTCAGCCACTCCCTTTTTTCTAAACAAAGCAATCCATTTTTGTGAAAACAAACACCATGAAATTACCAAATAAGCTACCACTAACAAAGAATATTCCTTAAAAATAGTTCATCAATTATTTATAGAAGAAAGGATGTGTTTGGTAAGATCATACTTGATAGG
Source organism: Phalanger gymnotis (assembly GCA_028646595.1). Lineage (NCBI taxonomy): Eukaryota > Metazoa > Chordata > Mammalia > Diprotodontia > Phalangeridae > Phalanger > Phalanger gymnotis. Next base: position 203,417,846 of record CM053627.1, read on the forward strand.
TTTTATTACTTTGGGAGGTAGGAGATTCTCCTTTCACAGAAGGTCTTCAATGAAGTAAAACCTAGATGGCTTAGTCAGGTATGCTGCAGGAAGAATTCTTATCCCACTGTATGTTAGGCTAGATTAGATTAGTCTCTTTACCTTTTTTTTTTCATATCATGATCCCTTTGGAAGCCTATTATAGTAAACAGTAAAGTCCATTTTGATGAAGCCCTTCTCTGAATGGTTTAAAATGCAAAAAATAAAATGCATAGGATTATAAATAAAACCAATTATATTGACATGTATGTCAGTTATGAACATTATTTTAAGTGAGTTAATGGATCTAGGTTGAAAATTCCCAAATTAGAATGTACCCTGAGGTCCATTCCAAATCTGACTCTGTGATTCTTAAGAACTTGGATGTAATCATAAAAATATTTAATTTTTTTTAGCTAGTAAGACCTTTTGTTGTACAGTCATTTCAGTCATGTCCAATTCTTTGTGACCCCATTTGGAGTTTTCTTGGCAAGACACGAGAGTGGTCTGCCATTCTTCTGCTCATTTTAAAGATGAGGAAACAGGCAAATAAGGTGAAGTGACTTGTCCAAGGTCACACAGCTAGCAAGTGTCTGAAGCCAGATTTGAACTCAGGAGTCTTCCTGACTCCAGGTCTGGCACTCTATCCACTGCACCACCTACCTGCCCCTTGTAAGAATCTTAGAGGTCCTATTTAGGAAGAAACCTTGGTCTAAGCTTAAGCCCAGAGAAGTAAAGTAACTTGCCTAGCCACACAGCTAATTAGTAGACGGATTTGGGTGAGGAGACAGAACAAGAACCTAGGCCCTTTAATTCCTACACACAGGCTCTATACTGCATCCCTTTTACATAGCCAGAGCAATTGTTGTTAAATAGTTTATATGTGAAATGTAAGTATAAGGATGATTATAAAGCATATCATGAGTCGCCTACTAATGAAATGTGTATAGGTTATTACTCTGCAGCTCACTACAAAATTTCATCTTGTTAGTCATTGTTTTCACTGAAATACAAATAAACAATTATGATGCATAAATAAAGAACCTACTACGTGTCAGGCACCATGCTAGTTGCTCAAATAAAAATACAAAAAGAAGATAGCTTCTGGCATGCAACATTTATGACAGACAAGTTCCCTATGCCCATAATGTTTCTTTTTTCCCTCGTCCTTTTCTTTGTGAGCTCTTTTCCATGACCTTTTCTCTTGGATTCATATCTCACTACAGCTTTCCCTGCTTTTGTGAGCGCCAGACTGAGCCGTTACAAAACTTCAGCTGGTGCAAATGTCACTACATGCTTAATTCAGAACATATGCTGTTCAGAACTCTGTATATTACACTATCAACATATAATTTACAGGGCAATTTGAAGTGTTGAATTTAATATATTAAACTCCATTTATAAAAAAAAACCCTACTTATCTCTGTATGTAGTTTCATAACATTAAATGTTTAATCACACCATTCCAACACTAAGTCTTTTCATTTGACCTTTACCAACTGAAGAGCAAGGTAACATGGTAACATACTTAACTCATCTCTAGATTAGATAGATTTTGAGAGTTATCATCAGCCTGTCAGTCAAGAAGCATTTATTGTTGCAGTTGTGTCCAACTCTTTGTGACCCAATTTTGGGGTTTTCTTGGCAAAGATACTGGAGGGGTTTGCCATTTCCTTCTCAAGCTCATTTTATAGATGAGGAAACTGAGGCAAACAGGGTAAAGTGACTTGTCCAAGGTTACACAGTTAGTAAGTGTCTGAGGCCGGATTTGAATTCACAAAGATGAGTCTGCCTGATTCCAGACCTGGCGCTTTATCCACTTTGCCATCTAGCTACCCCAAGCATTGATTAAATACTTACTAAATGCCGGACCCTGTGTCCACAATGAACATGATGAAAACCCTAACTTTTCAAGTTGCTTCACCTTAATTATATAAACCACTTTTAAAGAAATCATCCCATCATAGTCTACTCACACTCATGCCCTCTGTCTATGTATACTCCTTCTAACTGCCCCAATGATGAGAAAGTTCTTAGGAGTTACAACTATCATCTTTTCATGTAGGAATGTAAATAGTTTAATCTTATTGAATCCCTTGTAAGTTCTCTTTCCTGCTTAACTTTTTATGCTTCTTTTGAATCTTCCATTTGAAAGTCAATTTTCTACCCAGTTCTGGTATTTTCATCAAGAATGCTTGAAAGTCTATTTCATTAAATACTCATTTTTCCCCTGAAGGATTATATTCAATTTTGATGGGTAGGTGATTCTTTGTTGTAATCCTAGCTCATTTGCCCTCCAGAATATCACATTCTAAGCCCTCTAGTCCTCTAATGTAGAAGCTGTTAAATCTTGTATCATTCTGACAGTGGCTCCACAATATTTGAACTGTTTCTTTCTGGCTGTTTGCAGTATTTCCTCCTTGGTCTGGGAGCTCTGGAATCAGGCTATAATATTTCTGTGAGTTTTTCTTTTGGGATCTCTTTCAGGAGTTATTTGGTAGATTCTTTCCATTTCTATTTTACCCTCTGCTTCTAGAATATCAAGGTGTATTGGGAACCAAGATGGGCTCTTAGCACTTATTCAACCAAGTGCCCTTGAAGAGTTTGGCCTTTGTTTCCTTGATTAAATTAGGAGTCCTTGATGACCTCCTTGCTTCAAGGAAAAGCCAAGTTTACATGGGTTTGAGTGACATGTTTGTGACATCAGAGGCTTTTAGACCACATGGGTTTAAGTTGCATTTTTGTGATGATTTTAGATCACGTGGGTAAGTCACATGAGTGACTCACCTTTGACCCTGAACAAGATATATAAATGCTTGGCTTTCTCTTTTGGAGCTCTGAGCCACAGGAGGAGTAGCGCATGACTCTGAGCCAGCCTTGTCGAGCTCCCAGCTGAACTCAGATGTTGATGGTTCCTTGGTAACTATGAATTGTATTTGGTCTGTTTATAAATGTATGTTTGTAATTTATTTGTATTTGCTCTTAAGTTCAAGGTGCTGGCTCTTTCCCCTGAACAAAGTGAATGATATTTGCATGCTGGATTAAAGCAAGATTGTTAACCCCTTAACATTGCTTTCCTTAGTAAAATAGATCAAAAGAACTTGGGCTTGCAGCATTCTTGTTGTTGGGCTTGTGTTGGTTTTTCACCCCCACAGCAGCTGCTAGCCAAATTGTTGAAACACAAGGCAGTTTTCCTTGATAATTTCTTGAAATATAATGTCTAGACTCTAATTTTTAAGGAATTACTTTCTTCAGTGAACTTTTATAGTTCCTTTTCCATTTGGCCAATTCTACTTTTTAAAGAGCTCTTTGCATCACTGTATTTTTGTGCCTCTTTACCATTTGGCTTATTCTGTTTTTTTAAGGTGTTATTTTCTTCTTTCATCATCCTAATTTAACCTCTACCTCTCTTATTTGATTTTTTTAAATCCTTTTTGAGCTCTTCCGTGAATTGTTTTTGGGCCTGAGACCAATTTGCCTTTTTCTTTGAGGCTTTGATTGTAGCCATTTTGATATTTTTGTCCTCTTCTGAGGTTTTTTTTTTTTTTAATATTTCCTGTCACAAGTGACTTTCTACAGTCAGGTTCTTTTTTTGATGCTTGCTCATTTTTCTACTCTATTCCTTGACTTTTAACTTTATGTTAATGTTGGGCTCTGCTCCCAGAGTGAAGAGGATACTGTCCCAAGGTTCAGAATTTTTGTTCTGTTGTTTTCCAAACTAATTCTGGAATTCTGTAACTTTTCCGTTCTCCCAAGGTGGTATGATCTAAGGAGAGGTATAATCACTGTTCTCCTGGCCTGTATTCTGGTGTATGAGCAACCAGAAGCACTCTTTTCTGCTCTAGAACTATGATCAGAGCCTCTGCTCCCCTGTGGCCAGGAGCTCCAGTACGCTAGTGTTCCTCCTTGCCCTGGGACTGTGACCCAAAACCACATGTAGGCAATGCAATACAGCCCTGCACCCAGTTCTAGGAGAGGGTCCCTTGTAATCTCCTTCTGAGCTGTTATCAGACTCCCTTATTGAGAGTTCCAGAAGTTGCTCTGTGGATTCAGTTGCTCCCAAGGCCTGTTGATAGCTTGAGATGAGTGTGGCCTGCTACTGGCTGCCTTGTTCAGGCACATGGGACCTTGTGAATGGGCTAAATAGAAGTTAATGATTTCATTAGAGAATAAGAAATATTAAAACAAAGTCAAAAGACTGGAAAAATAGAAAAAAAAAGGTAAATTATCTTATAGCAAAAATAACTGACCTGGAAAACAGATCAAGGAAAAAAAAAATTAAGATTGCTTGGACTTCCTGAATTCCATGAATAAAACAAGAACCTAGACATCCAGTTTCAAGAACTCTTAAGAGAAAACCGCATATCTCTTAGAAACAATCAATCAACCAATCAGTAAACATTTATTAAGTGCCTACTATGTACCAGGCACTGTGCTAAGTTCTGGGGACACAGCAAGAGGCAAAGAACAGTCCCTGCCCTTAAGGAGTTTACAATCTAATAGGGGACAAAGGGCACAGTGAAAATACAAAAAATTTACTAGTTACTTCCTAAAAGAAACCCCAAAATGAAAACTCCCAGGAATATTATAGCCACCAGCCAGTTTTCAGGTCAAAGAAAAAATTCTGCAAACAGCAAGAAAGAGAATTACAGCATCAAAGAGCTATGGCCAAGATCACATATGATTTAGCATACACCACTAGAAAGGAACAGAGAGCCTAGAATATGATATTCTAGAAAATGAATGCATACAACAAAGAATAACTTAGTCAGTATAATGGCAAGCAAAGTATGATTTTTTGCTGGACTGAGTCCTAGCCAATCAGAGACTTGTATGTGAGCTCTAACCAATCAGACATGTGCATTGAGTTCTAGCTAATCAGACATGTGGACCAAGTTTCAGCCAATCAGATGTCTACCAGCACTATATATAAAGAGAGCCGGTGTTGAGAGAAAGCAGATATTGAGAGAGCCGTCATCAAAATGGTGAGCCAGCATTGAGAAGAAGAGAGTGAAGAGATGAGACAAAGAAGAATGAGCTTTGAGCACTGAGCTGAGAGGAAACTTCTGAGAGCAGAGAGCGGAGAGAAAACCTTTGATTGCAGAGACCTGCTGAAGGAGCTTCTGAGCTGTAAAAGCGAATAGAGCTGTAGGGCAGAAATCATGGGAAGGAGACTTAACTTAAGCCTCTTTTAAGAACTGTTAAAGTGAACTAAGCTGTTAACAGACAGCCTCTGGACTTGGGAGGTGAATTGAGATGGTGTTGCTGGTACTGTGGGGTGTTGCCCTGTTAAGCTTTGTGTTCTCAGAGGCAGAAGCTGCAGGCAGGAACCCCTGGAGCCTGCTGTCAGGCAGGAGCAGAAAGAGCTTGGAGTGGAGCAGTCCTCATGAGCTAAGACCTGGAGCAGGAGCAGAGAGCTGCCTGCATGTGAATCCAGGCATGAGTCGAGAGTGGTCTGCCCACAGAGGAAGAGTCATGGGACTTGAAAGTCAACCTTGAATCAAGAAGAAAGAGGAATTGGATGCTTGGTATTGATTAAGAAGACTGTTCTCATTGTGACCTAGGGTGGATAGTATAGTACTTTCTGCTACCCCTTAAGGGTGTGTTGTGCTAGGGAAGACCCTAGCCTGGGGCCCTATGATGTATAAACAAGTAGTTTGGGGAATGCTATTAAATGCAATGATATACGCTATGCACCATATAATAAAGTGACTGTTGTCATCTATCTATCTATCTATCTATCTATCTATCTATCTATCTATCTATCTATCTATCTAGATGATATGTTTAAGGATGATGTTATGAATGTTATGCTTTACTTTACTGAACAATGCTTTAGTTTATTGCTGAATAAATAGAGAGTTCATTACACTGTGTGATTAGAGCCTTGAAACTATTCATAGCAGCATTTTTCAAGTGTGCTGCCATGATTGGCATTACAGCCAGCAATACTGAACATAATCCTATGGAGGATATGGGGTGGGGGGGGCGGGGTGAGAGGAGAGGTGGGAATGGATCTTCAAGTGGAAATAGAGGATTTCTAAGCATTTTTGATGAAAAGACCAGAGCTGCAGAGAAACTTAGTAAAGAAAAACATCAAAAGGTAAATGTGAATGAACAATTACAAGAGGCTAAACAAGGATAAACTGCTCATATTCAAATATGGGGAGATAATAAATGTGTTCCCTCTGAACCCTGTCCTCATTAGAGATTATACAAGAAATCTCATAAGATTTAGAAATTGTTCTCTTAGGGCTTAATGATCTTAAAATAAGAATGGAAAGGCAGAAGAAGAGGAATACACTAGGAGAAAAAGTAAGTGTAAGATAGAGAAAATTATCTCACATAATAATGCTTGACAAATAGAAATCTATTCAAGCAATCAGGAAAGGATGAAGAGAGCAGCTAACACTTGAATCTCCTCTCATGTGTTAAAGGAAGAATGAATATACACACATAGATGGGAAGAGAAATCTGTTTCACTCAACAGAGAAATAGGAGGGAAAGGGGAGAAAGAAGGAAGAATTGGAAGGAAGGTTGATTAAGGGAGAGATTAGTTATAAGAAAAACAAACTCTAAGGTAGACCTGTACAACTTGGCAGTAGTTAGGGACCAAAATTAAAATAGGTTAACCTTCTTCAGGCCTCAAGTAGGTTTTTAGCAGCTCACTTTCCAAGTAAAGATATAATTAATGATTGTTTTATTTTGCAAATAAACTATATTATAAAAAGGGGAAGTTTCAATTAATATCAATTAATTACACCTATTACTTAAGATTTTTATTTATCATGAAATGACATTAATGTGAAAAATTACTTTGTTAAGTGGTACAAGTTTTAATACATTTTTCAGGCTTTCTTACTATTTACATTTAGTTAATGGGACATATTACACTTCTTGACAGCAATCAGTTTATTGTACTCCAGAATCATGTTTGAAATCGATTTCTTTAGAAATCTGAAAACTAACTTTAGTAGCCGCCTCATTTTCTGAGTTTACTTTCTTGAAAAACTATTGTTCCCCACTGAGATTTTTCAACAATTTGGACACTTTAATTTGTTTTTCGTTGGTGTCCAATTTGCTTAAGACAAGATGTTTTGATTCAAAATGGCACTGAAGATTGTACTCCTTTGGAACGGCTATCACTTATCAGCAACAAGGCACAATGTTTTGTCTCTTATGTAAGTAAACAAATATCTATTTATCCACTCTGGATTAAACACTCTGTCTTCTGATTCTATCTTCCATCTCTTGTTATCATCAATTTTAGACTAGAGACAGACTGATGATGGTTACAGGATGGTCATAATAGTGACTAGTGGAAGGCAGGTTAAGCTCGGCATGGGCAAAGCACTTGCTACATCTTTACTTTCTTTTACAACCTCTACATTTTCTATGAGCTACACGTTGTGCAGGCCTGCTCTAAGGACATGTACAAATGGGTGGGGTGGGGTGTGTGTGTGTGTGTGTGTGTGTGTGTGTGTGTGTGTGTGTTTACACATATATTTTTCTTTTAGAGGTAGCAAAGAATTGGAATACGAGAAGGTGTCCAACGATTAGAAAATGGTTGAACAAATTATGGTACATATACATGATAGAATTACTATGGGGCCATAAGAAATGATGAAGGGGGTACTTGTAGAAAAACCTGGGAAGACTAATAAAAACTAAAATAGATTGAAGAGAGTCAGGAGAATAATTTATATAATGACAGCAATACTGTAAAGACAAACAAATATGAAAGGCTTAGAAACGCTTCTTTTTTAAAATTTCATTCTTAAGAAATAAAACAAGCATTTCCATAACAAAATGGGATAGAAAAAGAGGATTGCTGCTGAAACTGCAGTTCCATCACACAACTTGCTATTCCTTTCAAATATACAACAAAGTTATCATGTGACTTTTTCCCCTTCCCTCCCCCCCCACTCCAAACTTTGAGATGGCTAATATCAGACGCAAATATGTATGTGTGTGTATATTCATATACATATATATGGTACATGCAAATACACATACACATATATATCAGCTTTTTTTCTGGATTCGAACGGCATCTTCTTTCACAAGATCTTTGCAGTTAATTTGGGTATTTATACTAGTTGTGCTTAAAGCAATAATGCTGTTCTGGCATACAATGTTCTCTTGGTTCTGCTCATTTCACATTTCATTATTTTGTGGAGGTCTCTCTGTGCTTTTCTAAAATCACTGAGCTCACCATTTCTTATAGCAGAGTAATGTTCCATTATGAACATATACCACAATTTGTTTGTCCATTTCCCAACTGACGGACATCCCCACAATTTCTAGTCCTTTGCCACAGCAAAGGTAACTGCTGTAAATATTTTTGAACGTGTAGGTTTCCATTTTTCCTGATCATCTGTAACAGTAATTAAGGTGGGGCTTTTTGCTGTTGACCTTTAATGATTCTGGCCTTTGTTTGAATGGATAAAGTGGGATGTTTTTGTATTTCTCAGTACTGAGACAATTGGGAGTCATTGATTTGTATCTGATGTGATATTGGGAGTGGGAAACTTTTCCATGCCCAGCCTGGGTGAGGTCAGGGCCCTGAGGGCCCTGAATAGGATATATAAGCGCAGAGGTTAGAGTTCTCTCTCAGATCTCTGAGCCACAGCAGGAGTGGCATGTGACTCTGGGCCAGCCCTTGTGAGCTCCCTGGCTGTACATTCAGATGTTGATAACTACAAATTGTATTTGGTCTGTAATTCAGGGTGCTGGTTTTTCCTCCTGAACTCAGTAAATGATATTTGTATGCTGGACTAAAGTAAGATTGTTAACCCCTTAACGTTGCTTTCCTTAGTAAAGCAGATGAAAAGGACCTGGGCTTGCGGTGTTCTGTGAGCTGGTTGTTGTTGGCTTCACACCTCCACAGCAGCTGCTAGCCGGAGTGTTGAAACATCATCTTGGGAAACAGAGCTAATAGTGGTATTGCAGGGTCAAAGGGTCTAGGCAGTTTAATAACAATCTGGGCATAATGCGAAATCTCCAAAATGGCTGGATCAGGAGATCCACCAACAATGAATTAAGGTCTTTCCACATCCCCTCCAAAATCTGTCATTTTCCCCTTCTATCATTTTAGCCAATCTGATATGTGTAAAATGATATCTCAAGGTTGTTTCAATTTGCATCTCTCTAGCCAATAATGATTTACAGCATTTTTTCATATGACTATAAATTGTTTTCATTTCTTCATCAGAAAACTGTCTGTTCATATCCTTTGACCATTTATCAATCAAATTCTTATAGATTTGACGAAGTTCTTTATACATTTGAGATATGAGACCTTTATCTGAGGAACTGTCCATAAAATTTTTTCCCCCCAGGAATATTTCTTAACATAATCATGATTCCAGAGGACTAATGATGCTAATAATATGCTATCCATTTCTTAACTAGAGTGCAGAATGAGATGTGTGTGGGCATATTTATATATGTATTGTGTGTGTGTGTGTGTGATATGGCCAATGCATACATTTATTTTGCTTTACTATACATGTTGGTAACAGGGGTTTCATTTTTCTTTTGTTCCCTACTGGGGATGGGGTAAAATGAGAGAGACAAAAAGCAGATTTTTGCTGATTGAAAAAAGTAAAATTTAATTAAAATGAAAAGAAATGAGAAAGTAAGCCCAAAGAGGTAAAGAGAAAGAACAAATTGTTTAAACCAATATTATAGACCACAAATTCAATTTAATAATATTCATCAAGTACTTGCTAAATGCCTGGTACTAAAAGATAAATGGTGGGGGGCGTCTTTGCCTAGGAGGAGCTAACATTCTAGGAGTTTGTCATCTGTAAAGGTTAAAAAATAACAGAAAATTTTCAAATCATTTAATAATAAAAGAAAGGCATACTAAAGTAACATGCAGGTTCTACCTCCCATTCATCAAATGGCAAAAATGGCAGAAAAGGAAAAATGACAATATTAGAGAGGTTGCAGGAAAACAGGCACATTAATGCAATTTGGAACTATGCTGAGCAAGTGACTAAATTGTGCATACTCAATGATATAGTAGTACTAGGCTTATGTCCCCAAAAAGCAAAGAAAGAGGAAAAAAACCATGTTCCTTTCCAGGCTCCATTCCTGACTCCCTGGACTTTCTCTACCATGCCACAGAAGCCCTTTCACTCTGGAAGTTCATTCCACTCTTAGACTTTTTACACTAGAAATATACTCTGTCCTTGGAGCCCCATCCTCTCACTGAATGATTCTCCCAGAACTGACATTTTAAGGAAAACTTCCAGGTCAGTCATATCTCCATTCTTTTCTAGGCTCTACTTCTGATTCCTTGGACTTTATAATGCCACAGAAGTCTCTTACCCTGGAAGTTCACTCCACTCTTGGACTTCTCATTCAGAAAATATGCTCTGCTCATGGGACCACTTCCTCTAGTTGGCTGGTTCTTCTGAGGCCAGCCATGTATTCATTCCACTCTAGGCTTCACTTTTGAATCTCTAGACATTCTCTACCATAACTTGGCATGGGTACCTTTTCCTCTCCCCTGCCTTTCAGCTTCTTTTTATGTGTCTTCCTCATTAAAATATAAAATCCTTGAGGGCAAAGACTCTCTTTTTTTCCTAACTGTATTTATCTTCCCAGTGCTTAACAGTGGCTGCCTGGTACATAGTAAGCACTTAATAAATCAGTGTTGACTTGAAGTGTACAAAAATATTTATAGCAGCTTTTTGAAGTGGTAGAGAACTAGAAACTAAAGGAGTACTCTTCAATTAGGGAATGGCTGAACAAATTATGGTATATGCATGTAATGGAATTCTATTGTGCCATAATAAATGATGAAAGGGATACATTCAAAGAATTCTGAGAAGATACATAAATTGATGCAAAATGAATTGAACCAAACCAGGAGAGCAATTAATGCCACAGCACTGAAAAGAAAAACAGCTAATAAAATCTTAAGAACTCTAACAAAATAACCAATCATGAGTTCACAGGACTGTGATCTATGCTAATTATTCACCTCCTAACAGAAAGGTGTTGAACTGAAGATGCAGAATGAAGCACATATTTTTGGACATGGGCAACATGGGAAATTGTTTTGCTTGACCATGCATATTCATTACAAGGGCAGCTAGGTAGCACAGTGTATAGAGCCAATCTTACTGAATTCAAATCTGGTCCTGGACGTTTACTAGCCATATGACCCTGAGCAAGTCACTTAACCCTATTTGCTTTAGTCTCCTCATCTACAAAATGAGTTGGAGAAGGAAATGGCAAACTACTCATATCTTTGCTAAGAAAACTCCAAACGAGATCACAAAAGATCAGACACAATTGAAACAACTAAACAACAACAAATGTGGGAAATTGTCTTACTTGACTATGCATATTTTTTACAAAGTTTTTGTTTTTCTTTTCAATTGAAGGTGAGGAGAAAAAATAAATGCTTCTTAACTGAAAATGAAGGTCTAAGATAAAATAACATTATTAATTAATAGGATCCACTGTTGTGATGCCAATCAGTAATTAAAGATCTTTCCTGCCCATTCAACAGGCCTCAGGTGGGGTTAGTTAAGGGAAGCTTGATTAGAGGTTTGTTTGTAGGCAGGCCTACACCCTTGATTTACTAGGTGTTAAACCCCAAGCCTACACTCTTTACTTACTAAGTGGTAAGCTCTAGGCCTACACCCTTTCACTGATTGGGCGTGAAGCCCTTGGGCCCTAAGAAGAGTATATATACCTAGAAGGTAGCCATTAAAGTCAGAATTCAGCCCAAGGAGAAGAAGTAAGAACTCCTAGATGACAGAGCTGAGAATCTGCAGACTAGCAAGCTACAGTACTCAGAGAGCTGCAGAGAGACAAGAGAGAGTTGTAGAAAGAGTGCAGAGCAGAGAGTGGAGACCAAAAAACTGAGAGGGGAGAGAATGCAGGCAAGCAGACAGTTGGGATTCGTGAGTGTCTATGGGAAGGCCCCAGCAGGGAGGAAGGTTACAGGATGACTTGACTTTGCTATAATACTGTGTTATAATTTCCTTGTTGTTACATTAAGGTAGACTTACTGGTTTTGGAATACAATTACTGCCATGTCAAATTGAGGTTATTGGTTTTGGGATTTAATCCTCTGGTGTCTAAATAAATGTTATACTTTCCCTGCCTTCTTTTATACTTTGTGATTCCAAACTACACAGGCATGTTCATGGTTGTCTTTGAGGTCATGAATCTTCCCTTACTGATACAACTGTTCATAAAATATGTAAGTAGGTGGAGAGAAACAAACAAAACTAGAAAAAAGGAAGGAGAAATCTGGTTTCTTTTGAGACCAAGAGGAAATGGGAAAGTATAGTCACATTTATGACACTGTAATTTTGTTTACACAGAAATGGTAAATCTGACTAAGTCTAAAGTAGCAGCATAGGTTATGATTCTGTGTATCCAGGAAGTTCATAGTCCTAGCCTCAGGGATAAGGTCTATAGACTATCTTCTACAAGTATTCTTCTTGGCTACTTCCTTTGGAGATATAACTACGTTTCTCTCCAAGAGTCATCTCTTTCATGGCTCTCTAGAACTTTATGATCAGCTCTCCATCACCAGGGACCCAAAATAGGGGCCCCTGACTGCCAACACTACTGCCACCACTCCTGTGGTACATATTGCAGTGAAAGGGCCACATGCTCCTTTAACAAAATGCCTCTGTCAAACAGTTCCATCTGCACCATGCCTTTTGAAAAACTGACCTCATCATCTTTCCCCCTAAATCTACTTTACCAAATTTTGTTATTTCGATGACTTACTATTTCTATGACTTACTTGCTATTTCTGGCATCCACCATCCCATTTCCTGTCTCTAAACCTCTGTACAGCTTGGTCCCCATGCCTGAAAACCATTCCCTTCTCACTTGAATTTGTCAGAATCCTTGGCTTCCTTCAACAATCCGCTCAAGCGCCACCTCCTCCACAAAGCCTTGCCTGATCTCTCTAGGGGCTACTAAAAAATTATTTTGCATTTACTTTCTATGTATTTTGTATCTATTTATGTTTCAATATCATTTCCCACTGATAAAATGAAAACTCTTTGAGGGCAAGGACTGTTTTGTTTCTATCTCTATTTATAGCACACATGCCAGGCCCAGCACACAGCAGCCACCAAATAAATCTGTGTTGGCTAATTGATTACAGAGAAAATCACTATGCTCCCAGTCACCCAGGTTCTCCACTTGAAAAGTATCCTTGATTATTCTCTCCTCAGTTCTAGTGTCTCCCTCCAGCCCATTTCCCCCCATTCTGTCACTTTCCTTTCACACTGTCCATCCTCAGAATTGTCTGGCTTCTGACTACTGCTTCCCCACTGGTGGGGCGCTGCTCCTCTCAGTGGGGCTTGGTGCTGTGTTAGCTTTTTCAGAAGCACATTGCATTGCTGACTCTACATAAGTAGACCACTTTATGTTTATCTCTCCCTATTACATTTCATCTTATTTGATTAGATTCAGTGTTCCAGCCTGTCAAGATGCTGTGGGACCTTGACCATCATCCAGTGTGTGAACTGTCCACCTCTGTTTGTGTCATCTGTAGATTTGTGTGTCTTCATTGGAGTTATTGATGAAGATGCTAAACAACACACAGTCCAGTGGAGATCTGGGGAGCACTCTACTAATGTATTCTTTTCACAATGAAACGAAGTCATTAATGACAATTCTTTGGGTCCATTATTTAAATTTAAATAGTTTTAAATCCAGAAAGTTCCATCTTATCCAAAATAATAGCACAAACAACTTTTTGCTGTTCAGTCGTTTTTGGTTGTGAGCCCATTTGGGGTTTTCTTTTTCTTTTTTGGGGGGAGGCAACAAGGCAGGGCAGTTGGGGCTAAGTGACTCGCCCAAGGTCACACAGCTAGTATGTCAAATGTCTGAGGCCGCATTTAAACTCAGGTCCTCCTAACTCCAAGGCTGGTGCTCTACTCACTGCGCCGCCTAGCTGCCCCATTTGGGGTTTTCTTAACAAAGTTACTGGAATGTTTTGCCATTTCCTTCTCCAGATGATTTTACAGATAAGGAACTGAGGCAAACAGGGTTAAGTGATTTGCCTGGGATCACACAGCCTGTAAGTGTAGGAGGCCAGATCTGAACTCAGGAAGTGACTTTTTTAGTGTTCACTAATCAGCCTTTTGTCGATACAATCCAGAAATTTGTCAGCAATAAAGAGCAAACTTAGTTTTCGTCTCACTTCTTCCATGCTCTAAAATCTATCGAAGCTCACAGTGCTTCAGAATCACATTTCCTTCTGTGCCCTGAGATGTACTTTGCCTGAATATGGTGATTTAAATTCATCAAGAGCAGCTAAGTAGACTCAGATCCAATCTACCTCAGATTGACTCTGGCTGCTTGTGAAAACGAGCATCAAAAATGGTGAGATTTCTTAAGAAATCTCTTGTGGCTAATCTGTAAAAACCTTTTTTTCTCTTTGGCTGAGAAGGCTGGAGTTGAATTCATTTGAGCAGGACCTGGCGTTATTGGTATTTTGGGGTCTCGAGCACCCCTAAAAACACATAGTTCCCCGACTGGGAAAAATTGCTAATCTCAAGCTCTGCTCCAGCCAGGTCTAGAAGGATGTCAGTCCAGTGGTTATGTTGGAGGCCATGGACCTGGGCACACGTTCTGAAGCATGGAGGACAAGGACAGATACCCATCTAGAAGTGTATGCCCAATTCTTTCAATTCTCTCGGCATTAGGGAATTGGGAAAACTTCAGGTTGGTCTCTTCCAGTCTCGGAGCCATCAACTTCCAGATGACTGTTCAGACTGTGTACTCCTTGAACTGGACCCATCGTGGCAGGGACAGCTCTACACTCCTTGCCAGCAGGAAGAAATTTCAGAAGCTGAGACCTTCATCTTTTGCCCCAAAGAATTTGGGTCCCATTTGTTTGAGGGGAGATGATGGGGTACAAGATCTGTGAGCCCCCTTGACTTTTCCTTGAATCTTCCCACTAGATGAGGCACTTGCCTAAGGGCATAAGCCTTTCATTATCCCTAGGCCCAAATCTCTAGGTTACCCTTGACCTAGCCTAGCCCTCCATTGTCTGGCTACTTCCTACCCTTGATCCTATCAAAGTGTCTATGCCCAAATTTGTTACCCTTAAACTAGCCTAGCCCTACATTGTCTGTTATCTCCAGGTAGCCTTTAGCTACTTCCCACCCTTCATCCCATTCTCTTAGTTCCTCTAGTCTGACCTCACCCCAGTCCCATCAAGCTCCTCCTTAGATTCCTCCTCAAGACTCTCCCTAAACCCCTCCTCCCATCCCCCTAGGACAACCCTAGATCCCTTCCACAATCTTTCTGTATATAAGTTTCATCTTGCCTCCTCAAAGGGGCTCAGATTCAATTTAGCTCAGTAGATTGAATCTGGCCCACTTGTGAAAACAAGACTCACAATGAATGAGATTTCTTAAGACTATCCATTACAGCCAATCTGTAGTAAACCTTGTTTTTCTCTTTGAAAAAAAAAAAAGAGCAGCTAAGTACTCTTCTACTACTTATCTTGGGTTTCAGCTCCTTAGGACCATTTGTTCTCTCTGTGTCTGTAAAATGGAAAGTAAGAGCTGAGCACTTGACCCATTTCTACATTATCAATTCTTATTGTCTTATCTATCCTAAAGAGCACTCTTATCTATTTTTAAAAAAATCATGTTTATATCCAATATAGGGCAGAAAACCTCACCTCTTTTTGTGGTCCTTAGCTTTCCTCACCAGCATTCACATTAAACTATCAATGCTTTTGTATTCATGCCCTATTACCTGCTTTTGCTTCCATATTGTACGTGTTATAAATATACTTAGTCTAAGAATAAACAATACTCAGCTGGAAAGCCAGGAAGGTTTTAATTATATTCATATTTATTCATTCTGAATAAATGGGTACATCCCCTGAACTGAGTACAGGAGAGTACAAGGACTCAGACAAAAGCCAGTCCTTTTATTGACTCCCAATTAGAATCTCCTGCCTGGCTTATCATTGGCTAGATGCAACCCCTGACTGCCTACATCATGCACTCCTCAAACACCTCAGGCACAAGCCTCTGACATTTCACCCTATCAAAAGTCTGGTTTCTGCTAGATCACGGATTAGAACCAGTCACCTGACTTACAATCTGCTATCACTATTCTGTGGAAACAAAATCTAAAATAAACAACAACAACAACAAAAACCCCACCTAAGTACTCTTCTATTTTCTGGCACTCACAGATTTCTGGCAACACTATATCCTTTCTTAAATTTTTTTTTGGGGGGGGTGTGAAATATATATTTAATACATTATTTTTTTCCAATTACATGTAAAAACAATTTTTAACAATCTTTTAAAAAATTTTAAATTCTAAATTCTCTCTCTCCTTCCTCTCCCCCTCATTGAAAAAGCAAGCAGTTTGATAGACATTACATATGTAGTCAAGCAAAACATATTTCTATATTAGTCATGTCGTGAAAGAAGACACAGATCCAAACAGAAAAATAAATCCAAGAAAAATAAAATTCTTTAAAAAGTATGATTTGATCTTCATTCAGACCTCAACAATTCTTTCCCTGGAGATGGGTGGCATTTTTCATCATAAGTCCTTCGGAATTGTCTTGGATCACTGTATTGCTGAGAACAGCTAAATCATTCACCGCTGATCACTGTACAGTTTTGGTGTTACTGTGCACATTGCTCTGCTTCTACTCACTTCACTTTGCATTAGTTCATATACGTCTTCCTAGGTTTTTCTGAAACCATCCCGCTCATCATTTCTTATACCACAATATTATTCCATTACAGTCATATATGACAACTTGTTTAGCCCAATAGATGGTCATCCTTTCAATTGCCAATTCTTTGCTGTCACAAAAAAGCTGCTATAAATATTTGTGTACATATAGGATGGTTTCCTTTTTGTTTCTTATCTCCTTGGGACACAGACCTAGTAGTGGTATTGCTGGGTCAAAGGATATGCTTGATTTTATAGGTCTTTTAGTATAGTTCCAAATTGCTCTCCAAAATGGTTGGATCACTTCACAATTCCACCAACAGTGCATTAATGTGCCAATTCTCCTATATACCTCCAAAATTTCTCATTTGTATTTTCTATTATATTAGCTAATCTGATAAGCATGAGGTGGTATCTCAGAGTTGTTTTAGTTTGCACTGCTCTAATCAATAATGATTTAGAGTATTTTTCATATGATTATATTTTATATGACTAAATATGTTTATACATATGTGTGTATATATACTTTGATTACTTTGAAAGTAAAACTACCTGTTCATCTTTTCACCATTTATCAATTGGAGAATGGCTAATATTTTTATAAACTCAGTTCACTATATATTTGGGAAATGAAGCCTTTATCTGAGAAACTTGCTTTAAATTTTTTTTCATGGTTGAGATTACTATGTATTTCCTTCCACTCCATTTTGTCTCCTTTCACACTGTCCATCTTCAAAAGTGTTTTGTTTCTGACAACTGAATCCCCCAATCTACCCTCCCTTCAATCAACTACCCTCTTTCTTTTATACCCTTACCCTCCTATAGGGTAACATAGATTTCTATACCTAAGTATTTATGTAAGAATACAAGTTATTCCAGAAGAAGCTGGGCATAGACCAACATCTGACACCATATACCAAAATAAAGTCCAAATGGGCACACAATTTAGATAAAAGATGGATACAATAAGCAAATTAGGGGAGCAAGGAATAGTTTATCTGTCAGATTTATGGAGAATGGAGGAATTTATGACCAAACAAGAGTTGGGGAACATTATGAAATGCAAAATGAATAATTTTGATTACGTTAAATTAGAAAGTTTTTGCACAAACAAAGCAAATGCAACCAAGATTAGGAGGGACCCAGAAAACTGGGAAAGAATTTTTACAACCAGTGTCTCTGATAATGACTTCATTTCTAAAATATATACAGAACTGAGTCAAATTTATAAGAATACAAGTCATTCTCCAATTGATAAATGCTCAAAGGATATGAACAGGCAGTTTTCAGAGGAAGAAATTAAAGATATCTATAGTCACATGAAAAAATGCTCTAAATCACTATTAATTAGAGAAATGCAAATCAAAACAAATCTGAGGTACCACATCACACCTATCAGATTGGCTAACATGACAAAACAGGAAAATGATAAATGTTGGAGAAGATGTCAGTAAATTGGACACTAATGCATTGTTGGTGGAATTGTGAACAGATCCAACCATTCTGGAGAGCAATTTGGAACTATAAAAATGTGTATACCCTTTGGTATGCACAGCCCTTCTAGGGCTATATCCCAAAGAGATCATAAAAATGGGAAGAGGACCTGCATATATAAAAATATTTATAGCAGCTCTTTTTGTGGTGGCCAAGAACTGGAAACTGAGAGGATGCTCAATTGGGGAATGGCTAAACAAGTTGTGGCATGTGAATATAATGGAATACTGTTGTGCTATAAGAAATGATAAGCAAGCAGATTTCAGAAAAACCTGGAAAGACTTACATGAACGGATGCTAAGTGAAGTGAGTAGAACCAGGAGATCATTGTACACAGTAATAGCAGCACTGTATGATGACCGACTTTGATAGACTTAGCTCTTCTCAGCAATGCAATGATCTAAGATAATTCCAAAAGACTCATGAAAGAAAATGCCATCCACATCCAAAGAAAGAACTACGGAGTCTGAATGTAGATAGAAGCATACTATTTGCTCTTTTTTTTTGTTTTTTTTTTTCTTTCTCGTGGTTCCTCCCATTCGTTCTAATTCTTCTATGCAATATGACTAATGTGAAAATATGCTTAACAGGAATGTATATGTAAAGCCTATATCAGATTGCATGCCATCTTGGGGAAGGGGGAGGAGAGGGAGAGGGAGAAAATTTAAAACTTATGGAAGTGAATGTTGAAAAATAAAAATAAATAAACTTATTAAAAAAATAAGTTCAGTGCCTTCCTTACAATCTTCCTTTCTCAGCTCCTGCCCTCATATTGATATTCCCTCAAATACGCTAACTTCCTAGTTCCTTAATCTATTCAATTCCCATAGCCTACTCTATTCTGTCTTAGCTACACAGAGAAGCAGTTATATCCCTGAGCTTGCCATTCCCCACAAGCATTCACTTCCACATCCATGAACCCTAAAACTCCCACCTGATCACAACTTTATACCATTGTCTCTTCCCTCTGCCTTATGACTCTTAATCTTATTCCTTGTCCTCATATTGATTACTAATACTTTCAGCCCTCAGTTCTTTCCTAGGTCCTAACACGAACACTGACTTATACTGATACAGGAAAACTCGGTTCACAAAGGTGAATCAATTCGCATTTGACATTAGCATCTCATTCTATCTCCTACTACTGATCAAGCCTTACCAAATACTACTTTGGATTCCACTATCTACCTCTTTCCTTCCCTTTCATGTGACATTTAGTGGAGCTGGATAAAGTCATAGAAACATGGCAACTGGGTCTAGGACAAAATTGTTATATAATCTTAACTGGGCCCTTGTTGCAGCAAGGCAACCCTTTCACTCTGCCCTAAATGATTCATTTTCCCACTCACCACAGAAGGTATTCCATACCTTTTCAACCTTTCTTTAGCCTCCTACAACACTGTCTCTCCCAAAGTTCTCAGCTAAGAAGCTCAATTTATAAATTTATTTTAAAAATTGAGGCTATTCACTAAGAGTTCCCTCTTTTCTCCTCCTCCTCATCTCACATCATCCAGACAGACATCTTCCTCCACTATATTCTCCTTCATTCCTGTTGTCTCACATGAAGAGATAGCTCTTCAAGGTAAACCCCTCTACCTACTACTTATGGATATACACAAGTGCTCCCATACCCTCCTATCTTCTCCAGGAGATATCTCTACTTTTATCAACTCCACTCCCTCTAAACTTAACTCTCTCTCCCTATCTACTCCCTATCCATTCTTTGATGTCTACAAACATGCCCCAGTCTCTCCCATCCTTAAATAACCCTCACTTGGTCCTAACATTCCTGTTAGCTATCATCCTATATCTCTCCTCTTCTTCTCAGCTAAACTCTGGAAGAAAGCTGCTTACAATTATTGCCTTGATTTCCTCTTCTCTCACCCTCTTTAAAACTCTCTGTGGCTTCTAACCTCATCCTTCAATCAACCTATACTCTCCAAAGTGACCATTGATCTCTTGATCACCAAATGTAATGGTCTTTACTCAATCCTCATCCTTCTTGTTTTCTCTACAGGCTTTGCTACTGTTGGTCACACACTTCTGGATATTATCTCCTCTCTGGATTTCATAATTCTCCTCTACTCATTCTCTTCCTAACTGTTCCTTCTCAATATCATTTGCTGAATCTTCTTCCAGGTATGCCTGCTAACAGTGCGTGTCCCACAATAATCTGTATGGTCCTCTTTTTTCCTTTTATATCATCTCACTTGGAGAAGTCATCAGTTCGTACGGATTCAATTATCGTCTCTATGCAAATAATTCCCAAATTTAACCACTCTTCTTAGCTCCAGTTTCACATTACCAACTAACTGCCTTTGGACATCTCAAACTCAACATGAACTCATTATCTTTTCCCCCAAATCATCTACACTTCCAAATTTCTCTATCACTGTTGAGTACCACAATCTTTAGTTACCAAGGCTTACAACCTTGATGTCATGCTTTACTCTTTTCTTGTATTCTCTTCACAAGTGCAATCTGTGGCCAAGTCTTGTCCTCTCTATTGCCATGTCTCACTCACACATCCCTTTCTCTATACTCATACAGCCAACATCATGGTGCATATTTTCATCAACTCATGCCTGGTCTTGCAATAGCCTTGTAAGTGGCCCCCTTGCATCAAATCTTTTCCCCTCGCCAATCCCTACTCCAAACAGATGCCAAAGTGATTGTCCAAAATTGCAGGACTAATGATGTCACCCCTTTCCTCCATCAATTACACTATCAAATATAAAATCTTCTGCTAAGCATTTAAAGCTCTTTACATCCAGTTTGCTTCCTAGCTTTTACTGCCCTCCATACACTTTAAGATGTAGCACCACTGGCCTTTTACCTCTTCCTCACAGATGATTTCCGTCTCCCTACTCTGCCTGGAATGTTTCCCCTCCTTACTTCTGCCTCCTGGATTTTCTGGATTTCTTAAAGACTTAGCTCAAATCCTAACCTTCTACCAAGACCCTCTCCTCCATCTCCATCCCCCAGTGCCTTTTGTCTTAGAAATACTTTATATTTTATGTATATAATTATTTGCATGTTGTCTCCCCCTTGAGAATGTGAGCTTTTTGAGGGCAGGAATTTTGTTTTTGCCTTTGTATTCTGAGAGTTTAGCATAGTACCCGGCACAGTGAATACTTAATAAGTGCTTGATGACTAAAATATATCTATTTTTCAACTGTCAAATCGGAATTAAACTTATGCTTTCTATCAGAGGACACAATTAAGAACAATGAGAAGGAATTTCAGAAGGGTAGATTCAAGGAAAACTTCTCCTACATTTAAATTCATCCATAAAACAATAAATAGACTGCTTTGGGACATAGTGGGATCCCTTTTCCGGCAGTCTTCCATCAAGAAACAGGATTACTGTTTGTTAGTATGAGTATGTTGTGGAGGAGATTCTTATTCAGGTATAGATTGTACTAGATAGTGTATAAAGCCATTTCAAACTTTGAGAGTCCATGATTTGGGCACACCAACCAGTAGAGTTCTTCAGAACAGATGGGCATTCACTATAAATTTAAGTTCAATAATAAATTAAGTCAATTTGCTTTGTTTCCCTTCTTCTCACCTAGTAAATTCCTACTCTCATGCTTTAAAGTTCATCAGAAAAACTTTCCTTAAAATGGTAAGTAGTATCTATCTAATACCAAGAGCAAACAAAATCTTTAATGGGGATAAGCTAGAAGCCTTCTCATTAAGATGGGGTGGAAGAAGCAAAAGTGGCATTATCTCTACTGTCATTCAATATTGTACAAGAAATGCTAGCTATAGCAACAAGACAAGAAATCAAAGGAATGAGGATAGGCAACGAGGAAACAAAACTAACACTCTTTACAGATTACTTTACAGATACTTGCAGATTTCTAGAGAATTAACTAAAAACTAGATGAAACAACTAATAGCTTTAGCAAAGTTGCAGGATATAAAATAAAGCTACATAAATCATTAGCGTTTCTATATATTACCAACAAAGCTCAATAGGAAGAAATAGAAAGAAATTCCATTTAAAATAAGTGCAGACAATATAAAATACTTGGGAAGCTACCTGCCAAGACAAACCCAGGAACTATACAAACACAATTACAAAACATTTTTCACACAAATAAAGACAGGTTTAAACAACTGGAGAAATATTAATTGCTCTTTGAACTATGCTCAAAGGGCTATTGAACTGTGCACACCCTTTGATCGAGTAATACCACTACTAGATCTACATCCCAAAGAGATTTTTTAAAAAGGGAAAAGGAATTATTTGTACAAAAATATTTATAGCAAGTCTTTTTGTGGTGGCAAAGAACTGAAATTGAGGGGATGCCCATCAATTGGGGAATAGCTAAACAAGTTGTGGTATATGATGATTGTAACAGAATTCTATTGTGCTATAAGAAATGATGAGGAGAATGATTTCAGAAAAACCTGGAAAGATTTACATGAGGTGATGCAAAGTGAAGTGGGCAGAATCAGGAGATCATGGTACATAATAATGGTAGTAATGGATGATTTTCAACTGTGAATGACTTAGCTATTTTCAGCAATACAATGATCTAAGATAATTCCAAAAGGACTCATAATGAAAAATGCTATCCACCTCCAAAGAAAGAACTAATGGAATCTGAGTGCAGGTCAAAGCATATTATTTTTCACTTTCTCTATTTTTAATTTTTTTTTCTCTTTGGATCTGTATCTTCTTTCACACCATGACTAATATGGAAATATGTTTTGCATGACTGCATATGTATAACCTATATAACACTGCTTACTATCTCAGGGAGAGAAGAAGTAAGAGAGGAAGAGAGAAAATCTGTAACTCAAAAATTTTTTAATGAATATAAAAATTTGTTATTTTAAAAAGTCTATGACCACGAATTCCAAAGGCTTACTGGTGCTTATGCTCTCTAGGTATATAACATGAGGTGGTCATAGTTTCCTTAAGACATATCCAACCAATCAATAACTGGCATCTGCTGCTATTCTAGGCCAAAAGAACTTTTTCTGTACCAGCTCCAGGGTTCTATCTCAGCGCAAGTATATGTAGCACTTTTATAGCCATGGAATAAAAGGCCTTGGGTAACATTAACTGTCTTCTTGTATTCCTTACTGGATCACTTATGGTCTGGTACAGTACTCCATTGCATAGCTCCAAATTTTGCTATTTCCTTAATTGCTGGGAATCCTCTGGGAAAAAAAAGCTTGTGCTTCTAAGGGTCAAATTTTTTTGAGGGGGGACCCTGACTGTATTACACATTTCATAGACGTTTGTCAGAGCTGGTGCTACACAATAAAATTTATACCCACTGATGGTATACTCTTCAGTAGAAGTCTCAGAAGTCCCTATATGCTGAAAATATTAGCACCTCCATTACCAGTTTATGGCTGCATGCGCCCATTCTTTTTCCTCTGACTAGGCAGCACGGCATATTGCAGTTTTTTTCTTTTAGGAGTATACAGCATCTGACACATTTTTAAAAAAATGTAAATTCCATTTAGTGCTTACTCTTGAAGCACAGTAAGTTAAAACCAAAGGGTAGAATGAAATGTTATGGGAGGAAGCATATTAAAAAGCATTATTAAATTAACGTGGCAAATGGCATGGAACGCATTTCCCTTTTTCCAAAGCTAAGCTTTGCTCAATGGCAAAAGGTTTGTGTCCAATAAGTAAAGATTACTTAAATTTTCCAGAGACTTTAAAAGGGCATTTGAATATGATTCATGGGCAAAAAAACAAAAACAAAAAAAAATCTTTCAATGTTCTTTCATCTGGTCAATGTCAGGAATGTGTACAGTACAATGTACAATCAACAATGCTACAGACTGGGTATTTTTCTTGCTGCTATAGTTGCAAAAAGTATCATATGTTGTGATTGGGAAAACAAACATTTTTATGATTTCAAGTCTTCCAAAGCATGTCATGGTCTATAATAGTAGCTGTAAAAATGGATATTTTCAAACACTCTTCCTTCACTTAACCTCCCAACCAACATGGGAAACCATTAGATAAAGCAGTACAATTAACTCAGGGCACCCCCTACAAAAGCTTACACAGTTCTCTGCTACTTATTATGCAAACAACCTGGGAGACTCATTTTCCTTGCAAAGCCACAGGAGGGGTAAATTATTGAGATAAGTAGATTATTGGAGAAAGAGTTACACTCAGAAAGCCCTAGAAAATGATTGAACCCCAGGAATTTTATCCTTCAAAATCCTTTGCCCCTGATAGGGCACATTCATTTTTTACCATTTTCTGGATAATCTGAAATAAAGAACTTTCATTAGAACCAATAAATACACCCTCCCCAATGTATTTTCCTTTAATTTTTCAAAAGTGTCTCGATGAGAAACAGCCACAGTTATCTAGCAAATAAGCAATCAGGTTGAGCAACCATGATGGCCATTAATATACACTGAGCTGAGAACAACAAAAAAAGCTCTATAATTAGCAAAAGAAAGCAAAAGCTTTAACAACCCAAATCTAGTTAACCAACAGACCTTTTTGATAGTGTCCTTTAATCTCTTCCTTCTATTCCCAGCTAAAGTTCCAACTTTTATAAGAAGGCTTTCCCAATCCCCTTTAATTTTAGTGCCTTCATTATGTAATTATCCCCAATTCATCCTGCAGATATCTTTTTTTTTTTTTTTGAACACAGCTGTTTACATATTGGTTCCCCCATTAGACTGTGAGATCCTTGAGAGCAGGGATTGGTTTTTCTTTGAATCCCCAGGGCTTAGCAAAGCAGAGTACAAGCCACATAGTAGGCGCTTAATAAAGATCTGTTAAGGGGCAGAGTCAAGATGGCAAGTGAAGGTAACGTTTTTTGCCTTAGTTCTTCCACAACCTATCCTTAACAATTTATAAAGCATGCCAGACTGAGCTGTGATTGGGAAATCAAAGAAAAAAATGAGAGTGAGTCATTTTTCCTGTTCAGGACAGTTTAGGAAGCTAGACAGAGAAACTCTGGGGTACATGCTGGCCAGGAATGTAGGGGAGCAGCAGCACTGCAACAGCAGAAGCCTCAGTGGGCTGTGGCAGCAGTAGTGGCAGGGAGCAACCCAGTATGTAGGGATAGTAAGAGGACCGAATGCCTGGGTAGAAAGGCATCTTCCAAGAAGTGAGAAGAATTTAACACTAACATAAAGTCTGGTGTTACAAGTAGGCTGGAAAAAAAATAGCAAACAAAAATAGAACCTGACCATAAAAACCTACCCAATAAAACTGACAGAGAAGCTTAAATCACAAACACAGACAACAATGACTTGAAAACATCTACAAGCAAGACCTCAAAGAAAAATTAAGATTGGACATAAGCCCCAAAAGAATTACTTGAAGAGTTGAAGAGACTTTTTAAAAAAATTTAAAAATCAAATAGGCATGCTAGAGGGAAAATTGACAAGAAAAAAATGAGTTAAGTAAGGAAATTATGAAAAGATAATGAACACCTTAGTAAAAAAGATACAAAGAAATATTGAAGATAGTAACTCCTTAAAAATCAGAATTGGCCAAAGGGCCAAAAAGGCAGGCGCGCGCGAGCACACACACACACACACACACACACACACACAATACTAAAGAAAAAAATAACTCCTTAAAAATGAGAATTGGCTAAGTGGAAGCTAATGACTCTGTGAGACATCAGGAAACAATAAAACAAATTCAAAAGACTGAAAAAATAGAAGAAAATGCGAAATGCATCATAGGAAAAACAAGTGACAGAGAAAACAGGTCAAAGAGATTTAAGAATCATTAGACTACCTGAAAATAAGGAACAAAAAAAATCTAGACATTAAATTTCAAGAAATTAAAAGGAGAAATTGCCTATGTGTGTGCATGTATGTATGTATGTGTGTGTGTATATATATATATATATATATGAATTAGAAAGCAAAGGAGACATTGAAATAATCTACCAATTACCTCCTGAAAGAAATTCCAAAATGAAAACTCCCATGAATGATATATTCAAAATCCAAAACTCTCAGGAGAAAATACTAACAGAAGCCCAAAAGAAATAATTCCAATACTACAAAACCACAATCAGGATCATACAATATTTAGCAGCTGATATTGCAAAGAAATGGAGGGTTTGGGATATGACATTTCAGAAGGAAAAGGAGCTAGGATAACAATCAAGAATAACCTATCCCCCCCCCCAAAAAAAACTGAGTATAATTCTACAGGGAAAAAAATGGCCTTTTGATGAAAAAGAGGATTGTCAAGCATTCCTAATGAAAAAAGACCAGAAATGGATAGATAATTTAACATTCTAACACAAGAATCCAAAGAAGCATAAATGGGTAAACATGAAAGAGAAATCAAAAGGCACTAAACAAGGTTAAACTGTTTACATTCCTATATGGGAAGATGATACATGTAAACCAGCAGAACTTTAACATCAGAAGCACTAAGGGAGTCTACTTAGAGGGAATCAGTGGTTATTCTACTATTTTGGAATGATTCAAAAGACAGAACAGTGAGAAAGAGGGATTCAGTGGGAGGAGAGGAAAGGAAAAGAATGAAGAAAATCATGTCAAATAAATAAGACACGAGGGGAAGAATTTATACAATAGAAGAGGGGATGTGGGGAGGCAGGTAACACTTGAAAGTCACATACAATTGGGTATAGAAATTCATCTTATCCAAAAGGGAAGTAAGAAGGAAAGGAGTTAAGAGAAAGGCAGAAAGGAGATGATAATAGAGGGTAAATTAAGGGAGGTGAAGTGAAGAAAGAAAGAAAGAGAAGAACCTTCAGAGGGATCCATTCAAAGGAGAGCCATAAAATAGAAGATAATCCAGCAAAGAGGAAAGAGGCGAGGCTAAGGGAACCAAGAAAGAGAGCTGTACCATGGAAACCAAAGGAGGAGGAAATATCTAGGAAGAAGGAGCAATCAACAGTATGTGAGGCTACAGAGCATTTAAGGAAGAGAAGGACTGACAGAAAAAGGCATTGGAATTAGCACTTAAGCAACCATTGGAAAGCTATTCAGCAACATGGCAGAGTCAGAAACTGGATTGCAAAGAGTTGAGAAGTGAATATAGACAGTTCTCACTTTATGTAGATTTGCATTACATTAATCTGACTTTATGTAAAGAATTCTTAAAGAAATCTGCATTCCAAAAAAAAAAATACCACCTACATTAACTTTACTCTTCTCTATCTCTCACCTGGCCCCTCCACTTGAAAGTCTGGTTTCCTTTCCTCTCCCCTGCCAAAAAACCCTAATAAATAAATTGGGGGAAAGACTGTCACTGTGGCCAGATGTGAGGCTTGGCTTGAGATGTCCATTCAAGTGAGAAGACCTTTGCCCACTCTGCCCTTGTATCTTGCTTCTTTTTTTTTTTGGCTATGCTCAGGTACTGCTTATCACAGGGTGGGGGTACAGTAGGGTGGAGGGTATCTGACCCCCAAGTGTCTACTCCTGTGTTCTTACCCTCAGTTAGGCCGGGCCCCATGTAGCTGTCCATCACCCCCACCCCCCACCGTGTGCTCCCATTCTCACTTCTCTGTCCCTGGCCTCCACCTGTCCTTGAATCCCGTGCCAGTGAGCTAATTCTCATTATGTGAAGATCACTTTGTGTAGATTGGTCCACTTACATAAAAGCAAGAACTATCTGAAGGTGATACTAAAGCAGAGGTAAAAAGTTTGCAGTGGAAGGGCAGAAAGATAGGCTATATTGCTGCACAAACTTCAGGCAAAATTCTGCATTTAATCTGGCATTTGCTTAATTTGTAACAAGACATAAATCTAAATAATTGTTCCTTAAACATACCCTACTTGCAAGGCTATGTTTGTTGATACTGCTCAAAGCATTTCTAGAACTCCTCTCTGAGTACTACCTTCAGAATCTGTGGCAAATTCTTTTTTATTTCTTCAATGGCAGTAAATTCTCATCATTTGAGGATAGTTTGGATTTTCAGGAAAAAAGCCAGGTCATTCTGAGTCAATTCTGGTGAATAATGTGGCTGATCATGCTAAGGACCACTTAAGGTTTGTTTTTAGTTGTTGTTAGAAATGAAGGGCAATGATATCTCTAGCTCTCTCCTCTCATACTTGTTTCTTCCCCCAAAAGAAAAAGAAAAACTAATCATAGTAGCAAATAAATATAATCCTTCTAAACAAATCCCCACATTGTCTTTGGGCAAAAATGTATTTCTCATTCTTTATCTTGTATCTATTCCTTAATGTGCTGCTTCCCCTGCCCCCACCCACCATTTTTTTTGTCCTCCTGGAATCACCAAAACTGTTCCTAGACCTTTTGGTTTATTTACTCCTTCAATTACTTCTGAAGATATGAGGTTTCTTCTGAGAAGACATATTTCTTTTCCTCCTCTTATAATAGAAACACCTCATCATTATATATAGTCCCACCAATTATTCAAATGCATTTACCTTTTATATTTCTCTTAATCTATATTTGAGGACTCATAAATATTCCATCTTTGATTTAACCTTCTTGATTCTTGGAGATTTTCACTACAAGAAATCTACACTATTTCAATTTATCACTCTTACAAAATGCTAATTTTATTTTGCAATAGTGGTAAGAAAAACTTTTCAGGGTTATACAGTGGTCAGCTTTCCATATTTTTCTTTCCTGGCAAAATTATTTTCTTTGAGACCAATAATTTTAAATATTGGCTTTTTACCCTCCCTATAGTTTCTGTCCCATTGACAAATAAAGGAATAGTATTTGGTCTATACAAGCTATACCTCTATCAAAAGATTAATCACTTTCAAATTCCCATAGCTATGCCAAAAATATTTTTCATGCTGAATATTTTTGAATACTAGTTTCATGTTGGGAACATATTTTGGTGCCATCTCAAAGGAGATTCTGATGGGGTGCTTGGGTGCCTGTGCTTGGACATCAATACCAAAATCACAGCTCTCCCTAGCTTCAAAACATTGGCCCTAGAAGTTTCTCTCCAGCAAAGCAGGGCGGCATGCCCTTGAAAAACACTTATCTCTCCTCCTGATATTGCAGCCAGCTGTACCTATAGAATTTATTAGTTTGGATTCCCTGTATATGTGCTGAACTGGCTGGGTACTAGAACATAACAATATTTACTACTTACTAACCTTACTGATATGTATCCTAGACACAGTCATATGTATACTCTCTTACATTTATCTTGTCTAACAAGACAATGACAGAAGCAGCATGGATATTTCCAGTTGGCCCTGACCATTGACTTAGTGATGTTTCAGACCTAAAAACACACCTCCATGTAGCCCTCCCACCTTGGGCTATTTCCCAGTGAACTCTGGGTAAGATGCCTACGCAGTAGTTACAAAAAGTACATGTTCCTTTAAGAACTGACCACCCCTTAACCACTCCCTAATCCTACCCCAAAACACCTAATTAACATATTTGGCAGGTTTTACCATCAAATGTCCTTTATAAACATTAACTGCACCCCTGTAAGGTTGCAAGTTCCCTAAGAACTCTTGCCCACTGAAAAGCATAATAAATCTTTGCCACCTTGACTTAAAGAATACTTGAATCCATGAATTCATTCCAAACAGCCCTGACCCTCTCCAGTACTCAGGTCCTTGAGGGGTATTCCCCCTCTACTACCCTGTCTGGGAACTCCAGTTTTGGGGTTCCCAGACCTCATCTCCCAACCCTCAACATTTCCATCCTCTGATCTAAAAATTAAAATTTAGGTTTAATTTTTGGATAAGTCAAGGTCACAAACAAGAACATCAGGTCTGCTTGAGTTATTAAATGAGTATCAGAGGATGGAAATTACTGTCTACTAGATCTTTTAAACTGGATATACCATAGAAATCTCAAATTAAACATTTCCAAAGCAGAATTCATTATTTTTTCCTTCAAACCCACTTCTCTTTTAAAATTCATTATTTTTTTTGGACACCACCATCTTTCCTATTATTCAACTTCACAACTTTACTATTATCTTGGATTCTGTACTTCTCTCATGCTACATATTGAATTTCCTCCCTACAAACTAGTACTTTTCTCCAACTCAAAAACGAACCAAAAAAAACCATCTTTGTACTTATTTTCAATGCATTTATAATATGTATATATCTTCTCTAATAGAATGTAAGTCCCTGAGGGGAAGGATTTTTCTGTCTGTGTATCTCTAACATCTAACATTGTACCTGGCACACAGCAGGCACTTAGTAAATGCGGAATGATGGACTGTCGTGGGCCCAGTGGGTATGATGTTATGACTTCCTCCATTTGGGTTTAGCAGCTCAGGTTTATGAACAAAGAGGTGGGATGGTGGTGGTAACATAAGTTTAAGGATTGGAAGGAGACAAATTTTGATAGGACAAAGCCATTTCCACTAGAAAAACTGTGTAATGTTATTTGTCAAG
This sequence comes from Phalanger gymnotis, assembly GCA_028646595.1. NCBI lineage: Eukaryota > Metazoa > Chordata > Mammalia > Diprotodontia > Phalangeridae > Phalanger > Phalanger gymnotis. Next base: position 203,448,413 of record CM053627.1, read on the forward strand.
AAGCTTCAGTCACTTCTCAAAAATGGCTAGATTATTGCATGTGAGACACAGGGAAGGTAATATCAAGGGTGGGATTAATTCATAGTTGCTGAAAGGAAAAAATATATTTCAAAGTCATCTCTCCCTAGCATGAGGAAATTATTTCTGCTTCACCAAAGGAGATGATAAACAGTATTTTGTTGGATGAGTGGTTTAGAAAAAATATTAAATAACAATTTTTAAAATATAATGAGGGTGAAGCAGAGAATAATTTCAATTCTTCAAATAATCTCAAGTAGGTCTTTTATATGCTTTAAAAGGAAGAATTGCCAAATTTAAGAATAATCTCTAAGACTAGGTAAAAAATTTAGCACCAGACAAAGATAAAATCATCCATGACTTAGATGTTCATATAATCTAAGAGTTAGAAGAGACCTTAGAGAAGAATTCCATCTACACCACAAAACCGACAAGTGGCCATTCAACTTTTGTTTAGGGTCTTCAAGCTCGCCACAATCTCCTGAAACAACCCATTTAACTTTTGGTTACCTCTAATTCTTTCGAAGTGGCCTGAATGTAATTCTAAACAATCTCTACCCATATGCCCTCAGGAACCCATCAGAATTACTCTAATCCTTCTTTGATACACGGTCCCCAAAATACCTGAATATAATTATTATTTCTCACCATGCCTTCTCTTTATCAGGCTACACATGCCCAGTTCTTTCAACTTAGACTCCCACAGCATGAACTCAAGGACTTTTACCAAAATGGTTGCCCTCCTCTGCACTCTATCTAGCCAATCAATGTTCACTGTAAAATGTGAAAGTAAACAACTTGAGATTTTCAGGAACTAAATCAAGCATTCAGCAGCATGTACTAATTTGCTAATGCTGTTCTCCTATGCCTAGAATAACCTCCCTTCTCATATTTGCTTAGACAAATGCCATTCATCTTCTTTTAAGATAACGGTTTTCTCTTTCTATTTTTTTTCCTCCTAGAGATGGGGTATCTTATTTCATTATTATTCTTTTTCTTGAAAGTTGTATTTCTTATATTTCCATTGTTTGTAGTACTTGAAAGTCAAATAATTTGCTCACAATTTTGGTGGGGGACAGGAATGCTTTGAATGTCTCTACTTTACTAACCATATATATTTTTTCGGTGATAACTAAGTTCAAGTTTATAGGGTACATTATTTTGAGTTGTAGCTTGCACTCCTTGAGTTTTTTTTTAAATATGCTACACTATTCCATTCCTTTCTGTGATTTCTGTTGGGTGCAGGATAGGCTTTCCTTTACATTTGAAAGTCTTCTTCCTGGCCACTTGCAGAATTTGGGATCTGCAATTGGAATTGCATCTTACAATTTGAAGCATAGAGTTTTTTTTTTCCCTTGAAGGCAATATGTGGATTCTTTTGATAGGTTTTTGCTTCCTGTATTCAGAATTTCTGAGATGTTTTCTTGTAATATTTCCTGTACCACGGTTTCTCAGGTTTTTCAATTTGTCATGTTCTTCTGGAAGATCTATAATCTTTAAGCAGCCTCTATACATCCCATTTTAAAGATCAATTATTTTTCTGGTAGAGAGATCATGTGATCTTCTAACAATACTGCCTTTTGTTTCTCTATCTCCACCATTTTTTTTTTCACTTCAGCGAATTTGTATTCCCAGTCTGTTATTTCTTTTGATTATCTGGAAAGGCTTATCACTATGGATTCAAGTTTTCTATTCTACTAATCGGGCCATAAATTTTTCCATGTATTCCCTTCTACATTTAATCTCAAGATTCTGATTTCTCTGAAAACCTCCTGCTCCATTCTTTTTTGGGGAATCCAGAGATTGGGTCTTTCCTCAGGCATCTGCTTCATTTTTTTTTCTATCTTACAATATTCATTTAGAGAGCTTTGTAATCTTTTGAATATTTTGGTACTCACTATCCTTTCTGAATTTATTGACCTCTCTTGATTTAGTATTTTTAAATGAAAATATCTGATTTCTGTGCTTTTGATAGCATTTATCCCCAGGGCCGGACCATAAGATTTCTTCCCAGGTTAGAAAATTTACTTTTTTTAATATACTATACTAGAGTTTCAAGGATGGGGGATGGAGGGAGAAAGAACTCTCCTCAAATGAATTCCAATTCCCTTTTCTTTCACTTGGTGCAGCCATGCATACTAGCCCCCTGCCCCAGTTCCCTCTGTTCTTTAATTCTGACTGGTATGAATTAGTATCTATTGCATTTTTGTGTGATCAACAGAAAGCAAAACAGATGACCGGAGCAGAGCTCTTGTGTTGTCTAACTTAGAGGCCACTCCAGGCAGCAGAAACCTGATTTATCTCATATATCCTTCTTCTCCACATAAGAAGATGTATAATGATGATGATGCATAATGCTTATTGTAACATGGCAAATACTCAGAGCATATGAACAAGAATAATACAAAATAAGGTTGCAAAGGTGAAGAAATGTCAAACTGTGGCACCTTGAATGCCAAGCAAAGGAATGTGAACTGCTCTTGGTATATATAACTGGAAGGCATTAAAAACTTTTTAAAGAGGAGTAAACAAGACTAACTATACATAAAAAATATTTTGGGGGTAGCAATATGGAATATAGATTTGAGAAAGGAAAGAAAGGCTTCTATTAAAAGGTATCTAACACGGAACCCCTTCCTTCTTCTGCACTGTATCAATTTCTTTTTTTTTTTTTGTTCCCTGCTGAGATTTTTCAACAATTTGGACACTGTTTTTCATTGGTGTCCAATTTGCTTAAGTGAGAATGTTCTGATTTGAAATGGTGATGAAGACTGTATTCCTTCAGAACAGCTATTATTTTTCAGCAAATGAGACACAATATTTTGTCTCTTGTGTAAGTAAATGAGTATCTATTTATCTACTCTGGATTAAACATTCTACGTCCTGATCTGATCTTTTGTTTCTTTTTGTCAAACATTTTACAGTCACCCCCAAAACTTTTATGTTAGAACCAAAAAACCTACATAGCAACTGCTCACATAGAAAGAAATAATGAACTGAGCGTTTGACCTTAGAGAGGGCACAGGGTGGTGGCGCACTGAGGGAGGGGAAGAAGTCCTTGCACTGCTGCCGCTCATTACATAGAAGGCGTTAGATGCGTTGGCATGTGGCTGCAGTCGCTTTGACCCTGTTCAGTGCCAGTAACAACTAAAAACACAGCGAAAAGATATGACTCTCGCTCCTCTCCAACAAGAGGCAGACTGATGATGGTTCATTGCCAAGGGTCACATGACAAACAGGAGAGTGTGTATAGTGGTCAGGGAACCAAAAATGAAGAGGTTAAAGAAAAATGATGATGGCAGGGAGCCATAGATTTCTAGGGGCCCTAGGGGTGACCCCAAAATACCTACTCCGGGTCCTGCTGAAAGAATTCGACTCAAGCCTTCTCAGCCAAGGAAAAAAACAAAGTTTATTAAGGGTTTGCCATAATGGGATGCCTTTAGAAATCCCACCCTTTATGATGCTTGTTTTCACAAGTGGGTGTGTTGGTAAACAAAATGGGCTTTTAGCAGTCAGTTCAACCAAGTGCCCTTGAAGAGTTTGGCTTTTGTTTCCTTGATTAGATTTGGCAGTCCTTGGTGACCTCCTTGCCTCAGGGGAGGACCTAGTTTACACATGAGTTTGAGTGACATGTTTGGGACATCAGAGGCTTTTAGACCTCGTGGGTTTAAGTGGCCTCTTTGTGACAATTCTAGGTCACGTGGGTGAGTCGTATGTGTGATTCACCCTTGACCCTTCAAAAGATATAAAACCAAGGGTTGGCGTTCTCTTTTTCGAAGCTCTTACCCACAGCCTTGGTGGCGCACCGTGACTCTGGGCTAGCCCTTGTTATGAGCTCCTGGGCTGAACCTAGATGTTGGTAACTATGAATTGTATTTGGTCTGTCTGTCGATGTTTGTAATTAGTTTGTATTTGCTCCAAAGTTCAGGGTGCTGGCTTTTCCCCCTGAACTAAGTGAGTGGTATTTGTATGCTGAATTAAAGTAAACTTGTCAACCCCTTAATGTTGCTTTCCTTAGTAAAGCAGATCAAAAGAACTTGGGCTTTTGCAGCATGCTGGTAGCGTGCTTGTTGTTGGGCTTGTGTTTGTCTTTCACCCCCAAAACAGCTGCTAGCCAGATTGTTGGAACAGCGGGCCAGATTCAACCTACTGAGCTAGATTGAATCTGAGCTGCACTGTATCAATTTCACACCTATATAACCCTGTCCATATAAGAGATGAAGGAAACAAACATTTATTAAGCATCTACCATTTCTAGGCACTATGCCAAGTATTTTATAAATATTATCTAATCTGATCCTCATAAGGCCAGTATGTAGGTGCTATTATTCCCATATCATAGTTGAGGAAATTGGTACGGACAAAAGTTATTTTTTATTGCTGCTGTTCAGTTGTTTTCAGTCTATTTCAGGTTTTCTTGGCAGAGATACTGAAGTGGTCTGCCATTTCCTTCTCCAGCTCATTTTAAAGATGAGGAAACTGAGGCAAACAGGGTGAAGTGACTTACCCAGGGTCACACAGCTAGTAAGTGTTTGAGACCATATTCAAACTCAGGAAGATGACTTCTTGAGGCCAGATTTGAATTCAGGAAGATGATTTCCTGACTCCAGGCCTTGTACTCTATCCACTGTGCTACCTAGCTGCCCTAATGGGTGTTGTCCTTCATTCTCAAAAAGGACCAAAATGACATCACTATACTAGAGTCAAGTTACAGTGTGTCCTACTGTGGCTGATCAGACCAATACAAGCTTAGAATGGTCAGGCACAAATAGTCCATGTGAACATTTGGAGCAGATTCTCTAAATTTGCACATCATCTTGTGTTTCTTTTGAGTTACTTCAATTCTGCATTGCTCACACAGCATTGCACCTTCTCTGATGTGGGTACACCACGATGAGTGATCCTATGCAAATGTCTCCCATGTCACACAATCAATTCCAAAATTCTTAAGAGAAACCTTAAAAGTGTCCTTGTATCACTTCTTCTAACCACCATGTGAACACTTGCCTTGTAGGAGTTCTCCCTAAAACAGTATTTTTGACAAGCATAAGTTTTGCATTTGAACAACATGGCCAGCCCATTGGAGTTGTGCTCTCTGAAGTAGAGTTTGAATGCTTGGCAGTGTAGTTTGAGAAAGCACTTCAGTGTCTGGTATCTTATCCTGCCAGGTAACCTTCAGAATCTTCCTAAGACAATTCAAATGGTAGTGATTCAGTTTCCTGGCATGGCACTGGTAGGCTGTCCATGTTTCACAGACAGACAACAATGAGGTCAGCACCATGGCTCTGTAGACCTTCAGTTTGGCAGTCAGTCTAATATCTCCTTTCTCCCACACTTTCCTTCAGAGATTCCCAAAACACTGAGCTATTTCTGGCAATGCATGCATCAACCCTCATTATCAATGTGTACATGCCAGGAAAGTACACTACCAAGGTAAGTGAACTTATCCACAGCATTTAAAACTTCTCCATTTGCATAACCAATGGTTCCACATATGGATGGTGTGGTGGTGGTTGATGGAGCATCTGTGTTTTCTTACTGTTAATTGTTAGGCCAAAGTTAGCACAAGCAGCAGAGAATTGCTTTGTTGCATCTTAGCTGCAGAGGCTGCATTGAGTGCACAATCATCTGCAAACAGAAAAGCATGCACCAACCCTTCTTCCACTTTGGTCTTGTAGCCTTTTCAAGTTGAAGAATTTACCATCAGTGCAAAAGCTGATGTTGATGCCATGTTCATCCTCATTGAAAGCATTTGAAAACATCATGCTAAAAAGCACGGAAGCAAGCACACAGCCTTGTTTCACTTCACTGATGACTGAGAAGACATGAGAGCATTGTCCATTATTCAGAATTTGGCAAGCACGTTGTCATAAAATTAACGTACAATGCTGATGAACTTCTCCAGGCAACCAACTTTTGACATAATTTTCCATAAGCCCTCATGACTGACAGTATCAAAGGCCTTGGTCAGATCTACAAACGTTGTGTACAGACCTCTGTTCTGCTCCTGGCATTTCTCCTGGAGTTATTGAGCAGCAAACACCATTTCAATCGTTCCTCAGTCCTTTCTAAAGCCACACTGGCTCTCAGGTAGATGACCATCTTCCAGGTGAAGGATCAACCTATTAAGGAGGACCTTGACAAGAATCTTGCCAGCAATGACTAAGAGAGAACTCCCCCCGCCCCCATGATTGTCAGAGGACAATCTATTTCCTTTACCTTTATATAGATGGCATCCTTGAACTCCTGGAAAGAGGGGATAATCTCTTCTTGCTACATAACCTGGAAAATTTCATTCAGCTTTTGAATGAGCAATGGACCTCCTATCTTGTAAATCTCAGCTGGAATAGAATCAGCACCAGGTGCTTTGCCAAACAAAAGGAGCCTAATGGCATTCAAAACCTCTTCTTCTGTTGGCATTTCAGCTAGGGAGGAACTGACTTCAACCTGAGACAAACTGGAAGTGTTCAGCCCATCTCTCTAGGTTCATGTCTTTATTACTAACCAATGTGGCTCCATCAGCACTGATTAGTTGAGATGAGAAGCATCATAGGTCTTTGGCTCATAAATAGCCTTCAGAGCACTTTGGATTGTTACTATCAGCATAAAACTCAATTTTATCTGACTTCTTACTGAGCATCTAAGCTTTGTTTGTACTTTTGATGGAATTAAATGCTGCTTTCTTAGAGATGGATGAACACACCCTGCTAGTAAACTCTGTGGAGTTCTCGTTTTTCATTTAGCAGCTTCTGATTTTCCTCATCATTTTCATCAACCCATTCTTGGTGTTTGCAAGTGTTCTGACCCAGATAAGCGAATGCAGTGCTGTACTGTAATCTCTGAAAGCTGCCCACTCCTTTTCTGCTCCACTGTTGCCAACTACGTGTTGGCTCAACTTTCCCTCCAAGTTAGCAACAAATTGTTCCCTCTCAGAGAAGAGCTCTAATCTGTTGACATCAATTATTCTGGCAATTGTTTTGCCTTAGGGATGCCACTTTTGTTGAATGCAAATATTTAGCTTAGAGAGGATAAGTCTATGATCAGTCCAGCACTCTGCACCACACATTGCCTTCATCACTGTCATATCCTGTCTGTCTCTTCTCCTTACAATCACATAGTCTATTAAATGCCAAAATTTGCTGCAAGGGTACATCCATGAAGTTTTATTGCATTTAGGTAAATAGAAGATAGTGTTGGTGATGAGGAGGTCACGAGACACACGAGTCTTCAGTTAGTGACCATTGCTGTTGTTATTTCCAACTCCATTCCTCCTTATGACTCCCCGCCAAGTCTGGTAGTCTGAGCCTACTCTAGCATCAAAGTTACCCTGAATTATAAGCTTGTCCTCTTTTTGGCACATTGATGATAAGGGTCTCCAGATCTTCATAAAATTTTCTTTGACCTCATCAGGGTTTGTCATGGTGGGAGTATAGGAACTGATGATGGTGGCATGATGCTTTCCTACAAGTGGCAATTGCACTGTCATGAGCCTGTCATTCACTCCTTTTGGTAGGTATAACAAGTCTGTTGACTAGATTAGTTTTGATTGCAAAACCTACACTAGCTTCACAGTGCTCCCCTTCACTGCAGCCACTCCAGAAAAACGGTGTATCCAGCTCCAACTTCTGTAAGCTGACCTTCATTTGCCAGCCTTGTTTCACTTAGGGTGCTATTTGGATGCGATACCTGCTCAGTTCTCTTGCAACAAGAGCTGTTCAATTTTCAGGTCTACTGGATTTTCTGTTGTCTATAAATGTGTGCACATTCCGTGTGCTGATGGCAAGTGAAATCATCTCTGCAGATGTTTTTGTACAGTTTTTTGTGTTTTGACCACAGGGTGAGATCCCTGACTGCCACAGTAATCAGGCCAGGGTTGTGTAAGCAGACAGTTTTTTAGAGCATCTTTTCTAGCCCCTTCCTTACACCAGGAGGTGAGCAGTATGATCCTTAAAAGGCTGCTCAGACATCCAGGAGGCTGCCAAATCCCACTGCTGCTTCCAGTGAGATGACCCTATGGTCTGTGTGCAGGATTCTGACTACAGCTCCTAGTGTATCTGCACCTGCTGCTCTGTTACCTGCCCCTCACCACAGGACTTTGAGATAGGTAGAAATGGTAAAATGGTATGGGTAATGGTATCTTTTGATTCGTGCCTAAGTTGGATTTAAGTGATGCAGAGTTGCACAAAGTTGTGAGCCTCACTCTCTCCTCCAGGGTCATCACAGTCCAGCGATGGACACATCCAGTCCAGAATCAAGACGACTGGTGATAGCTCAAGATGCAGTATGACCGTGGCATCTTTGACGTCTAATCAAGTTCTAAGTGCTCCACAGTGCTTCGGTTGCCTTCATGGCCACTGGAACAAATTGTTGTCACCTGCCCATTCCATCTGGGGAAGTCTTCACATGCTTGGGGTAGACACCCCTCCCAACTCACCAACAGGTTTGAAACCTCATGGTTACCCTCAACCTGGTTTAGCCCACCTGCTGAAATGGTTTATCAGGGTGTGGACACTGCTCATGCTAGAGCTTCTTGAAGCCACAGGTGGATACCAAAGGTGGAAAGTAGCCCTGAAAAGAGCTCAGCAGCCTTCACACCAGAGGTACTAGTCTTCCCTGAACACACCCTATACCCCAGCTGCCCTAATAGAAAGAAATTAAGTGATTTACATAGCCTGAACCTTTAATACAGGCCTACTTAATTAGAAAATAACAATTTTTTAAAGTTCTGGACCATTTATTCTGGATTTTTTTAAAAAAAGATCATTTATATTCATTTTTCTAAATGCTTACATTGAATCTTCTGCTACTTACCAAGTCTTGCATCACAGTGAAGATGTATATAGCCTTCATTAATTCATTCAAAAAACATTAATAAAGTACTCTATTATGTCGTGGAAGATGTACAGTCTCAAAAAACATATAGTGCCTACTCTTCCTCTTAATTAGAATTTATAATTCTGTATCTAATTTGTAAAGAGCATATTCACTAGTCAGGTAGCTACTTATCTCCCCTATGTAGCTAATCCTTGTGAAGAATTAATTTTTAAAAGTTACACTTTTTTCTGCCTGCCTTCAGTTATTGCTATCATATAGTTCTGCCTTTTTGTTTGTTTTGCTTAAAAACTTAAAGTGAAATGCCAATAGTATGTAGCATAATTTCTTTTATTCTCTTCCTTCTTTTCTTTATTAGCAGTTACCCCTACATATCTAATAAATGCTTGATGAACTGAATCTTTAACCAATGCCTCAAGATAGCATAACAGAAAAAATGCTTGACTGGGAGTTAAGAGAGACCTATGCTCAAATACCATCTCTGACAATGGCTCTGGTCCAAGTCACTCAACTTTGCCAACCTTGTATATTGTATACTGATACTGTAGGGATCTATAGAGTATTAAAGTATATGTAAATGTCACTTATTGTTATTACTACTAGCACGGCATTTCCTCTCTTCATAGGATCAAAGACTTGGAAAAGACCTTAGAGTCTATCTAGTCCAAGTCCTTTATCTTATAAGGCTCCCTTTTAGTACTAGGCATTAATTTTTGACCCCACCCTGAATGATAGTATATCGTTCAAGGTCTTTCTCTCCAATTCCTTGAATGGCTGCAGTTCCTATGTTACTCCTACTTCTCCTCTTCCTTTATGCTCTTCACCTCTGACCACATACATGTTTTTTGCAATATTTCTTTCCTCCTAAGTTGATTTTCAGTTGCTTCAGAAGCTCTTGCAACTTGCTCCCTTTCACTAGAAGTGTCTCTTTCCCCTCTCCTAAAAATGGGCCCTTTCCAACATCTAATCCAGAGGATAAGCATTGGCTCTTTAGTAAAAAGACCTAGGTTCATGGCCCACCTCTGCAACTTACTACCTGTGTAACCTTGACCAAATCACTTAAACTCCCTGGGCTTCTCTTTCTGTGTCTCTACAAGGAGGGGGTTAGACTAGATGACTTCTGAGGTCCTTTCCAGCTCTAGGGCTATGATTCTATGATAAAAATTCTTGTGGACAAGAAGTCCCTTTTGATGCCCACCTTTTAAATTTCAATCCCAGCAGCTCTTAAAGCTTGAACTACTGATAACATCTTTCCTTAGATATTTTTTACACTGGGCAGCCTTCTGACTTTTATTTTTCAAGATAAAATAATCTAATTCATTTAAATTTTCCTTTCAAGTCCTATTTTATATTCCTCAAAGATGTTATATTATAAGGCTATTTGATATGATGAGCCATTCATTGTGGAATACAAGGATTTACAAATGACTACAAAAACAACTATTTTCAAATGCAATATGTACTTCATATTTATCTAATGAGAACTCTAAGACTTACAAAATAAGGTACTCCATATTTCAAAGGTACTCAATAATGCCACGGTAAATACTGTGAGTGAGGATATAATGGACATTCTGAACTCAGAGCCCTGCCCAGGTACAGATATCAACCCGCACTGACATAGGCATATAGGATGGGTTCTAGATTTTATAATACTAAGGATGTGCCAACCATTATATTTCCATACCAAACAGATGATTAATGGGAATACAAGCTACTGCTTTCACCCTGAAGTTCATATCTGTCAAGAACTGAACCTTGCCAATGTACTATATATAAGTGCTTACTTCTGATGTCTTTATTTTATTGAGGAGGAGGATGGTGGAGAAGGTAGGGAGATTCAGAAAACTCTGGAGTAAGTTTATTTTCTACATTTCCCAAAATGTCAGCAATGGCAGCAAAATGTCAACAATCTTGACAGGAACATATCAAATACACACAATCACTTAGGGACTATAACTAGAATGAGGAAGAAAGAAATTTGCTGACAGGCCACAAGTTCCAAAGATAATAAAGCCCCAGATCAAGGTTCCTGAGTTGGTGGTTGATGCCGAAGATGGGAGAAGTGGCAATTTGGGGTTCCCTTGTCATTCCAGGGAATTTCCATTACATGTCAATGCAAAAGAGAAGGCCTTCCCCAGGCTTACTGCTTGAGTGACCTTAGGTCCTGTCCTGCTGGACAGAACAAGTAGAATGTCTTATGCTTTCCCTTTGAAAGCCCCAGGAGCAGCACTGGGATTTGCAAAGGGAAATGAAAGAGGAGCTGTCACTGAGCTCCTTACCACTCACAGCTTGAAAGGAAAGAGGAGGCCCACAGGGGGATTGCTCACCAAGCCTGGCAGGGGAGCCTCAGAACTTACACAGCCCAGGGGGTGGGACCAGGGCCCTTAAAGCCATAGATCTCCTGTGTAGGCACAGAGACCCACACAGCAGGAATCCATTCACACCAGTCACCCTTGGAGACAGCTTTTTATGCTAAAGAAATTTATCTCACACCATTGTATGTTTCTTGTCCACAGTTCTTTTGGATCCCTTGTTTAAGGCCTTAGTCCTACATTGTGTGCAGGGGAACGGATAGGACATCTGAAGAGGGAAAGGATGGCTAATGACGGGTCTGTTAGCTTCTTAGCTACTTTTTCCATTGTATACCAACTCAATTTGCCAACTTTCCTGAGGAAACTAATCTACAGTAGAACAGATTTCAGTTCTGTTTCATTCCTTTTTTATAAGAACCCATTAGAAGGAACTAAACATTTATAATATAACTGTTTCAGTTAAAGTCACCTCAAAACCATTTAAAGCATAGATGTAAATATTGTCCACATAGTTCCTGTATGTCAAGAAGAATCTTAAGGGGGAAAAAAACCTCCTTACTACAGACCTTGCCATAATTAAAAGGCTAAAGTCTGCCCTTTCAGCTTTGGAGGCCCAGAGCTAATATATACATATAAATACACACATACACATACACACACACACACACACATATGTGTGTGTATATGTGTGTGTATGTATGTGTGTATATTTGATAGATATAAAGCCAAATACATTTGGTGAAGAGATATTTATTTCCTTTTATATCATCTAATCATCTAATAATTCTAGAAACTTCAATTTCTCTGGGGTATTATAAGGAAAGATTAACATTTATTCTATTGAAAGCCATTGATTCAAGTGGGGGAGAGGGGAGCAGGAACAAAAGTCACAAAAAAGTCCCTTGGAATATCATAATTTGGTTTTTGTAAAATGAGTTACAAAAATATTAAAAGCCACCTGATTTTTAAGGCATGTAAAATGCTATTCGATAAATCCAAAAATATTTTTAAACAAACATCTATCTAGGTTATGGTCAGTGAGTAGTAGAGCAGGAAGGAAAGAGATTTATAGGAAAAGAAAAATGAAATAAAAAAGCAAAATAAATTTGTCAGTAGGTGTTGAATGCCTTTTAGGTGCTATGGAATATTTGGAAAGTTATAAAACAGAACCACAGAGAAGGAAATAAGTAGAGAGAAAAGGTGATGGGGAAGGGGAATGGGGGAAAGAGAAACACACCAAAAAGAAAAGGAAAGAGAGTGAAAGAAGGTTGATGGCTTCTGTCCCTTTGGTCCTACGCCCCAGGGGAAATGGGAATGAAACTTGGGGATTCAAGCAAGCAGGAACAGTTTGACAAGTATTATGGATCCAAATAACAAAGCGGGTTTAGTATCAGGAGTAGATAGGGCTGACTCCAGAACAGCTAATGCAAGGAAGGAAAGACAGGTCCTATAGGTTCAGACAAGCACCAAAACCTAGGAGGGAAAGATCCAGAATCTGGATCAATGGAAGCTTGCAAGAAAGACCCTAGTGAACAAGAAGTGTTAAAAAAATAATCTCTTAAGCAAAGACTGTTTGTTTTCTGCTCTATTTTATGTGAATTAGTAGGGATTAAATGGCCCCTGATTCACCAGAGTTAGCACAATCAGGGAGGCTGGGCAGAGAGCATCAAGGTAGTAGACACCGTCTATAGCCCTAACGAGGGCACCAGACTCTCCCATTTTGAGGCATGTTGCAGAATCAGAAATAGCCTGCCCTTATTTTCTCTGAGTACTGTGACAATAGAGCTGAGTGTGTTGACAGGAAAGAAAGCCAGAGGGCCAGGTGAGATCTCTTCATGGAATTCCAGTAAAACCCTGAGAACGTTACCTGAGTGCTTTCCCTTTGTGTTTGAATTTTTTATGCCCCTATGTTTTGAGTGTCTCTAAAGAAAGTCTCACGAACGGGGTTGTACTCTAAGCTGCTTCACTTATCAGACACAAAATATGAAAAAAGAACTAGCAGTGATGAATTGTAGTCCTACCCACCCCTAAAAGTACTCTCATCTTTCTCTAGGGCACAGGCCTACATTCTTTAAGGAGTACTGATAAATTCTATGGGTTTCCAAGACATTTCCATGCTATGCCATACCTAGTATATAAAGTGATAGAGACTCCTCCAGCTCCAGGTCCAATATCTGCCATACTATGATACTGCTGGTCCTGGATTATCATCGGAGAAGGTAAGCTCTGGAAAATATGATGAACTCTTTTCTAACCCTCTGCAATTTTTTTGTTTACTATATTCACTAAATAGAAAAGTTCATTAGTTCTAGGTCTGTAAGAAATGCCCGTACACTTGCTTTAGCTTTCTATTTGGGATGTGAGTTCACATTTATGAACAACAAGGGATGACCTCTGGCAAGCCTAGCTTGCACTTGCTACTGTCTCCAGTTTGGCAACATAACACAAAGGCAGTATGGCATGTATACACTTTCCAGGCTGAGCCCCTATTCAGAGGGGGTTGAAGCTTGCACGTAATGGGCCCCCTACAGACAAAGCCAGCAAGTTTCTTAATTAAGTCCAAATGAAAGACAGATCCTGCTTACATCTTCAGAGCACCTTCCTTTAGAACTTCAAACATACCACGGCCCATCAAATGCAGGCACAAACAACCATCTAATAATTTTTCTCTATTTAATATAGAAAGCCAAGCCTCTAAGACTAACTCTCCAGGCTCCTCTCACTTTCTCTGCAATTTTAGACATGCCTCTGGTTTATAAAACAGGAAACAAAGGGACTTCTTGTGTGTCAGAGAAGCCTTCAGAGGGTCTGCATTTCATTCTACCCTTACCCAAAGCACGGCACTGTGTAGGGAGCTCTTTAACTGGTTTAGTCTCATTAACATTTCCATGAGGGATCAACGAATATGTTAATACATGTGTATGTAAGTACACATACAAAATCTAAGTACAAATCCCAGTATTGAAATAGAAAATTTATATTTTTAATCTACAAAAAAAATCTTCTCAGATTTATCAAAATAATAGGTAAATTGTTTTTCACATGCTTGATTTTTCCATTAGTAAATTGTATTTCTACACATTCTGTTACAATCTAATAAATACGTTCACTAGCAAGTTCCTTTCTCAACAACCCTTCAGACAAGCCTTTCTGTTTTCTGGGCTTTGCTGTGATAATGTTCTTTGCAAACAGAAACCAATTATTCTGCAGCAGTAAGTCACCAGGAGTATGAATTGCTTTAATTTTTCCCCCTTTTAGCAGCTGCCCAGGGTGGGCTGAGAGGTGGCTGCAGTAATGAAGTTGGATGAATACTAAAGCAGTGCTGAGGCAGGGTGTCCTGCAGGGAAAATGGTGTTCAAAAATAAAAGTACTTTTTGTTGCAGGAAGCTAATCAATGAGTTAGACGTGTCCAAAAAAAATGAGCTTTTCACTCTGTATTTGCATCACCAATGCCCTCCCTGAATGAGCCTTGTGCACCTGACTAGCTTGTAAAAATTTCACCTTACTGTTAAAGTGCTAAACACGCCCTATTTTCCTCTCCTATTCTCTCCCTCCCTCCCCCTTTGCTTTTTCCTTCTGCAATTCTTTGCTTTCTCATTAGAAATGCCCAGCAACGTCTGGCAGACAAAGACACTGCAAACAAAGTGTATGGAAGGAAAAAAAATTAAAAAAAGAAAAAAGTGCAGAGGAATTCTTCATTCACTGATCTCTAGAATACATTAATATCCGAAACTGTTGGCACAGACTAAAATACTTGGGAGGCTAACAATGCAAGCAATGATTCTGAGTCTGGGATCTTCAAATAAACCCCACTGCTGTCATGGCCACCAGGAAAGAGAATAATGGTGATATTAGCTGACCTTCATTTTGTTGGTTTCTTCAGACCTGACTGCTAGACCTCTGTTTGCCTGTTACTAGGATTTCTTGGCTGAAAAATGTAAGCATTTCCCAGGCAATACAAGAGCCGGTTTATTAGGTAAATAACCAGGCCTTAAGCAGTTCTTTCTTTTTTTTTTTTTTATAAGAACTGGAAGATTTGAAATAAGGGTAGAGGTGGGGTTCAGGGGAAAAGGTTGGGGAAAGCCAGATGGAAAGCATCATTTTCCCCTCATTCAAAGTACCAAAACATTGCAGAGTTTAGGAATCAATGTTCTACTTTGGTCAACTTAATCAATATCACCAATTAAGGAAAGGATAAAAAAAAATTCACAAAAAAATCTCATAGGAGAAACTTTTTTATCTAGACAATTCAGCAAATCAAAGCATGTTAGTATTTCATAACGCTACATGTTAGCATTTTCCACACTATTCATTTCCTATCATTTTTAAAAAATGCTTCCTTTCTATTCAAAATGTTCCTTGCAAATTCACTAAACGATATGACTAAAAACTGGTAAATCAGGAGTGGAGATCTCAGGATTAAATGATTCTAAAGCCAACTCACATTTCAGATCCCTTTTGACAAGAGTATATACCTCTGTTTGGCAGGCTGTATCCAACTGTTGGTTTTTAATTTGATTATAATCCCTTCTTTTACGAGAAGCCTTTCCCAGTCTCTCTTAATACTTGGGCTTTTCCTCTAGGATTACCCTCAATTTATCCTGTATATACCTTGTTTTTACATAGTTATTTCCATGTTATCCCCCCCATTAGACTGTAACCTCCTTGAGCGCAAGGACTGCCTTTTGCCTTTCTTTGTAATCCCAAAGCTTAGCATAGAACATGGCACACAGTAGGCACTTAAGATACACTTATTGAAATGTTGTGGTTGAAATTTGATTTATTAACGTTGTTTTTGTCACAGCTGTGATTGTAAAATGAGGTTGTTATACCATAAAAATAGAATATTTTTATGTTTATTTCTCATAATTGATAGGCTAAACTTTTCATTTTAGTCCTTCCCCCCCGAAAATCCACTTTTAGATAGTGTCCATGGTTCCAATAACCTCCATAAAATTCTATTTTATTGGCATTGCTTTAGATTTTTAATTAAGAGAAAGAATGCTGAACTAGAAGTCAAAAAACAAGGGCTCTTTTCCTTATCTCTGAGTCTTAATTTCTTCATGTTAAACATAAATAATATCTGTCACATTTAAAGATTATTGTGAGGATCAAACAAGACATTATACAAAAGTGTCTTGTCAATAAAAGGTCAGTTGGGAAAAAGTGGGAAAAGTGATATTATTTTTATGTGGTAATAATAAATCTGTCATAATAAGTGTAGTTAGGACTTTGAACTTTATCCTGAAGTTACTGGGAAACAATAGGAATACGACAAGATTGAAGTAGTTTTTAAGATTAACTTGGTTACCATTGTGAACAGATCAGGGAGGAAGAAGACACAAAAGGCAAAGAGACCAGTTAGATGATTACTGTGGAAATCCAAGCACAAGATAAAGACTCTCAACTACTGGTGACAATGAAAAAAAAGAAAAAGCACATGGAAGAGATAGAAGCACCAAAAGAGCATGGTGACTGATCGGATTTGGGGAATGAGAAGGATGAACGTACAGATGATCCACAGGTTTTTGTTTTTGTTTTAATAAACATAATTTTTAAAACAGAATACAGATTCAGGCTATCAGGAAAAGCACAGAATCTCAAAAGTTGTACAGACTTCAGAGGCAATCTAATCAATCTTTCCTTGCGCAAAAATCCCATCTAAAACACACCCACAAGGGGTCATCCAGCCTCTGCTTGAAGATGTTTAGTAAGAAAGAACTCCATTACTTCCTATGACAGCAAACTGTTCAACTCTGTTATTCTAATTCTTAGCAAGTTTTCTCTTACCTCAAGTCGAAACTTTTCCCCTACAACTTTCTTGCCATTGCCCCTAGCTCCACCCTCTGAGGCTAAAACGAACAGTATAATTTCCCTTACACTTGACAATCCTTTAAACACTTGAAGATAGGTATCATGTCTCCTTCCTCAGTTTTCTGTATTCTAGGGTAACAGTTCTTTCCATTGACCATCAAAGGACATAAACTCAAGGTCCTTCACCATAATACTCTGGACGTGGTGCTGTCCAGAACTGAACACAACATTCTGCCATGACAAGGAATAAAGCACAGACAATCACATCTCTAATGTTGTACACTATACCTCTCGATATAGCTTAAGATCCCATGACTCACATGAGTCAATAAGTGACCAAAAGAATGGTAAAAGGCAAAAAGAGGAGCTAGTCTCTGCGTAAAGATAATGAATTTGATTTTAGGGCTATTTGATTTGAAATAATTGTAAGACTGCCAAATGAAGCTGTCCTATGAGCATGTGGAAATGGAGAACTGGAGACTAAGAGGTTAAGGCTGTATATGGGAGCTGTCTTACTAGAGGTGATAAATGAAGCCACAGGAATGAATGAGACCAGTGAGAAATAGAGGGCCCAGGACAACATGTTTTACTCTAAAAAAGAAAAAATATTTAGTACTATATTAAGAAATATTGGTAACTTATTTTTTGAAATGTATCCTTAGAAACCAAACTATACTGCTGCCCTGGATATTAAGTATACTTCACCTGGCCTTTGAAATAATAAAGAAGGCTTAGTTTAGCCAAAGTTGGCATTTTTTAAAAAGGAGGCAGGATTAGTGACAGCTGTTCCAGGCACACCTAGGTGTCTAGGTAATAAAGCTTTATCTATTTAAACAGTTCATCATGTGGCAGTAATCGGGTGTTTTCTTTCTCAATGAACCATTCTTTTAGACATATTCTCTCATTCCCAACTCCTTTCAAATAACAGCTCCAACATTTAAAATTCTGAACTTGTTTTTAGATTTGAAGAAGGTTTTGATTTGTAAGTTCACAAATGGTCCTCATGTGGCCTCACTCGTCCTCTTTAATAGCATAACTATAAATTCTCAGGCCCCTATCAAATTAGGAGGCAGAGAAGAAGATAATATATGTGTGTCTGGTCAGGCACAGGACAGAAGGAGTTAGGAAAATATACAGACATGCACGCTTATCACAATGTTCCCTTCCAAGTTTTGCTCACACAATATTCTTAATCTTGTCCAGCTGCCTCTCACTTATCTTTGCACCTCTCTTTCTCTCTCCACATCTACCCCCCTACTGCTGTCCTACCTATTGCCATGTTGAGTCCTCCTTTTCTTCTTGACCTCCTATATCCATCACTGGCCCTGAAGAGTCTTAAAACATGTTAACTATGCCTCCAGTACTATTATCCTGATTATGGTTCTTTGCTGAAAACTATCAAACCAGATAATGTCCTCAGTATCGTGGAAACAATGAACATGAACTTGAACAGCCTTCGAGAGATAGTGGAGGATACAAGAGACTGGCATACTGTGGTCCACGGGGTCAAGGAGAGTCAGAGACAACTGAACGCACGAACAACAACAACATTCCTGGGAACTAAGCGTTGGAGAAGTGTGTCTGGAGTTCTCAGCTACAGACTTGTGTCTTTCATGTTGGTGTAGTCATAGAATTAACAAATATAGATTATCTTTGCTCCAAAGATCCTGGAAAAGTCCCCCTCTTCCTACCATCTTTCACAGAGTAATAGCTATGGATATGGACAAGAGAGGCGGGGGCCTAAACAGCTTTTCCTCTGCCCTTCTCTCGCCAGAACTTTACTTTGATACACATCCTACTGCCCACAGCATCACTGCCCTTCTGTGATCAGACATCTGCCTGGGGTTCTACTGAAATTATTTCTAGGCTTAAGGGACCTGAGTGATCCCTGAGATCCAAATGACAAGAATGACCTCGTAGATCCTGGATGGGACCAAGGATAGCATAGTGGAAAGAACACTAGGTTTGAATCGATAGATTTGAGCTTGAGTTCCAGTTCTGGCATTTACTACCTGGATGACCCTGGGCAAGTCATGTTCTAGACTTCAGTTTCTTCATGTTAACTGAATTAGATGGTATATAAGGTTCCCTCCAGCTCTGGAATTATGTGATTTTATGAAGTGTTCTGACCATCTGGTACTCTGAGAATACAAGGATCTGTTCAATTGCTGTCAGAGCAGCTGCATACCTAATTACCTCTTACCTCATTACTGGCTTCCTCCAAATTCTCTTCTGTAGCTCTTCTGATTCCTCTTTCCCCTGAAAACACTCTTGTTTCTTTCATCTCCTAAGGACTGGCTTATGATCCTCATTCCTTGAACTCACAGTTCTGTTTCATAAAACTACTTGTCCGGGTTGAAGTATGGACTCTCCTCAAGATCCAACCTTGGAGAAAGCCACATCTAGCTTCAATCCCACTCATATAAGGCCCTACTTAAACAAGAGATTTGTCCTCTAGGAAATGAGATCACAAATGTTGAACTATCAGCATAAGTGGTCTTTTCCCAAATTAATACCTCCCTTGAAGAGGCAGTAAGGCATTCGATAGAAGGAAGGCTCAGAAAGATCAGAGCATACATCCTGCCTTAGACATTTACCAGGACTTAGGAAGATGGCTGAAATATAGCAGGCACTTTGTACTTCTCGTGGCTAGCTGTCACCATGGGCAAGTCAATTTGCTTCTCTAGGCCTGTTTCCCTATTTGTAAAATAAGGGGATTGGCCTAGATGGACTAGACTGGACTAGAGGACCTCTAAGAGCTCTTAAAGCATGAAATCTTTAGTATGATTATATGACCCCATTAGTAGGAATACAGGACATCATTCTGAGAGACAATAGTATAAAACAGATAGATAGATAGATAGACAGACAGATAAATGGATGGATGGATGGATGGATGGATGTTATAAATAGCTTAAAGCCAAGATTAATTTTCACTGCATAGGCATTTTTTTCCTTTTCAGAAAGGTTTCATTTTATGACTGTGGTCTGTATTTAGGAGAAATCTATATTCAGTCCAACAAAGTAATATCCTTAGATTCATATGTGCTTCACAGTCTCTTTATATAGCATAGTTATGTGCTCATGAAGCATGCTGATGTGCTCCCAATTATGAAAAAATACAATAAAAACTGAAAGGAGCAATGAATGTCCATTCTTTGGGGTGACAGCATAATAACCATAGATTAGTAGAATAGTAAGGAGGGAAAAGAAGAAGCTTGGGCAGCAAGGCTTAAGTCTCAGGACAAGGGCAGCAAAATGGAAGCTAGAAGGAGAATTAGGTTCTGAATAGATAGCATCTGGGATCCTAAAGCTGAAGGAGAAGAGAATTAAAAGGGATTAGAAAAAGGGAGGCCAGACCTGACCTAAAGTATGACAGGAATCCAGATAGAAGGATCTATACTTGGGAAGGGCAGGCTCCATGGCTCAGATGATGCAAATAGGCAACTGCCTGGATTTGAATTCTGGCTCTTGTGTGATCTTGGACAAATCGCAAACTCTCTAGGCCTTAGTTTCATCAATTCTTTTCCAGATTTAAAACTATAATCTTATTGTCCTAGTCATCAAGCTGCCTGTTTTTACATGGCCTCAAAGCTAAGAATAAGTTTTTTTACATTTTTAAATAAATGTTTATTGTATTTAAAAATGTAAAAACCTTTCTTAGCTTGAAGGTCATGAAAAACAGTTGGAGGGTCAGAGCTTACTGACCCTTGCCCATTTTAATAGAAAGAATGTTGATTTTTGTAGTCAGAATACCTGAGTTCAAATTCCATCTGCCCTGGTAACCCTGCACTTAACCTCTCTGTGCCTCAGTTTCCTCACTTAACAAGATGAGAAAGTTGGACTAGAGGGCATTTAAAATCCTTATCATCTCTAAATCTGTGACTCTGTAATTAGTTAATAAGGCTCCCCAAGAGGGGCTTTCATTGAGATTAAGAAGATCCTTTTAAAACAAGGAAATTAAATTCCTTCAAGAATGGAAGAGATTAATTTCTAGTAGTGAAATTTCATTCACTTATGAGGATAAGTGGTAGAAAATTTTTGATAACCATGAGACCCTGCACAATACCCTTAAAATCACAAAAATAACACTAAACTAGAAGATTGTCTAGAACCTTTCCAGGTCTATGATCCCAGGATTACCTTGCATTTCTCCAATAACTTCTAATCTATTCATTCTTACAATACTGTGCCACGGTCAGAGACACACATGGATTATTTTGTCCATTTTAAAGAAGAGGAAATTGAGGTTCAAGAGTTAAGTAATTTGGCCAATAACAACAGTTATTGGCAGAGCCAACACTAGAACTGTATCTCTTTTACTGTACTGCCCTGAGAGCCACCATTTATTCAAACTATGTTTAAGACCAACTCTGCCACATATTTCACTTGGGTTAAGCCTTAGAAAAAATTTCGTCCCACTTACTCTGACATAGTCATTGTGGTTCTTACTTCAAGACAGTTATTCTTCCATAAGTATGGCTTATTTTTTCATCTTTTTTCATCTTTTAATAAAAACTTCAGGTGTTTTAAAAACAGGGGTCTTAAGTAATCCCCATAAACATTAAAAATTTCAGGTAATGGTTACCAAAGCCCTATTGGCTAAAGAAACACAACACAAAACTTAGGTGTGCCTTGAAGACTCCTTAGGTATTCTTAAATAGAAAAGCAAGCTCACACCCTAGCTCCTGCTTCCCCTTTCATTCCCAAATTGGGCAATGCTACCAGAAGCTAAGCTACATTAGTGTAAAAACAGGTGATCACAGATAGGACAGGAACTGGGATTTACAGAATGCTAAGGTGGGGCTGAAAATGATTAGGGATCAGAAGCCATAGACACTATAGAGATAGGATGGGGAAGGAATAGATAGGAAGGAGAAAGAGGCCAGGGCTAGGAAAGGTGGATAGATGAAGGGGTCAGTAATCAAACAAGCCCCCACAAGATTCAAATATTTGTAATACTGGCTGCTCTCAATCACATCCTGATGTGAAGTGATACTGATATCCTGGAGGGCAGAGATCAAGGAGAATGCTT
>CM053627.1:203470926-203488168 GCA_028646595.1 Phalanger gymnotis
AGGGGCTTTTGTTAGTGGCTGGAGGAAGAACCATTTGCAAGACAGAATCTTTTTGTTGAGGAACCAGCATCACCATATATAATCACAAAAACATTTTTTCATGATTTTTTCAAGGAGAACTTTGAAAAATTATTTAGATACACAGTGTCAACACTAAAATAATTGTTTCAGTAACCCACAAAAGGCTGCCTTATGTTCTTAGATATGATCAGCATTTGGTTTGTTAATCAATCAGGAATAGCTTATTAAGCACCAACTATGTGTCAGGAGCTGTGCTAGTCTCTGGGACAAGTACAAACAGTCTCCCTGCTAAAAAGAGGTAAAAGGCTTGAGAAATACCTCATAATAATCCAGATTATCAGATAGGATGAAATGTTTTTAGATGGTATTGAAAAAATGTGGTAAGATCTGGGAAGGAACCTCAGAGGCTATCTAATCTACCCTGAACAACATCCCTGACAAGTGGTCAGTCAGCCAACCTTGCCTTGAAGACTTTCAGTACAGAGAAAACCACCACCTTCTTAGTTTTTAGTACTGCTCTAAATTTTAGAAAGTTTCAGGAAGAAAGTCCTGAAGAAAAAAAAATTCTGGGGGTGGTGGTGGTGAAAAATCAATGTTGAGAGGTGGTCTGGTAATGATGAAAATGATATAGTACAGAAAAAAGGTCTGTTTCTTGGGTAACATAACAAATTCCTTTGCCAGGGACCAACCCCATGGAATATTTCCTCAAGCCCTTGAACATTGCAGAGACTCCTAAATAAGATACACAGACACTCAAAATAGGTTAATAATTTACACAGGAAAAAAAAACAATTGTGTGGGCATCAGAACACTGGAGATTCATTAGCAATTTTGGTCATTACTGTTAACCAACCCCAGGAAAAAAAGATGAGTTGTGATTGTTAGTGATGGTTGGTTGGTTGTTTTCTTTCATTCTCTAAGAGGACCAAAATGATATCACTATGTTTGAGTCAAGATTCACTGTGTCAGACTGTGGCTAATCAGGCCAATATGAGCTTGGAATGCTCTACCACAGGTGGAGCAAAAATAGTCCATGTGAACATTAGGGGTGAATACTGCAAACTTGCATATCCTGCGTTTCCTTTGAGCTGTTTCAATTTTCCTTTGCTCATAGAGCACAGCACCTTCTCTGACGTGAGCATGCCATACTGAGTGGTCCTCTGCCAGTGTATCCCATGTCACACAGTCAGTTCCAAAGTTCTTGAGAGAGACCTTGAGAGTGTCCTTGTATGGCTTCTTCTGACCACCATGTGAATGCTTGCTTTGTTTGAGTTCTCCATAAAATAGCCTTTTTGGCAGGCGTACATTGTGCATTCGAACAATTATAGCCAGTCCATTGGAGTGGCGCTCTCTGAAGCAGTTTGAATGCTTGGCAGTTTAGTTCGAGTAAGGACCTCAGTGTCTGGTACCTTATCCTGCCAGGCAATCTTCAGAATGTTCCTAAGACAGTTCAAATGGAAGCGATTCAGTTTCCTGGCATGGCACGGGTAGACTTTCCAGGTTTCATAGACATACAACAGCGAGGTCAGCACCACAGCTCTACAGAGCTTCAGTTTCATAATCAGTCTAATACCTCTTCTCTCCCACACTTTCCTTCAGAACCTCCCAAATACCGAGCTAGCTCTGGCAATGTGTGTGTTAACCTCATTATCAATGTGTACATCCCTGGAAAGTTGTCTTGATTCTGTTCTGCCACTGGACTGTGATGATGCTAGAGGAAAGAGTGAGGCTGACTACTTCGTGCAATTCTACCTCACTTAAATCCAATTTACACAGGAATCAAAAGACATCACCCTGTAATGACAAGCAGGGTGAGACTTTTGGTTGTCTTTTGTTTTGGAATGCTTCTCAGCACTTAAGGCAATCAAGTACTTTTGAGTTTTGCCTTTGTTTGAATCAAGCAAGTAAAGTGGGACTTTTTGTTGTTTTAAATATTCACATTCAATGACTACCAGAAGAATTAATGTCAAGGCTTGTTAGTGATAGGTTCTGGGTAGAGGCAGTCCAGAATGCAGAGTCCTTCCTAAAGTCTGGACACAAAGTAAAAAATGCATACTTTCAAGAAATGAAATGAATGAAATTTTCAACAACATTTTATTTAATTGGAGTATTAACAAATAACATCTTCAATTCATTTGTGATGCAAAGCTTGATGCGCTTTGCAAGATTCACATGAACTCGATGCAGTAGTTCCACATTGCTGTCAATTGCTTATGTGTCTAGACTTTAGGAACACCCTGTGGAAACTAGATCAGCCACAGTGGCAGGTTGAAAAAGTGACAGTAGTAGGGGGGACCCAGAGGTAGGTACTGCTTCTCAAAGGAAGTCCTCAGTTCTTTTTAAGATGGTTGGCAATAAAGTAGGTACTGCCACATATGCAAAGTCGGGGAATGTAATTTCTGGGTAATATCAATTTACTAATTATGGCTAGCTAATAACTAATAAATGAGGTAAATGGCACTCTTAGGAAACAGAGACAAACTTTGGGGGCCACTGAATGTTTTAATACCATTTAAGAGTGGGTGTATCTGATGGGTGAAAATCACCTCTCATTGGTTAACAATTAATGAAACAGTGAATATTACAATGAGAGGTGGGCTTATTCTAATAAGAGGCTAAGAGATATGACTTTGATTATGTCATCTTTACTCATCTATACCCAGACCACCCCTACCTCAGGCAATTTAGACAAAGGGATCTACCTCCATCCAAGTCACCTATGTCCCAGTTGGGTGAGGTCTCTCCTGAGATTGAGGAGAATGTTAACCCAATCTCATCTGTCATCAGTGGCCTTCACAAGCACTGGGATTTGAATGAGGAAATAGAAAGAGAAAAAATTCTGGATCCCTGATATTAATTGGTTATTAATAATTAATAAAAATATAAGAAAATTAATCAGTCCTCTCAGTACTCAGTCCCTTAGTAATAGAAGTAGTAAGTAGACTACCTGGGACAAAACTTAGGCAAGTTACTGGTTGGAAGTCAAGGTCAGCAGGGATAACAATACAAAATCTTGTCCATTTCCTGGAAGTGAGACCAGGACTAGTAACAAGGTTGACTTGATCTTAGACTGACTAAATTATGGCTGCATCACATCTTTGTATTTTTTATTTCCTGGGGCCAGATTGTTCTCAGAGCCCTGGGCTACACCTAAAACCTGCAGGGGGTGGGGAGGGTGAAAAAACTTCAGCTTCAGAGACCTAGGTCTCTGTCTTGGTAAGATCTTTTTTATCCACGCACTTTCCCTCTGCTTGCCACCACTTCTTTTTTGTCAGCCGTTTGGATCATCACAATAGTTTCCTAACAGGTCTTTCCACCTTCACTCTCTCTCCTCACCATCTTCAGTCGGTCCTTTAAACCTCAAACAGACTAGTCTTTCTTATACACAGGTCTCATTATCTCCCTGCTTGAAACTTGCTACTGGTTCCTTGTTGCCTACTGAGTAAAGGTCAAATTCTTTAGCTTGCTACCAGTCTTTATTTCATATGATTTCTCTCTTATGAGCTCTGTTTTGTTTTTTTCAATAGAATTTTGATTTTATTGGTTTAGGAAACTCCTAGTGAGGGAACTCCTACTATTAAAACAGATCTTCAGCAGTTTTAATGAGGAAATGGGAAGTTAAGTGACTTAGTCATTCAACTTGAATGTGGCAGAGGAGTGACTTGAACTAAGGTCTTTCTGACACCTCTGAGCCTGGCTATCTCCATCATGGGATGTGAGGAGGGCCCAAGCTGGAGTTGGCATGAAGTGAGACTGCCCTCTCCCTTTACCACCACAGACCTCCTAGGAGCTCACCTTCAATCTTGCTTCCCCCTTCTTATTTTCTCTTCTTTGTCCAACACTCCCTATCCCTACTCTGCCAGAGGAAACTCTAAATCCATGCTCCGTTCCGGCCCTTCCTGGTGGTGGTGGACTGCTCCCTTCTATGCAGAGTATTTCAGTGTATCCCAAGGACTCTTGTACTTTTCCATGTCCTCTGTGTTCAGTGTCCTCCCTGAGACTGAAACTTTTTTTATATATCATCTCCCTCAATTAGAGTGTGATTTCTTTGAGAGTAAGGACTGCCTTCTCTCCATCTCTAACACTTAGCGTACTTCTTGGTGCATAATAAGTGCATAATAAATGGTTTTTCTATCATCAATGTGTTATGATTTCTTTATGTACACTCTATTCCAGCCAGATAACAGCCTAACTGCTTTCTTATGGATGAGTCTTTGCTTATATTGTTTTCTGTACCTGGAATAGCTTCTATACTCTTGCTGCCTATTGGATCTCTTTAAAGGACCTCCACCTTTAAAGCCCAACCAAATTCTGCCTTCTACATGAAGAATTTCCTGATCCTATAATCATTAATTACCTTTCTTTTTTCTGACCTAACCCAACATTTCAGCTAAATTCAGAAAACATAGTCATTTGTCTTTACCCCTCAGGTGTTTTTATATATTATTCTTATGCTATTTCTGTAGATCCACATGGTAGACTTTAAGCTCCAATAGGGCAAGAACTATATCTAAACTTGGTATCTCCCTCAATATTAGTAGTTTATTATGCAAACATTTATTAAATGTTTACTAGGTGATTTGATATTATAGAAAGGATTATTACATTGTGTGGTTATACTAGATGACCACTAAAGTTACTTCTGACTCTTAAGATTATATAATTCCAAGTTAAAGTAAAAGAAGGAGGGCAGTTTCCAAGGAAGACATACACATAGAAGACATACATGTCCAGGAATACAAGGCTCAATCCCAGTAATCAGATTGAGGAATCATGTAATGATTTATGCACCTTGTGGTTGGGAGTAGCAAAAGTTGAGACATACCATTAGCAAGCTCCAATGTGAGGAGGTTGAATTGGATGATCTCTGAATTCTTTTGCAGCTTTAACATTGTGTCAGTTTATGTTTGTTAGATAAATACAGAGAGTTAATGTTTAATTGTGATCTTTATAATCATGCTTTTAATAATTAAGTGTGAACTTAACTATAATTACTAGTATCCCTTAAATAAACTCTTGTATTCACTGAGCAAACAACTGTTGAGCTCATAACTATTTCAATGTTCCTTTCATGGCCTTAGCTAAAAGGGTAATAATGCCATGACTCCTTGCTCTTCCCAGCATTTGCTTTCACCTCCCCTACATCCCATCCCCAAATCTGTTAATATTAGCCTGATGAATGGGTCCAGATTCACAGCAGGATGTCACAGCTGTACTTCATTTCAGGCTTAAAGAGAGAATCCTCTTGTTGATGATTCTTTTAAGTTCCATAAAAAAAAATTAGCAGGATTCGTAAAAAACAGAGCAGCTGCTCTGACCACTTCAACAAATGTGTGGAACTGAAGCACATTTAGACAGATTAGTGAGTCCTGTGATGTCTGTTCGTCATTTTACTATTTGGTTATTCAGGTTGGTAATTCTGACCCACTAGAATGCATTAAATCAGTGGCCACATTTTTTGGATCAGAACTTGGTGAGAGATTGCAGTATTAGTCACCTTATATTTGTTTAAAATTTTCCACTTAGAATGCTTTTCATATAAGCTTGTCCTAACTCTTTAGAGACATGATTTATGCTTTATAATCCCCCAGGGAATGTAAGTATTTTCATATTTATTGCACTGAACAGCATTTTGCAGTTGCATGCCTGTCCTAAAGTCAGTTTATCTCTGGAAAAGGGCACAAGAATTCTGACCTCAGCCTAACATTCAAACAAGGAGTCAGGGCTTGAAAAATGTGAATAGATTATGTTTGGCCCATGGAGCAAGTTCCATTTAAATATCTGAACTAGAGAGAAAAACAGCTGGTGGGAGGCAGTATTCAAACAATGTTGCCTTTTCTTCTGTAAATCCATTTAGACCCCCAAGCTTCAGAGCCTGGTCACCAGAAAAGAAATCCAAAAGTCTCCAGCCATTCCAGATTTTCATCAGACTGTCCCTAGTTTTAAAGTTTTTCTTCTTCACTCTAGGTATGAACCTTTCTGGGTTCTAAATCCACGCTAGGAGTTGAGTCGCTGACCTTTGGGAGCCGACAGTTTAGTTCCATTATGAACACAATCAGCAACAGCATAAGCATGATCTGAGAAATAAATGGAGAGAATTCAGGCATACATTTCATTGTATTTCTCTCATCCTAACCCCAACAATCTACTCTCTTGTCTCTTGCAATTTCTGTCTCTTTCAATGTCAGAACTGAGAAGGGATTATTGATTCATTCGGCAAACATTTGGTTAAGTGTCAACAGTCTTGTCATATACGGTCCAGGTGTTTCAGAAGATAAAAATAAGTGACTCCTACCCTCAAGGAGCTTATATTCTCTTTAAGGGTGAGATAGAACAATGCAAACATAGATTAGTAAGAACAAAATATATAGAAAATAATTTCCTGTGAAGGACAAAGATACTCTTTCCCTACTCAAATCCATCCTCCATTCAGCCACAGAGTGATTTTCCTAAAGTGCTAGTCTGACCATTTCTGCTACCCTACTCAATAAACCTCTGTGGTTTCCTATCATTTTCAGCATCAAATACAAAATCTTCTGTTTGGCATTCAAAAACCTTTCACAACTTGTTCTTTACACTTCACTCTCCATGTCCTCTTTGATCCAGTGACACTAGCCTTCTGACTGTTTTCAGGAACAACACACTCCATCTCTTGGCTCCTAGAATTTTCTCTGGCTGCCCCATATGCTCTTCCTTCTCATCTCTACCTTCTGGCTTCCCTGACTTCCTTCAAGTCCCAATTATTGGAACCCTTTCCCAATCCCTCTTAATTTTAGTGTCTTCCTTTTAATTTTCTTTTTATCCTGTATCAGCATGTTTGTACATGTTTATTTGCTTGTTGTTTGCCCCATTAGATTGTAAGTTCCTTGTGGGCAGGGGCTGTCTTTTGCTTCCTTTTTCTATCCCCAGTGCTTAGCACAGTGCCTGGCACATAGTGGATGTTTAATGAATGTTTATTGACAGAGAGAATATTGCCCAGACTCTTGTTTACCTCCTAGGGCTCTCATTCTAAAAAAAAATGATGAAGCACAAATACTAGAGAAGAAGGAAGTTGAGAGCCAAAGCCAAAATGTTACTCAAAAAAGAGAAGCTAGTCCTTCTGATCCTATTCCATTTCTTCTCCTTTTTCTCCTCCTTCCCTTCCTTCCTCTCCTTCCTCTCCTTCTTCATCTCCAACTCTATCTCCACCTGTAAGGATGATGAATATCCCTCCCACAAATGCAGATTGTAGCCAAAGTTGGCAAACATTAGCCTGGAGCATCACATTTTCCTTCATGAAAAATCCAATGAAATTCCTAGCAAGGAGGGTGTGGTCTTTTTATTGGTATGGCCAGAGCAGTATTACACAGAATTTAGAGATGTTGTTGAAGGACTACCTATTTCTGTCCTGTATCTACTTCTGGGAACTCAGCCTGAGTAGACAGCATGTTGACAAGCTGGAACATGAATTCTACAAGCTCCAGCAAGCACTGAAGATCTCTTAGACCCCTGCCTCTTGCCAAGATGGGCATAAAACATGTCACTTGAGGGCTCAGCTACCAGAGGACCTTGCTCAATCTCAAACCACTATTAGAGAATCAGCATCCATACTCCCACCTGTGACACTGTAGCCTACAGTTCTCCTTCCTCCTCTATGTCCTTTTCCTCCTCCTCCTCCTCCTCCTCCTTCTCCTTCTCCTTTTCTGCCTCATCTACTCCTCCACTACCTCCACCATCTCTGCCTCTTCCACTTTGCTCAGCACCTTTGTTGCTCGTACCAAAACACTTCAGGCTGCACCATTAAAACAAGATGTGCCCATTCATATAACTGTTAAAGATCTACTCACTATGAAGTTAAAGAGAACATAGTTCTACTGACAGGAGTAAGATTCCGTCATCACTGAAAGAATGAAAGCACTGGTTATGGTCTCTGATCTTCAGAATGTCTCCCTGAAACCTCAGTCCAAATTTCCATCAATTTATGTCATGAATGTGATAGTCACTCCCAGCAAAGGCCAAATGAATCTGAGAAGATTTCTTAGGAAAGGCAACATAAATAGGAGCCTAGGAGGAACCTCTCTCATCAGTGAAGAAAATATGGAAACTGGAGCAAGGCTGACTCCAATAATGACCAAGGCCTTGCTGTGAAAGTTTCAGCTGGCTTACCCAAATAGCCTATCCCAAGCTCCAGTTCCATTATCTTCTCTCTCTCTCTCTATCAGTCTTTCGACAAGGCATTTGAGGTTAAGTGACTTGCCCAAGGTCACACGAACTAGTAAGTGTCAAGTTTCTGAGGTCAGATTTGAACTCTAAGGCCAGTGCTCTATCCACGGTGCCACCTAGCTGCCCAACTTTCTGCAAACAGCTTTGATGAGTAAAATTGATATCAATGATGGGTCATGTTTGAAGATAAAATATTAAATAGAAGTGCTCAAATGTCATTTTTAAAGATTACAAAAACCCATAATTCATCCATTGTGTACACAGCAAAAAGTATAGATCTAAATATTGTCCATTTGTTTCAATTAGTAAACATGGCCAAATAGGATATTTGGGGTTTTTTTTTGTTTTGCCTTTGGTTGTCTAGCTGATCAAACTTAATTAAATATCTGTCATATCCTTTCTTTAATTTTTCATGATTGAATTTTGAGTGACTGATTCATTTTAAGAATAGTCATTTGTAATTGCTACATTTG
Organism: Phalanger gymnotis; assembly: GCA_028646595.1. Classification (NCBI taxonomy): domain Eukaryota; kingdom Metazoa; phylum Chordata; class Mammalia; order Diprotodontia; family Phalangeridae; genus Phalanger; species Phalanger gymnotis. The sequence goes on from CM053627.1 coordinate 203,479,623, forward strand.
CCACCCAACAAATAAATAGGTAACAGGGGTTTCAGCCCTATCTATCTTTATCCAAACAAGTAAGAGGTAGGACCCTGATGGCCTTAAAAGGTAGAATACACCTCTTCCACTATCTTGTGTAACTATTTCTAGCTCACCATTATGCCCTAGCAGTCTTTTACTTTTCATATTCCATATTCAAGAAGCCAAAGGGAAATTTCATGGACAGTCCCAATAGGTACTGTGCTTCTCCTATGCCTCCTCCCAAGGGCTGCATGAGCTCTAAAGCTGGCTCTGGGCACAAGGCTCTTTCTCCTATACTTCTACTCATAGAGCAGAGGGAGCTGTCGTTACACACAAAACCAAGTCTGGAGCTGTTCAAGAGATTCATCTGCTGCTCTAAGAATGAGGACAACAGTCAATGAATGAATTAATGAGGACTGCAGGGATAGGAAGAACAAGGTTACAAAACCTCAATAAGTTTACTGTCTTTCTGACAAAAGCTGTAATATGAGACAAATAGAGAATCCTTGGAAACTTCCTAAGCCAAAAATCTAGTTTTAGGGAATTTCCTAAAATATCCAGTTATGTTTGAATCTTGGTCAAAGTACAATGGCCCTAGAAAATCTCCATCTGAGCTCTAAGGCTGTCAGGCCCTTTCTTAGACAGTCATATTCTTGAGATACATGAGCAGCTATCTTAACACGCACAATGGCTAAATACAGAAGCAATAGTAAGACACGTGCCAAAAACGAAATGTATTATTAAAAAAACAAAACTTGTTGGCTGTCTTTGTAAAAGCCAAGAACTAAGGGAATGCTCATAGAGGAAACAGTTAATTTCTTATTACAGAATGGTGTTTTATGGCATAAGTGAACTTTACAATAGTTCTATTATGTACTGTGTTCATTTTACAAATAACTTGATAATTCACCAAGGATGAATACTGTTGTACCTCTTTGATTTCAAAGGGAAGGTTCAATAGGCATCTGATAACTATATAGGTGTATGCAAATACATATGTTTGTAAAGCTGCTACCACCGTCATACCAGTATTAAGAAGTAGTATATGCTCCCAAGGTTTTCTTTTCAGCTTTTACTAAGCTCTTATCATAGCTTGTGTTGTATTTTTAATAATTCTCTAAATCTAGGGTTCCTGAAAACCACTGTGTACTGTATGTTTTGTTATTAAGATTGGGTGATAACAAAATCAGGCCAACATTTATGGGGCCACTTACCTATTTTGTAACAATAAAAATTTTATAGTAAAAAATCCTTATTGACTGACCAACACTGGCAATTTGGAGCATCAGGTTAGACCTTATGTATGAGGCTGTACTTAAGCTGAGCTCTGAAGGAAGAGAACTTAGAAATCATTTATTAGTATTCCCTCATTTTACAGATGAAGAAACAGTCTCGCTAAAGCATTTCTGCAGATTTTTGCACATGATAGCTCACTTACTAGCAGTTTCCTCATGTGGTCTATAGTTAAAAAAAAACAAACAAACATTGGAACTGATGTCTGAATCTCTTGGTTTTTATTTTGGTTCTTCCACTAATGAGATATGTAACCATGAGAGTAAATTAATCTCTTAAAACCTCAGTTTTCACATCTGTAAAATCAGGATAATACTGTACTTGCCAGATATTATTCTTATAAGGTTCAAATGAGAGAATGTATGTGAAAATACTTTGTAAAGCACTCCACAAATGTATTCAGTATAAGAATCTGTAATTTGTTAATGTGGTTCCTCCTTCCACTGACTCAAATGACAACATTTTTTAGTAGGAAGCCTTTGAGTGTTTTGTGGCTGAAACATTTGTTAATTGGAAGCCAGCCTGTTGATGATTCTCTTCAAGCTTAGCCAGGATAATGCTTGGGCCCAAATCCTTTTCTGCCTGGTGGGATCTGAAAGAGCTTATTCTCTGCTGGCATAGTCTTATTACTACCCTGATTACTACTATTACCACTACTGCTAGGATTGTAATCCCACCTAGTATTACCATTCTGCCCTCTATTCTATTTCTTTGTTTTGCAGGAGAGTTTGTAATACACAGTTTCTACACTCCTGAAGAGGTCTAAGATTGAGTACATTATAACAGACAACTTTAAGGTTAATATGTTGTCCTAGTCATCTAGCTACATCCAGGTTTTATGGACTGATGTTAGAATAAATTATGCCCCTCTCATCCATTGGAATATAAGGGCTCCAACTTTTCTAAAAGCAAAGTCATACTGCTATCTTTTTAATCCAGGTCTACACCATTTCGTGCTTGGATTATTCTAATAGCCTTTTAACTGGTCTTCCTTTCTCTATTGCTGTCCTCTCACTGTAGACTCTCTTTTCTACCACCATGATAAATTTTTGGTCTGGACCTGTTGATTTCATTAGCATAGGAAACTTTCAGTGGAGAAAACCCATCTTTCAATGCATATTAGCACCAACTTGCTACTTAAAGTCTTTGTCTATTGTTAGGGACAATGAGAGGTTGAGTAACATCCTCAGGGTCAAACACATAGTAAGTTTATGTCATTGCTATATTTGAACCCAAGTTTTCCTGACTCTGTCCCTCTGCCATTCTGACTCACTGACATAGTAATTTGCTAAATTACTAATTTTATCATATTATTCTATCCTTGAATTGATAGTTATTCAGGAGTAAAACCCAAATTAAATCCTTCTTTAGCCTGGGTTCAATCTGTCTTTCCAGCTTGCAGAGTATTTTTACTATTTCCTGATGACATGTATATTTTGACCTCCAGATCTTTTCTTGTTCTCTTCCTTCCAGTAGAATGCCTTTCATCTCTTTAAATCCTCTAAGGCCCAGCTCAAGTCCTACCTCCTACAGAAAGTCTTTCCTTACTATTCCAGCCAGTAGTGATCCCTCTGTCCTCATAGTGTTTATTTCATTTATTAACTGTCTTTTTCTTTTAAATACTATTTTATTTTTTCCAATTACATGTAAAAACAATTTTTAACATTAATTTTTAAAATAAAATTTTTAGTTCTAAATTTTCTCCCTTTTCTTCTTCCTCTCTAAGATGGTAAGCAATTTGATATAGTTTTATTTATGTATAGTCATTTAGTTACTGTTACATGGGTGTTTTTAATTGTTAAGTTTTCATGTGTTTGTCTTGTTTTTCTAGTAGATACAAGCTTCTTGAAGGCAAGAATCCTATTTTTTTTTTTTACTTCCGGGTGACTTGTTCTTAGTAGACATAAAAGGATTGAGTGCATTTAAATTTATTGAGTGTTTATTGTATATAGAAAACTGTTCTTTTCACTGTGGACAATAAAAACAGGAGTATTTGAGGAACCTATGTCCTAGAAGAGGTGAGAGTGCATGTTAGGTCCCAGACCTGCCAGCTGATTGGCTCTCTAAAACCATGAAAGAACCGTGACAATCATCTCATCTCCTTTGACCAAAAGGGCTTTGAGTACAGAGAAGTTTCATCATAGAGAATCTTAGTCTGATGTCCAAGTCTCTTCTAGACTTGTGTTTTTTTCCCCATTTGATGTTATACTTTCAAACTTTTTGATTCTTTGGATTATGTTCTATTTGGTTCAGTTCTGTTTACTTTGGTCCTTAATTCAACTCCCTGGCATTAGATTTTCACCTGACATTTTGATGAAAATTCCTGATTATCCTTCCATGATATGTAATGTATCTAAATAAATAGGACTTCTTTTAAGCTTTGTGACAGTTTTGTGAATGTCTGGTCACCACTCACCTTATTATTATGCCCAGGTTGCTTTTGCCCTTTCTCAATTTGGCCTTTGCTTCCCTCTGCTGGTTATGTATGAATAGTGGCATCTTAAGCAGGTCTTACATTTAACCCCGTAATTCCCACTTTCTAGAATACAGCAAGTATGGGAATGAATTCTTCCTATATTATTGAATAGCCCACTAGTTCTTTGTTTAGTTTGCTCTATTCACTATAAAACTCCTGTTGCTCTGAGCCACAGAGGTTCCAGCAAGTGCAAAGAGATAAGAAAATTTACTTGTGGGAATAATAGCTAATATGACCACTCAGAAATAATATATAACTTATGAATTACCTTATTTCAAAATTCCTATAACTCACTTCTTTTCAGTGAAGAGTTCAGTCATTTGTGGGAATTAGCATTTTAAATGCCTGTAGTAATTGGCATCAATTTGAGTGTTCATTGACATCTCTCTATAACCTGATTATTTCCTAATATGCAGTATATCTGCAATTTTAGTATCTGCCTATTAAGTGAAAAGTGGTACAAAGCTGTGGCTGTTTGGTCTAACCACAAGGACTATTAAACATTTGTATAATGAAGAGAAAACAGTAATGTAGCATGTTCCTCTTCAACAATAATTCTGTGCCATAAAATATGTATTAAATACCTACTATGTGTCAAGCTATGACGTATTTATGAGTCTGAGATTCTGCACACAGGTAATAAGAAGTGGTGTAGTCCTGGTGACCTACTGTGTTTGCTTTCTGACACTTTTTATAGACAAGTATGGAGAGGCTTAACAACTGAAAGTTGGCCAATAATAATAATGACGGTTATTATTGTAATAGCTATCATTTATATGGTGCTTTAAGCTATAGAAAATGCCTTATCTATGTCATCTAATATTGATCCTAACAACACTTATAGTTGAGGGAAATCAGGCTGGGAGAGGCTTAATGACTTGCCCAGCCCAGGGTCGAACAGTCAGTAAGTGTCAGAGGAAGAATTTTGACTCTGGTCTTCCTGACTTAAAGTATAGCTCTGTCTGGCGATACTGTCTATTTGCCTCAACTCATGCTGATAATTATTTAGTCATGTCAACATCAGAAAAAGAAAAATACAGAATGATCCTATGTCTTATTTGTCCCTGGTTTGCTTTTTCAGTAATTGTAATAACAGTGTTACTAGCAGCTGCTGTAGGAGTGTAAGACACATCAAGACCAGCAACAAGAGCTGCCAGCACAGGTTCTGTGATCTGCTTTTCTAAGGAAAGCAACTTTAAGGGGTTAACAATCTCACTTTAATCAAACATACAGATATCATTCACTTAGTTCGGGTAAAAAGCCAGCAACCTGAACTTCAGAGCAAATACAAATAGAAATTACAGAGACAATGTCAACAGAGCAGACAACACAAAGCAGTCTATCCGTAGCAATACATAGTTACCAGGGAAGCGTCAACGTCTGGGTTTCTTCAAAGCTGGGGGGCTCCAGAGTCTCCACATCGACATCCTTCCAGTGAGTGAGAGCAAAATGCCAGCCTCTGAGTTTATATACCCTGTTCAGGATCAGAGGACGTTGCAACATGCGACTCAAACCCATGTAAACTAGGCTTTCCCTTGAGGTAAGAAGGTCATCAAAGACTCTTGATTTAGTCAAAGAAACAAAGGCCAGACTCATCAAGGGCACTTGATTAAATAAGTGCTCCAAAAGAGAAAACAGTAAAAAAGCCCCACCTTAATTACCCATACAGTAACTGACAGTAATTTCCAAGCTGAATTTCGTCATTCACTCTAACCATTAAATAAATGCTGAGTGTGTACCCCAACTTATGTGTATTTCTAAGTTATATACATGTACATGTATACATGTGTTATCATCGGTATTATAAAACATCCACAGTAAAAATGAAAAAAGAATGGGATAAAGAAATAATATTTAAAAAATTATTTTATGTCTGAACTATAGGCTTTTTATAAGCCTTTTTGTGCTCAATAAAATTAATAATATTTTAATAAGACTATTTTGATTGAAAATACTTCATTTTTTTAATGGAGCAGTTTAATACTTTCTTTTTATGTCTGTCATCGTTGAAAGAGGTAACTCGAGGGTATATAGATCCAAATGGAAGAAGTACGTCACTAGTTGAACTAAGTCATGGTTCTATGCCTGGAATGCCCAGCTTCATTTCTGCCTCCTCTGGCTTCCTTCAAGTCCCAGCTAAAACGCCACCTTCCAAAGGAAGCCTCTCCCAGTTCCTCTTAATTCTAGTGCCTTTGCTCCATTGATCATTTCCTATTTATCCTGCATATGGCTTGTTTGTATGTATTTATTTGCATGTTGTCTCTACGGTCCCTGCTAGGTGGATATTTCTTGAGGACAGTGACTTTTTGCTTTTCTTGTCTGGGGATATACACAGGCTCTGGCACATAGTATATGCTTAATAAATGATTGTTAATTGACTGATATTTATTTTTTAGTCCCATTCGTCGAGAGAAGCAACATAGTTTAGAGCAGACACTCACAACTTAGCCAAAACTAAAATAGGCTAAACTTCTTCAGGCCTCAGATAGGTTTTTAGCAGCTCACTTTCCAAGTAAAGATATAATTAACGATTAAACTATTTTGCAAATAAACCATATTTTAAAAAGGGAAAATTTCAATTAATATCAATTAATTACACTTATTGAAATGACATTAGTGTAAAAAAAATTACTTTGCTAAGTGGTACAAGTTTGCTCCGCTCCCAGCTCCATGAGCGATAGTCCTTACCTAGCAACCATCTAGGCTGCTCTGGCTGGAGCCCTGCTTCCCTCTGCTATTTCATGGGTTCTACAGTTCTAGAATTTGTTCAGAGCTATTTTTTATCAGTGTTTGGAGGGTCCTGGGGGAGAGCCCTAGGCAAGTCCCTGCTTTCCAGCTGCCATCCAATTAGCTAATATCTTAAGGGAAAGGGGAAGAGAAGGGAAGGGAATGCACATTTATGTAGTGTTTACTATGTGCCAGGTACTATGCTAAATGCATTTATAATTATTATCTTATTTGATCCTCACAACAACATGGGTAGGTAGGTATTGTGATTATTTCTTTTTTACAGTTGAAGAAACTGAGGCAAACAGAGGTTAAGTGACTTATTCAGGGTCCCATAGCTAGTAAGTATCTGAGGCTGGATATAAATTCAGATCTCCCTAATTCTAGGCCCATTGCTCTAGTCACTATGCTACCAATGCCTCCAAGGCCCAATATTTTCTTAATTTGTCTTTAATGATAGTGGATGTAAATCTATATTTTAAATAACATTGGTATTTTGAATTTACTTGATTTCTTATGATATCTGATTAGATGGTCATTGTCAATATGGCTGACAGATAGCTTATGTAGTAATAGGAGAAAAGTCATCTCTTGCCATTTTCTTGTTCACATAGGCTTGTAATGTTAGTATTATCTACAATTCGTGGTTTCTTTACAAGAATCTTTTTAAGTCACTTGTCCATTTTGTTAGTTTAGTTTAAACTAGATAACATAATCTATAATTTCTCATTTCTTTAAATAAAAAAAATAATAGAAGTTTTATTGTATACTTAAAAGCAAAAAGAAGCATCATTTCATGGGACACTTAGGTATTTTTCTCTGGTAGTTCATAGAGTGTAATCAAATAAATAACAGTTTAGATAAAAGTAGCTTGTACACCAACATTTACTGCAGAATAGAGAAATTCTTGTTATAATAATAATGATAGTAACAACTGATTTTATATAATGCTTTAATGTTTTCAGAGTGCTCTATATAATTATCTTTATTTTCCTGTAAGAACTTGATTAGACGTTCCAAATTGAATCAGCATATTCTTTATATGTGCTGACTTCATTGCAGGGGGATATGAGGAAAGGTGGCAAAAAAAAAATTGGAAAGTAAAGTTTAAGATCAAGAATAAAAGAGCCAGAAGTACCTGGTGCAGTGGATAAAGCGTTGGTCCTAGAATCAAGAAGACCTTGAGTTCAGGTCTGGCCTCAGACACTTACTATCTGTGTTAGCCTGGACAAGTCACTTAACCCTTTTTGCCTCAGTGTCCTCATCTGTAAAATGAGCTAGAGAAGGAAATGGCACAAACCACTCTAGTATCTTTGCCAGGAAAATTCCAAATGGGATCACAGTCAAAAATGACTAAAACGACTGAACAAAACCTATATGCATTGCTTAACCTCTGTGCCATCTGTAAAATGAGAAGTTTAGACTTGCTGGTTGCTAAGGCCTCTTCCAACTTTAAACCTATGAGCAGTGTCACAAATCCTGGAGAAGAGAATGTATTCAGGAGAAGGTGATTAACAGTGTCAATCCTGCAGAGAAATCAAGAGGCATGAGAATTGTGAAAAGGCCATTGTGTTTGTCAATGAAAGATTGTTGTGTTTTTTGGAAAGGGTACTTTCTTAGTTGAATGATAGTTTAGAGGTCAGATTGCAGTGGATTTAGAAAAGATTGCGAGAAGTTGACTTTTTCAAGGGAAAGTGTGTGTGTGTGTGTGTGTGTGTGTGTGTGTGTGTGTGTGTGTAGTTTATATATAGATGAGGAGAAGAGATATAGAAAATGACAGCTAGTAGAAATAGTAGAATCCAGTGAGGGCTTTTTAAGCATAGAGGAGACAGAAATGTGTTTTTAGGCAGCAGAGAAGGAACCAGTAGAAAGAGAGAGTGGAAATGATAGTGAAGGCAGTTTGTTGGAGAGATTAAGAGGAAATGAGATCAATAGTGTATGTAGAGGGCTTGATTTTGGCAAGAATGGCCACCTCATCATCCAAAGCCAGAGTGAAGGGGGAGATAATTGCGAATGATGTCCAAATGCTGTCAAATGAGGAAAAAGA
>CM053627.1:203488668-203505289 GCA_028646595.1 Phalanger gymnotis
AAATTAAACATATCAAAAATAAAAAAAATAAAATAAAAAAATTAAAAAAAATAAAGACAAAAGCCAAGTACAGTATTTGGCACTTAGAAGCTGTTTAATAAGTGATTGATTGATTGATTGGTTGGTTGAATAATTGTAATGATAAATCCTGGCCCTAGAGAACAGGAGATATGTATTTGTCTCCTGGAGGAAATAGGAGACAACAAAAGTATAATGCTGCACATGCTTCTAGATGCAGTCACTACATTAATTGTTTTTGCTTAACTGCTTTTCTTTATTATAAGAGAGGGATCATTGGGGGGGGGGAGGTGGTAGAAAGAAAGGCATGGCTTATTCAGAAGTGAATGTAATTTTTTTAAAGGACTCAATAAAGTTCATTACTACTAATAAAAAAAACCAATTATATTTGCTTCCTTTTATTCAGTTTGTTATCAAAAAGTTATAATAGACAAGGAACTGTTTGATGTTATAGTGTCTCATTTAGCAAATTTTATCATGAAAAAAGGAATTAAAAATAGAATGCCTTTTTAAAGCTGCTTAAAAAAAGGTAAATCTAAAAGTAAAAGCTATTTGATTAAAGTGGTTTTAAATAATGAGAATAGAAATGAGTCTTGCATTAAGAGAGCAACTCAACTATCAAATCACCTTGAGGCTGAAAAACATATTTCGGTGTATTAATTTTGCAATGCATTGACAATGATCCAGGCCTCATATTTCCCACATTTATTTCTGAGTACCTTGAATAATTTTCTGCTGCTGTTGTCGAAGGTCATCAAAGCCTAGACCCCTCGTCTCCTCCGGCTCCTCAAAGAGCCATGGGTTAGACACAATCCGATTAGTAGTTCTTGTCATCAGACTGGACCTAAGAATAATTACACATTTATAACACATGTCAGAAAAGGAATATGTTTTCTGCAAAAGGTTTCTTCAAGGGAAGTTGGGGGGAAGGAGGGGAATACAACCAAAGTGGTAACATGGTCTTCCAAATCTCCACAAATGCATTTGAGTCATAATTATCCAAGAAGTTTGCAAATGAAGCTCTTCAATTTCTAAGTTGTAAGTATAAATGAAATTGATCTTCATTTTCAAAGTTCCTCTTACACAACATGACATTTACCAAAAGCAAAGGGAATTTAGAATTATTTCTAGGATCAAATGCAATTGCAATGTTTTGACCCAAATTATAAAGATAAACCATAGTTCAATTTGATATTTGATAGTAAGGGAAAAAAAGATTCAGGATTGTAATTAATTTTTATTAATATATAAGGTAGTAAAGTGGTCGAGTGGACAAAGCAGGAATCAGCCTCAGACTGATAACTATCAAACTCTTGGCAGGAATCCATCATACTGCCCCAATGTAAATATCCAATTGATTATACTACCTATAAGCAATCTGGAACTCTCTGGCCTCTTCCTGTGGTATCAAACTTGCCTCACTTTTTGAGAGAGAGAGGTACAGAATTCCCTAGCTGGGGGAATTCTGGACCATACAAGGAGAGTTTCACAAAAACCTGGGAAGATTTATATGAATTATTGCAAAGTGTGCAGAACCAGGAGAAAAATGTACATGATAAAAGCAATATTATAAAGATGATCAACTGAAAGATTTAATGATCAATACAATGATCAACCAGGATTGCAAATTTTATCCTCCAGAGAGACAACTTCTTCACTTTCTGCTATCAGAGTGGTATCTATCATCTGCATATCTGAGATTGTTGATATTTCTCCCAGCAACCTTAATTCTGGCTTTTGATTCATCTAGCTCAGCATTTTGCATGATGTACTCTGCATATAAGTTAAATAAATAAGGTAACGATTTACAGTCTCATTATATTCCTTTTCTAATCTTAAACCAATCAGTTGTTCCACATTCAATTGTAACTGTTGCTTCTTGGCCCACAAATTCCCCAGGAGACAAGTAAGATAATCTGGCATTCTCTTCTCTTTGAGGACTTGCCACATTTTGTTGTGATCTACACGGTCAAAGGCTCTAGAGTAGTCAACGAAGCAGAAGATGTTTTTGTTTTTTGGTTTTTTCTGCAACTCCTTTGCTTTCTTCATAATCCAGCAAATGCTGACAGTTTATTCTCTGGTTCCCTGTATCTTCAAAAACCAGCCTGCTTTTCTGGTAATTCTAGGTTGACATATCATTAAAGCCTAGTTTGCAGAATCTTAAGCATAAATTTGTTGGCATGTGAAATGAGTGCATTTGCTAATCTGAACATTCCTTGGCATTGCCCTTCTTTAGAATTGGGACATAAACTGATCTTTTCCAATCCAGTGGTCACTGTTGAGTTTTCCAAATTTGCTGGCATATTGCATGCAACATTTTAATAGCATCATGTTTTAGGATTTTAAATAGCTGATCTGGAATTCCATCTGCCAGTTTTATTGTTAGCAAAGCTTCCTAAGGCCCACTTGACTTCATTCCCCAGGATGTCTGGCTCTGCATCAGTAGCCACACTATCATGGTTTTCAGTGATGTGAAGACTTTTTTGTACAGTTCTTTTGTGTATTCTTTCCACCTCTTCTTAATTTGATCTGCTTCTGTTAAGTCTCCACCAGTTTTGTCTTTTATCATAACTATATTTGCATGAAACATTCCATTGATATCCCTAATTTCCTTGAAAAGATCTTGTCTCCCTTCCTTCCATCGATTATCTTCAATTTATCCAGCACATAATTTGTTTTTTATAGTTCTTTGCATGTTGTCTCCCCAATTAAACTGAGTTCCTTATTAGTAGGGATTGTCTTTCACCTCTCTTAGCATCTCCACTGCTTAGCATAATGCCTGGCACATAACAGACACTTAATAAATGTGAATTCTATTTTATTGTTTGACTAACTGTCCTGTAGGAAGACCCAAATAAAGGAGAATGAGAAGAAATGTTTAGACAGGCAGAAGATTCAGGAGAATATCTAGGAGTGATCTGACAATGTCAAAAGCTGCAGAGATGTAAAACAAAAAAGGATAAGGACTGAAGTCTTTAGATTGAGCGATTACAAGATCATTATTAACTTTGGAGGCAGCAGTTGACTGATGAGGATGAAAGCCATACTCCAGGGAATCAAGAAAAGAAATTGAGGCACCAATTGTAGAGGGCCACATCAAGGAGTTTAGCTGTGAAAGGGGGAGAGATAAGATTATAGGGAGTGGGAAGGCTGGATCAAGAAGGTTTTTTTAAGGATTGAGGAGATATGGGAACATTTGTCAATAGCAAGAAAGCAGCTAATAGACAAGGAAAGACTGGACATAAAGGAGGAAGAATCTGCTGTAGAAGACAGGATAGAACGACCCCTCATGCAAGTAGAGGAGTTTGCTTTGACAAGAAGAGCTACATCTTCCTGGGAGACAGGAGTGAAAGAGAAGATAACAGGAGAAAGCATCTGAGTGATGTGAGATGAGGAGGAGGAGGAGAGAAGGACCTCTGAGCGAATGGTTTCAATTTTTCCAGTGAAATGAAAGAAAAAATTCTCAGCTGAGAGAGAAAACCATGGGAAGTTTGAGGAAAGAGGAAAAGGTTTGGAAAAGCTACTGTGGTGAGCAAAATAGTGAAATGATTAAAGGGATTTAAAAGAATTGCCTTGACACGGTGAGGGTGTAATGTAACTCAAATTTGTAATAGATCCCCAATCAGCACAGTTTTGTAATTTTCTCCAGCTTTATTCAACCATGTGTGAAGAAGACTGAAGGAAGAGTGGTGGGAGCAATTCAATGCTAGGGAATAGAGAAGGGCAATACTGGTGAGAGGATAAGGGATCAAGGGAATAAGAGTAAATGATAATATATAGTTGAAAGGGAAGAAAGTGTAGTCAGTGCAGGGGTGATGGCCTGGGGAAAAACTAAGGGATGAAGGGACTGGAGGTTACAATGAGGCTGAAGAATAGGGTTAGAGATTATAAATGAGCTGTCCCAGAGACATCTTGAGTTCAATATGTCCAAATCAAAAACTCATTATCTTTCCCCCTAAACTCTACTTCCAAACTTCTTACTGTCTGTTGAAGGTCACTATCGTTTCAGTGTCTCAAGTTTATCACCCCCCATATATGTAAATCAAATCGCAAACCTGGTCGCTTTTACCTTCACAATAACTAGCATCTAACTCTTTCTTTCCTCTAACATTGCATGCATCTTAGTTCAGGCTTTAATCACTTCTCACCTAGATTATTCCAACAGCCTCCTAAATAATGTCCCTGTCTGAAGCCTTCTGCCACTTCAGTCCATTCTACATGCTGCTATAAAAGTAATTTTTATTTTATTTTTTAATAGTTGAGCAATTTTTCTTAAACACAAATTGCACCACATCGTTCTCCTATTTAATCACTCTGTAAGTCCCTGAATTGCCTCTAGGATGCCCCCTCTATTTAAGTTTTAAAGCCCTTTACAATCTTCCTTAATCTATCTTTCCAGATGTGTTAGATATCACTGCACCTCCCTATACTCTTCAAATCAGCCAGACTGGCCTTCTCTCTCTTCATCACTCATAATGTTCCATCTCTGCCACTTATTTGCATATCTTTGCACTGGCCATCCCACATACCTGGAATGTACTCCCTCCTTACCTCTGTCTCATGAGTGCCTTTCTTCCTTAAAAACTTAGGTGAAGCACTATCTTCTACATAGAGCCATCACTAACTATCCAATGTCTAGATCACCCTATCTACCTTACTTCTTTTTAATTTATTTTTTTCCTGTTTTTGTTATGTATTGATTTCCAAACTGTCTCCCTCCTTCCCTCTCATCTCCCCACACTAGAGAAGACTATCATTTGACATAGATACATAGAGAGATAAATAGATAGATAGATAGATAGATAGATAGATAGATAGATAGATAGATAGATAGAAATTATAGATATAATTGTAAAATCATACTATGCATGCTTCCATTTATCAGTTATTCCTCTGGAGGTGGCTAGTATCTTCTTTCATAGGTCCTTTGTATTTGATTTGAATATTTATAATACCCAGAATAACTCTTCGAACAATATTGCTGTTACTGTATACGATGTTCTCTTGGTTCTGCTCATTTCACTCCTCATTATTTCATGCAAGTATTTCCATGTTTTTCTCAAATCAACCTGCTTATCACTTCTTAGGTCATAGTATTTCTTACATCACATATTCTATCACAACCATATACCACAACTTGTTTAGCCATTCCCCAATTATTGGCATACCCTCAATTTCCAATTCTTTGTCACAAAAAGAGAGTTGCTAAAAAATATTTTACAACATTTATGTTCTTTTCGTTTTTCCCTTATCACCTTGGGAAACAGAACTAATAGAGACATTGCTGGGTCAAAGGGTATGTACATAGTTTCATAACCCTTTACTCTCCAAAATAGATCAGTTCACAGTTCAACCAACAGCGTATTATTATACCAATTTTCCCACATCTCCAACATTTGTCATTTTCCCCTTCCATCATTTTAGCCAATCTAATAGATGTGAAGTGATTATTTCAAAGTTGTTTTAATTTGCATTTCCCTAATCAATAATAACTTAGAACATTTTTCATATGAACATATATAGTTTTTATTTCATTAAAAAACTGCCTGTTTATATCCTTTGACCATTTATCAATCAGGGGACAACACATATTCTTATAAATCTGACAAAGCTCCCCATATATTTATGAGATCTTTATCCAAGAAAGCATTATTTTTAAAAATTTCCTAAATTTCCGCTTTCCTTCAAACCTTGGCTACATTGGTTTAATTTGTACAAAAACTTTTTAAGGAAATAAAAATTGTTCATTTTACATCTCACAATGCTATCATTTGTTCATAAATTCTCCTATCCATAAGCCTGATAGGTAATGTGGTCCATGTTCTTCTAATTTACTTATGATATCTCCACTCATATCTATGTCATGTATCCATTTTGACCAGTAAAATACTGGTCTATCCCTATTTCTACCAGACTGGTTCCAGTTTTCCCAACAATTTTTGCCAACTAGTGAATCCTTATCCCATAAGCTGAAATCTTTTACATTTGTCAAACACAAGGTAACTATAATCATTTACTGCTATGTATGGTATGTCTACTCTGTTTCACTGAGCCAGCATTCTATTTCTTAGTCAGTACCAGATAGTTTTGATCATTAAAAGCTTATAATACCGTTTAATATGTCATACTGTTAACCTCTTCCTTTACAATTTGGTCTTTAATTCCTTTGATATTCTTGACCTTTTATTCTTTCAAATGAATTTTGTTACTACTTTTTCTTGCTCAAAAAAACCATTTTTTGGTAATTTAATCAGGAAGGCATTAAATAAGTAGATTAGTTTAGGCAGATTTGTCATTTTTATTATATTGGCTCTGCCTACCTATGAACAATTAATATTCCTTAAATTATTTAAATCTGACTTTATTTATATGATCACATAGTTTCTGGGTTTATTTTGGCAGGTATACTCTCAGGTATTTTATGCTACCCACAGTTATTTTAAATGAAGTATGTCTTACTATCTCTTCTTGCAGGGTTTTGTGGTGATATATAGAAATCTTATGATTTATATAGGTTTATTTTATATCCTGCTACTTTGCTAAAATTGTTAATTGTTTCTGCTAGCTTTTTAGCTGAATGTCTAGGGGGAGCTATCTCTCTTAAGGAGCTGCTGCTTCCATTAAGGAGCTGCACCCTGACTCTTTAAGCTGGGATCTCCCTTAAGCTACATCTTCCCTTAAAAGGCAGTGACCTCTCTTAAGGAGGAGCCTGTTTGATGTGTTACATGGAATAAATGCCTTTACTTGGGGGAAAAAAAAGAATTATTGGACAATCTGAAGCCACGACAAAAAAAAAAACCGAGACATCATTGTTCAAAAAAATTATCAAGGAAAACTGCCCTGATATTCTAGAGCCATGGGGTAAAACAGAAATCAAAAGAATCCACTGATCATTTCCTGAGAGTCCAAAATGAAAACTCCCAGGAATACTGTAGCCAAATTCCAGAGCTTCCAGGTCAAGGAGAAAATATTCAAAGCAGTCAAAAAGAAACAATTCAAATACCATGGAGCCACAGTCAGGCTAACATACGATTTAGCAGCTTCAACATTATAGGATTAAAGGGCTTGGAATATGATATTATAGACAGCAAAGGAGCTAAGATTACTACAACCAAGAACCACAAACCCAGCAAAACTGAGTATAATCCTTCGGGGGGGGGGGGGGGAAATGGATATTCAATAAAACAGAAGACTTTCAAGCATTCCTAATGAAAAGACCAGAGCTAAATATAAAATTTTACTTACAAATACAAGACTCAAGAGAAGCATCAAAAGGTAAATAGGAAAGAGAAATCATAAGAGATTCCATAAGATTAAACTATTTACACTTCCACATGAAAAGATAACTCCTAAGAACTTTCAGATTATTAGGGCAGTTAGGAGTATACATAGAGAACATGGGTATGAGTTGACCATAATGGGATGATACCTAAAATAACAACATTAGGGGGTGAGAAAGGAATACAATGGGAAAGGGGGAAAGGGAGAGGTAGAATGGGGTAAATTATCTCAAGCAAAAGAGCTTTTACAGTGGAGGGGAAGATGTATACTGTTAATTAAGGTGGGACTTTTTTTTTTAACTGTTTTCTCTTTTAGAACGCTAAAGTAATCAAGTGCTTTTGAGTAAGTCTTCCTAGGTGCTAAGCCCCAGGCCCATACCTTTTTTGTTGATTAGGTGTGAAGCCTTTGGGCCCCAAGAAGGGTATATAAACTCAAAGGTTAGCATTTTGTTTGGGGCTCTCATTCACTGGAAGAGGTTTGGTGTGGAGACTCTGGGTAGCAGCTTTAAAGAAAACCCAGATGTTGGTGCTTCTTTTTTTGGTAACTATGTATGCGATGTCTTGATCGGACAAAGCCTGTCTGTTCAACTGTATTATTTGATCTGTTGATATTTTCTGTTTGTAATTTGTATTTGTATTTGCTCTGAAGTTCAGAGTGCTGGCTTTCCCCCTGAACTAAGTGAATGATATATGTATGTTTGATTAAAGTGAGATTGTTAACCCCTTAAAGTTGCTTTCCTTAGAAAAGCGGATCACAGAACCTGTGCTGGCAGCTCTTGTTGCTGGTCTTGTTGGGTCTTATACCCCCACAGCAGCTGCTAGCAGCATTGTTGTTACAAAAGGGCGTAGTTGGCAGGATCTGCAGATTAAAAGGAAAATATGGAGTTTTGGGGTACCAAGACAGTAATTGAATGTGTCCCAGTTATTGGGTTGCTCTTTATACTTGTTCAGCCCTGGGGCAAGATGGAAACTTTACAGCAAAGTCCTGAGTGTGCTTTTTTGCTGCCTTTTCTTGGGACGGTTTGGGACCCAGGGGGAGGGTGGAGTTGTCCATGGTAGGTGGGGGGAAGTGCTGTAAACCCCCCAAGGATTCCCCCCCATTGGCTTTGTTGTCCAGCTGCCCCTCAGGCCTTGGAAGCAGGAGCTGCAGCAGTGGGGGGAAGGACCCATCCCCAAGAGAACTTTATTTGGACTTTTTTGTTTGCGCTGGGACTTTGCTAATTAAAGCATGCCTGTACCTGAGGGTACTGGGAGGAAGCCTGCAATGGTAATGTGTGGAAAAGGACATACCTTCAAGACAGACTTTACTTGGACACTCTGTATTTACTAAAGAAGATTATAATTTGCTGTAATCTAGGGGTGTTTGGTGTTTGTATTGTAAATAAGTATTTTGGGGAATGATATTGAATGATATGTTTTGTTAGATTGTTGTGAATGTTATGCTTTAGTTCCCCTGATGGGATCGAAATGTATAATGCCGTTATTTGTTCTAGGATCCATGGCTATTTAGTAAGTGTAAAGCCAAGGATCCTGGAAGGTGTGGAGTATTATGGTAATTAGGGTGGGACTTTTTTTTTTTACTGGTTTCCCTTTTAGAATGCTAAAGTAATCAAGTGCCTTTGATTAAGTCTTAAGAGGTGCAAAGCCTCAGGCCCACACTCTTTTGCTAACTAAGCTCCAGGCCTATACCTTTTTTGTTGATTAGGTGTGAAGCCTCTGGCCCCTAAGAAGGGTATATAAACTCAGAGGTTGGCATCTGTTTGGGGCTCTCATTCACAGGAAGTGTGTTGATAGGAGACTCTGGGTAGCCCCCAGAGCCTCGCCACCCCCTCTTTCCCCTTCCGCCCGCCTTGAGAAAACCCAGATGTTGGTGCTTCTCTTTTTGGTAACTATGCATGTGATGTCTTAATCAGACAAAGGCTGTCTGTCGAATTGTGTTATTTGATCTGTTGATATTTTCTGTTTGTAATTTGTATTTGTATTTGCTCTGAAGTTCAGGGTGCTGTCTTTCTCCCCTGAACTAAGTGAATGATATATGTATGTTTGATTAAAGTGAGATTGTTAACCCCTTAAAGTTACTTTCCTTAGAAAAGCAGATCACAGAACCTGTGCTGGCAGCTCTTGTTGCTGCCCTTGTTGGGTCTTACACCTCAGCAGCAGCTGCAAGCCAAGCTGTTGTTACAGAAGATGGGGGAAAAAGGGGAGGCCTTTACTGTCATCAGAATTGGCTCAAAGAGGGAAGGGGTACATTATTATACATACTCAATTGGGTACAGAAATCTATCTTTCCCTACAGGACAGAAATGAGGGGAAGTGGGATGATAGAAGGGAGGGAAACTCGAGGATAGACAGAGTGAAAGGAGAGAAACAGCAGAATAAACAGGGAAAAATAGAATGAAGGGAAATTCAGAGTTTGTACTCATAACTGAAAAAAATTTTACAGCAAGTTTCTCTAGTGAAGGCCTCATTTCTCAAATATATGGAGAACTTAGTCAAATTTATAAAGCTAAGAGCCATTCTCTCAAAGGATATGAACAGGCAATTTCAGATGACATAATCAAAACTATCTATAGTCACATAAAAAAATGCTCTAAGGCACCATTAATTAGAGAAATGCAAATTAAAACAACTTAGAGGTACCACTCCATACATATAAGATTGGCTAACATGACAGAAAAGGAAAATGACAAATGTTGGAAGGAAAGTGGGAAAATTGGGACACTAGTGCATTGTCGGTGGAGTTATAAACTGATCCAACCATTCTGGAGAACAATTTGGATCTATGTCCAAAGGGCTATAAAACCATGCATACACTTAGATCCAGCAGTACCTCTACTAGGTCTGTATCCTAAAGAGATTAAAAAAAAAAAAAGGAAAAGGACTTACATGTACAAAAATAAAGCGGTTCTTTTGGTGGTGGCAAGGAACTGGCAATTGGGGGAGATGCCCATAAATTAGGAAATGTCTGGATAAGTATGTATTGTGGTGGAATACTATTGTAACATAAGAAATAAAAAACAAGATGCTCAGAAAAACTTACATGAACTGATACAAAGTGAAATGAGCAGAACCAGGACAACATTTTACACAATAACAGCAATATTGTGAGATGGTCAACTGTGATCACCTTAGCTTTTCTCAGCAATGCAATGATCCAAGACAATTACAAAGGACTTATGATGAAAACTGCTATGAACCCCCAGAGAAAGAACTGATGGAATCTGAATAAAGATCGAAACATTTTTTTTTATTTTTCTTTTTCGGTCTATTTTTTTTTCACATAACTAACATGGAAATACATTTTGCATGACTACATATGAATAACCTATATTAAATTGCCCTCTCAGAGAAAGGAGGGAGAAAATTTGGAACTTAAAATTTAAAAAAAATGTTAAAAATTGTTTTTACATGTAATTTGGAAAAAATATATTAAACAAAAAAAAAGAATTTTCTTAAAATTTAGATTTTCCTATTAATTCTTATGAAGTAAAACTATTTCGTGGAGACATAAAGTAGATAAAAATGATTAATTTTTTTTTATTTTCACATCAGTCATGATGTAAAGAAGAATTAGAACTAATCGGAGGAACCATGAGAAAGAAGAAACAAAACAAAACAAAAAGAAAGCAAATAGTATGTTTCCATCTGAATTCAAACTCTAAAAATCTTTCTCTGGATGTGGATAGCATTTTTCCACCATGAGTCTTTTGGAGTTGTTTTAGATTCTTGCATTGCTGAGAAGGGCTAATTCTATCACAGTCAGTCATCGTACAATGTGGTTGTTACTGTGTGCAATGTTTACCTGGTTCTGCTCATTTCACTCAGCATCAGTTCATATATGTCTTTCCAGGTTTTTCTGAAGTCTACTTGTTCATCATGTCTTATAGCACAATAATATTTTATTACATTCATATGCTACAACTTGTTCAGCTATTCCCCAATTGATGGACATCCCCTCAATTTCCAATTCTATGTCACCACAAAAAGAGCTGTTACAAATACTTTTGTAAATGTGGGTCCTTTTCCCATCTTTATGATCTCTTTGGGTTACAAACGTAGAAGTGTTCCAATTTTCCAACATCTCCAACAGTTTCCTGTTTTGTCATGTTAGCCAATCTGATATGGTGTGATGTGATACCTCAGAGTTGTTTTGATTTGCATTTCTCAATAAAAATGCTTACTTACTGAGTCTCTGTTCATCTTAAAATCTGTAATAAGTTTTAACGATTCTTAATGACAGTTTATGCAAAAAAAAATTATAATGACAACATCATTAAAATCACTCATGTTACTAAAGTCACGGGCCTCTTCTCAACTCTCAATTTTTTCCTTCCACTGGTACTTGAAACTATTGACTCTTCCCCACATGGACCACTATTAATCATTTAGACTGTCTTCTTCCTCAGCCTCTGACTACTGTACCAAGTTTTCCTGATACTTTTGTGATTGTTCCCTTTTCTGGGTCTTTATTTGGTTCCTCTTCCTTCTGTTCTCTTGTATCTGACAAGGCTCAGTCTTCCTCCCTCTAATCTTCTACAGTCATTCAATCCTGTCCCATTTACGAGCATAAAAACTTAATATGAAATTAAGTGACTTACTTCACGCCTATCAGAATGGTTAATATGACAGAAAAGGAAAATGATAAATGTTTGAGAGGATGTGGGAAAATTGGGAAACTAATAAACATAACAGTTGTGAACGGATCCAACCATTCTGGAGAGCAATTTGGAACTATACCCAATCCAGCAATACCATTGCTAGGTCTATATCCCAAAGAGACCACAAAAAAGGGAAAAGTACAAAAATATCTGTAGCTGCCCTTTTCATGGTGGCAAAATATTGGAAACTGAGGGGATGTACATCAACTGAGGAATGGTTGAACAAGCTGTGGTATATGAATGTGATGGAATTAATATTGTGCAATAAAAAATAACGAACAGGCAGGTATCAGAAAAACCTATAAAGATTTGTATGAACTGATGTAAAATGAAATGAGCAGAACCAAGGAAACACTGTACACAGTATCAGTAACACTGTGTGATAATCAACTATGAATGACTCAGCTCTTCTCAGCGACACAATGCATTATCCAAGACAAATCAAAACAAAAAATTCACAGAAGAAAATGCTATCCACATCCAGAAAAATATCTGATGGACTGTGAATGCAAATTGAAGCATATTTTTTTCACTTTATTCTCTTTCATGTTTTTCTTCCCTTTTCATATGTTTCTTCTTTCACAATTGTGATTAACATGGAAACATGTTTTACATGACAGCATACACAAACCTATAGCAAAAGGGGAGGGAGAAAAATCTGAAACTCAAAATCTTGTAAAAACAAATGCTAAAAAGTGTCTTGACATGTAATTGGGGAAAAAATATTAAAAAAATTAAATGGCTTTTAAAAAAAGTACATGATCTAAAAAGAAATGTTAAAATGAGCCCTATGGTGCTTTCCTTTCCTTCTCCAGAAGAATGAGAAGGAAAACTAAAGCAAAGAGATTATTTTTTTTTAATTTCATGTATTTTTCACCAATTTTAAGAGGTACTACAAAAGGCATTTATAGGAACCCAGAGACATCTGCTGGTTACAGGTGGAAATTCAGTCATACAATAAAGTTCAGGCATAATTTACATACCTTAGTCACAATTTTTATCATAGCACAGACATAAATTCAGTTAGGTGTCCATGTTTTTTCACTTTACTTGAAATGTAAATATTTAATGTTGTTATTCAGTCGTTTTCAGTTGCATCCAACTCTCTGTGATCTCCTTTTAAGGTTTTCTTAGCAAAGTTACTAGAATGGTTTGCCATTTCCTTCTCCAGCTTATTTTTACAGATGAGAAACTGAGGCAATCAGGGTTAAATGACTTTCCTAGAGTCACACACAGGTACTTAAGTGTCTGAGGCCAGATCTGAACTCATGAAGATAAGTCTTCCTGATTCCCAGCCCAGTGCTCTATCAACTATACCACCTAGCTGCCCAAATGTTTAATATATATAATCAAACTTCTGAATGTACTATTATAGGGCTACATCAGGATATAATCGCTCAAATCAGAAAACTACTGAGTTTAGGTAGTAAAATGAATTTTTATCTTAATGTTAATAAGTTTTTTCTAATTAATGTTTATAAATATAGTCACTTAAAAACATTGTTTGAATAAAAATACCAATACTAAAAATGTCTCATGCAATACTTCAGCCACTAAGTTTCAATCTCAATTAAGAATCCTAGAAGAAAAATTTAGTTTTCTAGTTAGCTAAATACAGAGTTGTTTGGTTTTTTTTAAAGGGAAGGCCTCAGGTGCAGCTAGGTGGCACAGTGAGTAGAGCACCAGCCCTGGAGTCAGGGGGACCTGAGTTCAAATCAGGCCTGACACTTGACACACTTACTAGCTGTGTAACATTGGGCAAATCACTTAATCCCAATTGCCCTGCCTTCCCCCCTCCAAAAAAAAAAAAAAAAGGGAAGCCTTTTCATAAAACTATTAAGATCAATAGGGCTCTGCCACAGCCTCAAATGTTAGGAAAGTTATTGTTTAAGGGGAGGACCTGAATCTAACCCAAATACTATTACTAAAATAGTATCTAATACTCATATTCTAATGAGGGAGTCAATATTAACCATGTACACACAAATAATTAAGGGGTAAACAGAAGGTAAACTCAGAAAGAAAGAGAGAGAGAGAAAAGGAAACACTTCTTACAGAAGGTAGGGTTTTATCTGAGTCTGAAGGAAGCCAAGCAAGGCAGGAAGCAGAGCTGAAGGAGAGTAATACAAAGGTAGGGGAAAGCCACTGAAAAGAAGTTTAAAGATGGAGTGCTGTGTACAAGGTCAAAAAGACCAGTGCTGGGTATCACAGGATATGGAGAGGAGAATAAAAAGTGTAAGGAGACAAAATGTAGGAAAGAGTCAGATTGTAAAAGGCTTTAAATGTCAAACAAACAACTTTTTATTTGATCTTGAAGGTAAATGTGGAGGAGAGGGCAGGAAATGGAGATTTGGTCAAACCTGTGCTTTAGGGAAATCACTTTAGCAGCTGAACACCACCAGGATGGTGGCTGTGTGAAAAAAAGAGAAGATGATACATACAAGAGATGTTCTGGGGAGTAGAAATGACAAGACTTGGCAAAAGATTGGGTATGGGGGCGGGGCAAGTTAAAATGAGGAGTCAAGGATGATAGCAATTTGAGAGCCTGGTTGACTAGGGGAAGAGTGTAACTTATGACTTGACAGCAATAGGTCAGTCAGGAAAAAAAAAGGACTTAAGGAGAGAAATATATAGTTCTGTTGTGGATATGTTGAGATTAATGTGTCTACAAGACATAGAGTTTAAGACATCCAATAAGCAGTTGCTCATTCAAGAACATAGGCAAGGAAAATAGTTGTGGTTGGATAAATAGATCTGAGAACAATCTCCATAAAAATTAAAAGTGAACCCATGGAAGCTGCTGAGACTACCAAGCAAGACAGTGCAGAGGGAAAAAAGAAGAAAGCTCAGGATAAAGCCTTGGGGGATATACATAGTTAGTGGGCACGACCTGGATGAAGATCCAGCAAAGAAGACTGAAAAGGAGTTGTCAAATAAGAGAGAGTAGTGTCAGGAAAACCTGAAGAAAGATTATACAATAGAGGTGGATGACAGACAAGCCCAAGATTTACTTACATATTTCCAGTGGCCTACACAACACTTTGAAATTTGATTATCCTTGACATTACCTCACGAAATACAATTTTCTACCCCAAACTGGCTCCTCTTCCTAATTTCCCCATTTCTTTCAAAGGTAGCATCATTCTTCCCATTATGCATGTTCAAAATCTCATAATGGGAGAGATAAGGTAAAGAAAAAAAGAAGAAATACAAATAAATCCAAAGCTGTTCAATCTATAACACATTATTGTCTCCAGTTCTCTGGGATCTTCAAGCTGCTGTTCTCTGTTCCTTACACAGAACACTCCATCTCTGATCTCCAGGCAATGAGAAGTGACAATGATATTTTCAAATGAACATCAATAAAATACTTCAATAGAAAAGAAATAAGATAGTGTGCATTTTTTGCTAATAAAACAATTGATAGAATAGAGGAGAAACAAATTTTAAAATTATAATCTTGAACATTAAAAGACTGAATTTCCCTTTAAAAATAAAAGGAGATGGATTAAAAATCAGAAACTAATAAAGCACTGTCTAGAATAAACACATTTAGGGAAAAACATTCACATGCATATTTAAAATTAGAAGTTAGATTAAATTTCCTCTGTTTTATCTAAGTCACATAGTCAGGAGATACAATTATGAACTCAATAATTTGCATGGGTTCAATTCTATGCAGAGGACTCTAAAATAGGCATATGTAAGTATATGCATACATACACATATATCTTTATGTATGTGTGTGTATGTATATACACACACACACATAAATCAAGTATCTTAATTGCTTACTATGTGCTAGACACAATAGTAAATATACAAAGACAAAAAAGAAATAGTTCGTGTGTTCAAGGAGCTTATGTTCTTATTGACAGAGACAACATAGATAGCTACAATTTTATGTAAAATATACCCCCCAAAATTACAAAATAACTGAGAGAAGAAAAGAGACTAGCAAGTGGCAGACGGGGGGTGAGGAGGCAGGGAGAAATCAAAAGGCATCATCCACTGTCTACTGACATTTCCAACTGGATGTCACATAAGGATCTCAAACTCAACATGTCTAAAACAGAATTCATTGCCTTTCCCAAAAGCTCCATCCCTCTCTTTCGAGCTCCCCTTCTAATTAAGGATACCACCAACTTTCCAATCATCTAGTCTTAAAAGCTTTGGAGTTATCTTTTCTGTATTTTTACCACCTGACCCTTACTCTCCTATCCAATAAGGTATCAAATTTTGTCTAGCCTGCTCCCATATTTCTTTAAATCCATACTCACAAAGTCTCAACTCTAATTCAAGGCCTTCATTATCTACAGTCTAGACTTCTATAATAGCCTCAACTAGTCTCCCTAGCTTTTCCAATCCATACTTCGCAAAGCTGTCAAATTGGTATTTCTAAATTACAGGTCTATGCCACTTAACTATAATTAAGAAACTCCAGTGGTTCCTTCTTGTCCCAAGGACCAAATACAACCTCCTGTGTTTGACATTTAAAGACCATGACAACATGGTCCCAGCCTATCTTTTCATGCTTATTACACATTACTCCCATCCATATACCCTATATATTTTTTAGCCTAACCTACTTCCTGGTCTCAGCAGAAGACTTTCTAAGGCTTATCTCCATAATTTTTGCATAGGCTTTTTCCAATTCCTGAAATG
>CM053627.1:203505789-203529930 GCA_028646595.1 Phalanger gymnotis
TGCTGGACTTCTTAGGGAGGGTGGGTGGGAAGGGAAGAGGGGAGAGAATTTGGAACTCAAAGTTTTAAAAAAAAATAGGTGTTCAAAAGTGAAAAAGTTTTTGGTTTTTTTTCATGCAACTAGAAAATAAGATACACAGGCAATGGGGCATTGAAATTTATCTTGCCCTACAGGAAAGGAAGGGAAAAGGGGATGGGAGGGGAATGGGATGACAGAAGAGAGGGCTGACTGGGGAACAGGGCAACCAGAATATACGCCATCTTGGAGTGGGGGAGGTAGAAATGGGGAGAAAATTTGTAATTCAAACTCTTGTGAAAAGCAACATATTAAATAAAAATTTTAAAAAAATTTTTTAACATTCATTTTTTAAAATTCTAAGTTCCAAATTATCTTTTATCCTCCTTTCCCTTCCCCCTCATTATGAAGGCGAACAATTTTATATAGTTTATACATGTGCAGTCATGCAACACTTGCTTCTATATAAGTCATGTCATGAAAGAAAACACAGAACCAACCAAAAAAAAAAAGCAAAGAAAGTAAGCAAAGTATGCTTTGATGTTCATTGAGACTCCATTAGTTCTTTCTCTGGAGGTGGACAGCATTTTTCATCATAAGTCCTTTGGAACTGTCTTGGAGCATTGTATTGTCGAGAAAACTAAGTCATTCATAGTTGGTCATCACACAATGTTGCTGTTATTGTGTACAGTGTTCTGCTGGTTCTGTTCATTTCACTTTGCATCAGTTCATGTAAGTCTTTCCAAGTTTTCTGAGGGCATTCTGTTTGTCATTTTTTGCTACCACAATAGTATTCCATCACAATCACATACCACAACTTGTTCAGGCATTTCCTAACTTATAGGCATCCCCTCAAATGCCAATTCTTTACCAACACCAAAAGAGTTGACATAAATACTTTGGTACATATAAGTCTTTTTCCTTTGTTTTTTATCTCTCTGGGATGGGCTAGAAAATTATTTCACTCCATCCTTCTGTGGGTTCTGTCATTCCAGAATTCATTTTGAGGCATTATTTAAAGTTGTTTGTAAAGAAATTTGTGAGAACTCAGGCAAGTCTATGCCTCTTCTCAACCACCTTGGCCCTGCCCCCCAGGACTATCCTTTCCCCACCAATTTGTTCTTCCCTTCAAATCATTATACAATTATTTCAATATATCCTCTACATACTTATCAGTGAACATGCAGGATCCCCCTAGTAGAAGGTATACTTCTCAAAGACAAGAACTACCTCGCTTTTATCTTTGTGTCCCCAATGCCTAAAATAACACCTTATACACAGTAGGCATTTAATAACGAAATGTTTTAAAAAGAAAAGTTAAAAGAATATGCCAGAAACAAGCTAAAAAATAACAAACCCTTAAAATTATATTTAAACATTTTTTAAAATTAATATATGAGGACATAAGCTGGTGCTTTGAAAGCAACAACATAACTGATAAACCATGAACAAACTTTATTTTTAATTTTTAAAAAAGGAAAAGAAAAACCTAATTTCCAATATAAAAATTGAGAAGCAGAACACGATAAATGGAGAAAAATATTTTGGAATTATTGTACTAATACATATTTATTAAGAAAAGTGAAAAGGAAAAAGAAATAGGTAAGTATTTTTAAAAATATGAACCACTGAAACTGAAAATATCATAAATAACCTAAAGAAACCAATCTCAGAACAACAAATTGAGCAGGCCATTAATGAACAGCGACTACACAACTCAGATGCTGCCTCCTAAAGGAGTTCTTTCCTGATTCCTCCCAGTTATCAATGCTCTCACATCCCCAGAAATGCTTTATAAATTCCTTGAGAGCAAAGACAGTTACTTGTTTTTTGTATTTCTAATACCACTGTTAAAAATAGTGCCTAATACATTCAATAATTCTTGTTGACTGACCGATTACTCTGAATATTAGGGAAGGGAGGTGGCACAGTGGATAAAGAGCCAGGCCTGAAGTCAAGAAGACCTGAATTCAAATTTATTCTCAGACACTTAGTGCCCATATGACCCTGGGCAAGCCACTGCCTCAGTCTTCTTGTCTGTAAAATAGGGATAATAGTCAGGCCTGCCTACCAGAGTGGTTGTGAGGATCAAATGAGAAAATAAATGTAAAGCATTTAGTGCAGTGTCTGAAATATAATAGGTACTCTTTAAATGTTAGATATTATTATTGTTACATGTCTGCATGTCTATAAACATTTTTAAGCATCTATTATGTGCCAAGCACTGTGCTAAGCATATATATATAATTTGTTTACATAAGGTTTCTTCCAGGTAGAATGAAAGCTCCTTGAGGGCAGGAACTGTTTCTTCTTGTCTTTGTAGTCTCTACAGCTCCCTAGCATAATGCCTGTTTCATACTAGGTGGACACTTGTTGAATTTTATTAAACTGCACCCAAAAAATAAAAAAGAACAACATCAGAACCATATGAAGTCATTCATTCGACAACCATTTACTATTTTATGCAAAGCATTGTGTTAATCAAAAGAAATAAACAGAACAGAATATCTATGAAAAGGATAAACTACCATAGCTGACAAAATGAAAATGAAACAAAGTCGAATCAAGATAATTAATAATCCAATCATACCATCTAACTCAAAAATTATTTGTACATAAGTGTTCTCACATTATATCAGTACATATGGCACATGTGATTCTATCTCTTTAAAAGGGTTACTTTCCTGAATTTCAGTCATCATGTTAATGACTATGTCTAACACCTGCCAAATTCAACTATCTTCCATTTCTCTCAAGGCAGTGAGGAAGGCAAATAAAAATCCCACAAGCAGCCTGAAAGAAAGAATTCGAATACCAAGAAGTCACAGTCAGGATAACACGTGATTTTGCAGCCACCACTATCAAGGAATTTTCACTTGGAAAATGATGTTCCAGAAAGCAAAGGGTATGGGCTCACAACAAATTCAGACACAGGAGTGAAGAGAAAGATAAAAAAGTAAATAAACATCGGTGAACAATGATAAGAGACTTAAAAAAAAAATTAAGTGCTTACATTCTAATATGGGGAGATGATATATGTAACCTCTCTGATCCCTGTCAGCATCAGGGTTCACAGAAGGAATCTGATTATAGAAAGTCTGGAAATGGCTCTGTCATGTCTTGCTGATCTTAAGAGAAAAATGGAAAGAAATGGAAAAAAGAATACACTAGGGATTGAGGGAGAAAGGAGGGTTAGAAAAAATTATCTCGCATAGTCAGAGAGCACAAGTAGACATCTACACAAATGGGGAAGGGATAGGGAGAGCTTCTGACATTTGAACCTCACTCTCATCTGAACTAGTCAAAAGAAGGAAGGATACATACATACACACTCTCACACATGCACATACACAAGCACACATGCGCATTTGGGTAAGAAATATATTTTGCTCAACAGGGAAATGGAAAGGAAAGAAAAAGGGGGAATGGAAATTAGAGGGAGAGTACATTAAGGGAGGGATCAGTCCTACACAAAACCAACTCTAAGGACCTACGAAAATATTTGTAGGTCTTTCTGAGGTGTCAAAGAATGGGAATCTGAGGGAGAGCCCATCAACTGGGGAATGGATAAACAAGTGATGGAATACTATGGTGCTGAACTCATCAGAATAATGACCAGTTAGGATACCAGAGGAATAATGATGAAACATGCTACCAATCTTCCAACAGTGAAAAAAAAGACTCAGAATACAGAATGAGGTAAGTATTTTTTGGACATGGCAAATGTGGAAATTTGTTTTGACTGACCATACATATTTGTATGTGTTTTTCTTATGTTCTCAGTTAGGGTGGGAAGGGGAAGGTTATTAGAAGATTAATCTTGGCTGATTAAAACAAAATATTTTTAAAAGAAAAAAGAAATAAAGAAGTGTCAGTCATGTGATAATGCTCTAAAGTAAGTTCAAGTATATAAGCATTGAATTATTTGCAAAAGCTTGTCATGTGCAAGTCATTTGACCATTCCAAGAAAACCCCAAATGGGGTCACAAAGAGTCAGACCCAACCGAACAACAACAATAAACGTGCCAGGAACTGCACTAAGCACTTTACAAATATTATCTCATTTGATCCTTCTTCCAAAGTGGATCTTTAATTCAAACAGCTATAAATCAAGGATTTGCAGAACAACTGCATCTGGGGGGTAAATCATGAAAGTTTTTAAACAAGTTCTACTCAAAGAACAATCTAAAATATAAAACAAGGAACTAAAATTCTCAGTAACTCAACCAACAAATTAAGTTATAATGCAACAAGTTCTAATGCAAATACATTTGCCATTAAAAACACCACCAAAAGCTAATTAAAAATAATTCGTGTAATTACATTTTCCTATCTTCCATTTTTGTTTCAGACTTGGCTGAAATGTCAGCTTGTTAAAATAACTCTATTGACATACTTGTCAACCACATTCTCATCACTTACACTCCAACTCCCTGTTTTCTCTTATTTTAACATACTGGATGATACAAGGATGAAAGCTGATTCAATCACCTGCTGACTTTAGCCCAGTTAATCACATAAACCCTTAAAATAATCACAGGGCAATGGAGTATGTCACAGTTTTATTTTTTTAAAAACATAATAGCATATTGAACTAATTATAAGGCTGAACAATGTAAAAGTAAAAGAGGATGGGATGTAAATGCAATGGATATAAATGGATATAAAATCAGTAAATTATGTCACTGCCTATCTCCTAGGATACACTTTTTCATTAATAATAGTTTAAGCATTTCTTAATTACCTTAAATTAGTCAATCAAGGCCTACTTTAGGTCAAGGTCACATATCTCAGGTTGTTGATTTAAAACACTAAATCAGTAAACCAGAACATGACACAACAATTCAGACACATGACAGCTTTATATTCAGTAGCATAGGTCTGGTTAATTGAATAACACATTATAGCATGTTTAAGGGAAACAAGATGAAGCATGACTACTTCATCCTTTGATATTAGGAGGATAGGAGGAAGATTCTATGTCCACAATATCTCCTGCATTAATCCCCCATTACTTCACACATACGTACTGCCACAACCATCCTATTTAGGCCCTCACAGACTTCAAGCCTGCCTCCCATCTATTTTCTTCCTCTTCCAATCTATCTTCACACAGATGTCAAAATAATTTTCCCAAAGTACTCTTCTGACCATTTTACTCCCTTGCTCTAAAATCTCCTCTAACTCCCTTTTTTATTTATTTAACAATTCCCAAAGTACTCTTCTGACCATTTTACTCCCTTGCTCTAAGATCTCCTCTAACTCCTTTTTTTATTTAACATTTTATTTTTCCCAATTACATGTAAAAATAATTTTAACATTTTTTTTAAAAATTGAGTTCAAATTTTTTTATTTGATTATATCTTTATTTTTTAATTTATTTTTTTATTTTTAGTTTACAACCCTCAGTACCACAAGTTTTTGAGTTCCAAATTTTCTCTCCCTCCCTCTCGTCCCCCTTCCCCCCCAAGACAGCATGTAATCCAATATAGGTTCTACATATACCTTCACATTAAGCTTATTTACATAATAGTCAAGTTGTAAAGAAGATAATGGAATGAATCATGAGAAAGAAGAAACAAAATCAAAAAAGAAAAGAAAGAAAAAGAGCAAATAGTTTGCCTCAATCCACATTTAGACTCCATAATTCTTTCTCTGGATGTGGACAGCTTTTTCCATCATGAGTCTTTTTGGAGCTGTCTTTGAACCTTGTATTGCTGAGAAGAGTCAAATCTATCAAAGCTGGTCATCGCAGATACCATGTGTCTGTAATTGTGCATAATGTTCTACTGGTTCTGCTCCCCTCACTTGGCATCAGATCATGTAAGTCTTTCCAGGTTATTACAAAGTCCATTTGCTCCTCATTTCTTACAGCACAATAGTATTCCATTACATTCATATACCACAACTTGTTTACCCATTCCCCAACTGATGGGCATTCCCTTCATTTCCAATTCTTTACTACCACAAAAAGAGCTGCTATAAATATTTTTGTACGTACGGGTCCCTTTCCCACTTGTGTGATCTCTCTGGGATACAGCCCTAGAAGTGGTATTGCTGGGTCAAAGTGTATGCACATTTTTATAGCCCTTTGGGAATAGTTCCAAATTGCTCTCCAGAATGGCTGGATCAGTTCACAACTCCACTAACAATGTAACAGCGTTCCTATTTTCCCACATCTTCTCCAGCATTTATCGAAAGCATTGTTTTGTCATGTTAGCCAATCTGACAGGAGAGATGTGGTACATGAGAGTTGCTCTAACTCCCTTTTTTTCCAATACAAGTTCATGGACAGCCCAAATTCTATTGAAGGACAGGTTAAGAACCTCTACTCTAGGATAAAATACTAATGTCTTATCATAGCATTAAAATCCCTCCACAGTAGAGCTATAACCCAATGTTCCAGGCTTATTTTACCCAGTCCCTGTAATACATACTGGACATTTTCAGTCAAACAAGCTTGTTTTCCAATATCATCCTGTACTCTCCTTACCTCTGTGTATTCATTCAAGCCATTCATCTCCAAGCCTGAAAAACACTTATTATCTCAAATGTAGAATTTTTCTGTTCCTTCAAGGTCTAACTCAAATGACATCTCACCCATGAAGCCTTTAACAATCGTCATAAGCTGAAAGTGCATCTCCCTTCTCAAATTTTCATTGCGTATTTTGGCACATGACACACTTGGGTCCTATCATATTTACTTGTGCACATGTATGTAGACTGTATAATTGTGTAAAAGGGATTTCATCTCTATGCCTAGAGCAGGCATTGTGAAATTAAGGGAAGCTCTTACAGAAGATGAAAGTTCACCGGATAAAATGCTTGCATCCTGCTGTAGATTATCACCAAGATGAAAATGAATAAATATAAGTAGCCTGGCATGGTGTATAGTGAGTTGGCCTTGAACTCAGAAAGAGCTGGTTTCAAGTACCACCTTGACAGGTATTGGCTGTGAAACTAGGCAAGTTTCTTAACCTTTCAGTGCCCCAGGCAGCTCAATGACTATAAATTATAGTGTAAGTACCAATCTATATTATTAAAATGGAGTTCCCTAGACCAATGAAATAATAGGCCCAGTTCTCTTTCCAGAAATGAACTCCAGTTCTTTATCAGCAAATCTATTTTTTTACCTTCACTAACACAGAAATATATATAGTCCCAGTCAAAGCAGTGGAAGGATCTCTATTATACAGTTTGGAGGGATGCACATACGACTAATTCTTCAGTTTCTCCATGAGCCAGAATTAGTCAAAGAAGTAAAATTTAAAGAAGGAAAGTAACCCAGGAGTTGATCATGGGAAGAGAAGGAAAGGAAAAATTTGTACCAGTTGTGAGGAACAGTTTATCTCTGGAGAAACAAGTTTACTGGTTAACAAGGTTTCTCCAAATATGAACCTGAACTATCCTTGATGGTTGACATTATATTTGACTACGTAGCTAGGCAACAAGGAGGTATCAAGGTCAAACTTAAAATAGCAATTATTGAACTGCAAAACTAATTTCAAATTCTCTGAAAAATGTTAGGTCTAAACAAAAGATTTTATGCAATGGGAAGGGTAAGGAATGTGCCTAAGAGTGGGTGAATCCTCTCCCTATTCCAGACAAAGGAGCTTTCCTAAGAATTTGATCTTGAATCTTGAAGGATCTTGAATACAAATACCTGGCCTAGCAGTACTTCTAAAATCTAGTCTAGAATGCCCAGGCTAAAACAAGTCAAAGTCCCAGCAGGTATGTCCTTTAAAAAGCATTATTACATATGTCAAACAGGTGGAGCTAGGTGGGAGGAGAAGTTTACCTATATACGACACTCTCAACCTCAATGGGCTATTGTGAGGGAAATACTTTATAAAACTTAAGAGTGGCTAATGGCTAAATTAGCTAAAATATGAGCTATTAATACTACTCTAGGCAACTCTCTAAGAGTAAAATTACAGGTTCAGTCTCTATCCCCCTGCTATTATTTATTATTATGAATATGTCATACACACACACACATATATACACACATATACATACACACACGTGTGTGTGTGTGTGTGTGTGTGTGTGTGTGTACGTGTGTGTATAAAGAGAATACAATCTACTACTTGAGCCACCAAAAGGGAGGAGGCGAACACAGACGAGAAATTAGATGGTCTCTAAAAAGATGTGGTATTACCCTTTGTTTCCATGGATTCTCATCACAGATCCACCCACCCCTTTCCCTCTGCATCTTTTAGTCTCCAAATCCTGTTAAGTTTTCCTTTTTAACAGCTCTCAAGCCTTCCTTTCATTTCCTAATCCAAAATCTCATAACCTTATACCTGGACTTTCAACCCATGAATTAACAAGCATTTATTAAATACCTACTACATGCCAGCCATCATACCGGCCCTGGGAATATAATTACAAATGAATGAACAAAAATGCCTACATTCAACGAGCTTACATCCTAACAGGAAAGCGAATGAGATCAAGCATGTATGTGTATGTGTGTATATGCTATATATACATCTATGTGTAAATATATATATATATGTACATACATATATACACACACATACATATACACACACACACATATATGCACACACACAAATAAAAACAAAGTAGATAAACACAAGATAATTTGATAAGGAAGGCACTAGCATTTGTGGAGGTCAGCAAATGTTTCATAGAGATGATGTTTGAACTGCACCTTAAAGGAAGAAAGGGATTCTATGAGGCAGAAATGAAGAGAGTTTCAATTCCAGGCATAGGAGACCACTAGTGAAAAGACCAAGAGATAGGACATGGAGTAATATAATATGAGGAACAGAGATATGAGTCTGACTGAATCAAAAAGCACACTAGAGCAGTAATATAAGGCTAGAACAGGTTGAGGCAAGGTTGTAAAGGGCTTTAAAAGTTAAACACAGTTTATATTTGATCCTAGAAGCAACAGAGAGCCATTGGAGTTCATCGAGTAAGGAAGTAATATGTTCAGACCTGGCTTAAGGAAAATCACTTTTGGACATTCTGCAAAGAATAGGAGCAGAAGAGCCCAGTTCTCTCACACAACTGAGGCAAAGATGAAAAAGAACATCAGGTCAAGTGCGGACAAGAAATACAAGGAGAAACTATAGTAAGTGCAGTTTTGCAGCTTAGGTCCACAGAGAAAAAAGGCAAAAACCCACAACTGCTAGGGAATAGGTACAGCCAATAAACCCACCCCAGGAGACGGGCACACAGAAGTGTTCCAGAATAGACAAGGGGCAAGCTAGGGAAGTCTGTAACCTATAGCTATGTATACAGGGAATGGAGCCAGGCCTCTGGAATAACCCTGAATATCTGGATCCTGCAGCTGTATCCCTCTGATTTAGGACTGAGAGTACAACAATCAGATCCCACCTATCGAAAAAGGCAGAGGTGAGTATCAGATCAGTGGCAAGATGTCAATTAGTTTAGACCAGGACAAAACAAGGGTCTCATCATTTCTTCCAGAATTGCACAGTCCTGACACAAAGTCCCAATTCAAAGTAAACTGGGAAAGTAAGTAAACATATGAAAACACCTATGATAAAGGAATACTATAGAGCCAGGGACACCTAAGACACAAGCCAAAGGGAAAAAAGTAACTCCAAAACATCTACAAGCAAAGCCTTAAAAAAATAAAAAAACGATTTGCCACAATCTCTACTTAAGATTCCTTGGAAGAAATAAAGTAAGAGTTAAAAACTATGTTATAAATGAAATAAGATCTCAGGAGAAAAAAATGAAAAAGAAATGGAGAACTTTGTAGGAAAGAAGGAGAAAGGAAATTAGAACTTTGGAGGAAATAATTAGAAGGGGAATGAACAGCTTAGTAAAGGAGGTGCAAAACCTTACCCAAGTGACGTGCTTCTGAAAACCAAATGGAACCAAGCAGAAATCAATGATTCTATGATACGAGAAATATTAGAACAAAATTCAAAGACTAAGAAAATAGAAGGAAAACATATCTCTTATCAAAAACAAATAATGTTTAGCAAATGAGAGATACCTAAGAATATTCGGACTACCTGAAAATCACAACAAACAAGCTGCCTAGATACTGTATTTGAAGAAGTCATGAATGAACGCCATTCAGACCTATTAAAATAGTACAAAATGAAAATAAAAAGAATCAACTGATCACCTTATGAAATAAAAATTCTCAAATAGCCAAAATCTAGAGCTGCCTGAGCAAAAGAAGGAAATAAGCATTTACTGAATACTATGTTTCAAGAACTAAGTTTGAATTGTATTGAATCTGAATAGTATTTAATTTGAATAGTTTTGAATATTATGTTTCAAGCTGGGACATGGTGCTAAGTACATTATGCTACATTCAAAAAAAAATACTAAAATAAACAAGAGGGAAAAAAAGTTAAAGTACCAAGAAGCCACAGTGAAGATAAAACAAGACCCACTAGCCACCACTAAAAGAAGAGCATGGAATAAATACCTTCTTCAAAAAAGCAAAAAATCAAAGCTAACAATTAATACTCACCCAGCAAAATTTTATTAACCCTAGAGAGGGAAAAAACAGACTTTAATGAATAGAGTTCAAAGCATTCTTGATGAAAAGACAAGTTAAACAGATACTTCTAAATGCAGAAGAGTCAAGAGAAATTCAGAAAAGTAAATACACTTGAGTAACTAATTGTAAAGAAATTTACAATGATGAAATATTTGGATTCTAATGGGAGAGAATAAACAAGTGTCTCATGAGAACCCTAATGTCTTCATGCTCAGAGGGAGCAAATAAAACAGAGGGCCTGAAAGTGGTTTTCCTATATTTTAATGACCTTAAAGAGAAGAAAGCAGTAGGAACTTACTACCTCACATAATCACATGCATGAGGAGAAAGGACTGGGGGAAGCAATCTACAAATGAAACTGAATTTCACTTGAATAAACAAAAAGAAGTAGAACATACACACACACACACACACACACCCCCCTCTCTAGTGGCTGCCTTCCTGTCTGACCATTCTTTCTCTGTCTTATTTTCTGTATCTTCATCCAGATCACGCCAGGTAACAGTATCCACAAACACACTATCTTGGGCCCACTTCTATTCTCCCTTCATTATCATTTCCTTTGATAATCTCAATAGTTTCTATGCATTCAATTAGGCTCTCTACACAAATGATTTCTTAGATCTCTTTATCTAGCCCTAATGCTACTGCTAAACTCTCATTATCACATTTACTACTTGACTTGTAGACATATCAAAGTGAATGTCCCATAGACATGTGAAACTCATGTCCAAAAGACAACTCATTATCCTTCCCCCAAAAGAATTTATCCTTCTCTCTCATCTTGAAAACTTCACTTCCAGGGTACCACTGTCCTCCTAGTCACCCATTCTCCAACCATAGTGTCATTCTTAGCTCCTCACTCAAACTCACCCTACACAAGCAATCAGATGCTAAGTCATCTCTACTGACGCAACCTCTCTTATATACATGTCTTTGTTGTCATTACTACATCTACCACCCCTGATACAGGCTGCCATCAATTCATGCCTTGAATGTTACAATAGCCTTCTATTTAGTCTCCCTAACTCAAGTCTCTCCCCAGCCTAATCCATCTTCCATTCATCTACCAAAGTTGTTTTCCTAAAGCACAGGTCTGATCATGTCACCCTCTAACACTGACACATGAACTCCAATAGCCCTCTCATTACCACCAAAATCAGATAAAATCATCTGCTTGGCACTTCAATCAGTTCACAATCTGATTCTTTCCCACCTTTATAGTCTTCCTACATAAATTACCCATTTGGGGGATATTGCTCATAAAGGTAAAAATCTAGAGAGAAGAAAATATTTAAATCTATTGAAGAAAACCAAACCACACGCATGTTCCAACAACCTAAATCTAAACCAACTTCATGTATTTTTCACATGGAACTAAAGGCCACAGTGAAGCAAGTAACCTTTCAGGCAGCTGACCATTCATAAGCAAAAGGTAGAGAATATGAAAGAGTTAATTCATGTATATGAAGATCTCATGCTACTGACCCAGGCAAATGGATGGTTTCTCCACAGGCAGCAAGAACACTAGGCTGCAGACTCATCACCTCTACAAGAAACTTTTCCTAGTCTCCCTTAATGTTTGTGCTTTCTCTATGAAATTATCTCCAAATTATCCTGTGCATATTTTTTCTGTACACAGTTTGTTTTGCTGTTTGCTTACCATGCTCCCAATTACACTATGAGTTCCTTGGGATCAGGGACCATTTTTTGCTTTTCTTTTTATTTCTAGGGCTTAGTACAGTATCTGGCACTTGATAAACACTTATCAATGCTTACTGACCTGTTGACTTGATTCTTTTCCAGACCACATTGTGACCAATAATTCATATTTGTGAATCATCTGCACAGAGTCAAGAGTACAGCTTATATTGTGGAATGTAATTGTCCCTTACAAAAAGGAAGTAATCATGCTGTAAACACACCAAAAGTAAAGGAGGGAACTGGCTAAAGATAGAAAAGAATTCAGACGAATTGTGGTTTAGGTTCAACTCACTTTATTAAATTCAAATAACTTAATATCATTTTTTCTCCTTCATATTGTATCAATATTTTTCCCATGAAGGCAGCAGGGATCTTAAAGAAGACTCTTGCTAACATTCCCTTTTCAAATACATCTATCATTTTCACTGAATTACATGTTACAACTGGAAGGGCCACTGGAGATAATCTAGTTCAACACCGTCATTTTAAAGTAAGCAAAAGACAAAAACCTCTAACCACCGTTATTTTACACCTTTATCTCTTCTCTCACGATTATGTTTCATTGTCTTTAGATCACAGCGGTCGATCACATCATCTTAATATCACATTGACTTCTTTTTCCTACTCCAACTTCCTCTAATTCCTCTGTACTACCCCCATATGCCTGGAAAAAGTCACCACTGTCCATCTGTCATTTCTACTCCATTTTTCAAATTTCACCCTTTGAGAATCACATCTTTGAGAAAGCTACACCTCTGGCAACGAACAGAAACTAAATAATAATTCTTGTCCTCAAGGTCACATTGTGAGCACGCAAATTTTTATTCTCCAGCCATCAAACCTCATTGACTCCATTTCCATTCCACAATTGCCATTCACTAAAAAAAGATATCCCTGATCTCATCATCAGTTAGTCTCATGCAAAGGAAAACTAGGTGGCTGCCAAGTGAATGTGATTTTAGGATTTCTGGCACACGTAGAACTATCTCCTCAAGTGTCATGCTTTACAATCAGATAGCACTTCTGATTTAAAGCTTTAGGCTTCCAGGAGTCACCTATTAAATATAAATGATCCTGGGAATATATGAAATCATTATCAGTCTAACATTTTAGTCTAGATTAAACTATGAAATTACTTCTCAACATGATATTTTGTTATTGTTCAGCTGTTTCAGGTGTGTCCAACTCTTTGGCAAAGATATTGGAGTGATTTGCCATTTCCTTCTCCAGTTCATTTTACAGATGAGGAAAATGGGGCAAACAGGGTTAAGTGACTTGCCCAGAGTCACACAGCTAGTAAGTGTCTGAGGTTGGATTTGAACTCAGGTCTTCCTGACTCCAGGCTCAGAACTCTATCCACTGCGCCACCTAGCAGCCCAACATGATATTGAGGAGAGAGCAAGACACTGGAAAAAAAAATGAGACACAAGACAAAAGGACAGTCAAAAAATTGGTCAAAAACACAGGATATTGCGCACAGTATCAAAGAGGGAAAAATAAAAATACTCACTGACTTGGGAAGGAAAAGGAATGGATGCATACAGTGGGAACTGAGAGAAAGCAAAAGAAGCAGAACAATAAACTGAAACTACCTCACAATTTTACCTCTAATAGAGAACTTGTAGGTGTTACTTTGACAACTACCTACCTACTGGCACTTCTCCAACATCCTTAGAATCACATAATATTAGAAATGGAAAGGACCTCAGAGACCATCTAGTCCAACTCAGGAAACTGGGGCTCAGAGAAATCAAGCAATTTGCCTAAAGTCACAAAGCTAGGAGGTGGGAGCCTGAGACTGTAATCAGGTCATCTGATTCTAAGTCCAATACTTTTCCCACTATATTCCACTGGTTCTCCTTAATGAAGCTTTTTCCACCTCACACTGACTCTCTTCACCCCAACTTCCTCAATAAGACTAATAACCCTTTCCATGGGCACTGAATTCTCTTCCTATTCATTCTGGACATGGCTAATTTTTTTTAACACTAGCTTTTAACACCTAGGAATATCTCACTCCTCAAACCTTATGCTATAACCAACCTGAATGCACTCCAACAGCAACGCTACAGAGAACTGACTGAGAAAGAAGGTCAGAAATACAACTTCCAGCAGAAACTTGAAGTTGACTGGTCCACTAATGGCTTCTCCTTTGCATTTAAAACTTTACTATAGTTATGGCCAAGATAGCTTCACTACTTTTCTCCACTTCATTCTTTGGGGTTCACTCTCAATAAACTAAGAATTATTCAACTGAATTTGTATTCTCAAAACCCTTACTGACCAAGACTATCAAAAACTTCAGCCTCACATGTTTAAAAGGAGAAGTAAAACTATTATTAACTAGGAAAAAAGTAAAAGCAGGCTACTTCTACACCCCCTGCTATTGAGAAGTCATCACAATGAAATGACATCAAATTGGAAGAGATGTCGAAGCAAAGGAAAAAAAATACAAGAAAATGACAATTGAAAGTCCATTAATTCTTACCTCAGAAAGCTATCATGATCTTTCAGAAGTTCATGACAATTTCAAACTATCTTCTAGGTCAATACTAAAAATTACATACTGTGATGAGGAATAGAAAGAATAATTCAATTTCTCTAATATATGTGACCCACAATATAATCTTAGTACCTTGCTGGCATTCTTTGTATTTGTCAATGACAAACTCAATTCCACTACAGAGATAATGAGAGCGAGTAACTAAATACAAAGAACACCAAAGAAACTGAACAGTCTAGAACAGACATATTCCAAGGACCCAAAAGAAATTTACTGCCTTAATTCACACTCTACTTAATATAATCTACCTACAATAAAGTTCAGCTAAATATATCTTGACATGTCTAGTTCACTATTTCAGTGAAATTAAACAAAGAAAGAAAATTAGGAAATTAAGCAAAATTGAAAGAAAGATAATTTACCTGACTACAAATGAAGACAACTTTTTCTGTCAATGAAATCAATCATTAAATCACAAGCGAGTAGTCTCCAGGAATAAATTGTTACCCAACAACTCAATCTTATAAATGAAAGCACTATACCTGATCAGATCTGGTTCTGTACCATCATTCTTATAGGATGCCTGCAGCAGTCTTTCACGGGTAACAAGGTCATCCAATAAGTTCTGTCTTCGATCCCCTTCAAGCTGTGTTCTGATGATATCTCATTAAGGTTCAATAAGATTAATAATCTTCTTTAAATTTTCATTTTCTACACTGTAAAGTTAACTAAGTTAGTTCTAATTCACAATCAAATTGCCTGTGAATGTATCTTACCTTTTATTATTATTATTTTTTCATTATTTTATCACCAATTTTGCCTTTCGGGTAAAGAATTTACATATTAATACATGTGTAAGAATACATAGTAAGCAAATAACTGCTCTTTGATATTTCAGAAGTAATCATATTTTGATGTAGCAGGTTTTTCAATAGCAGGAAACATTTGGATTTGTTTTGCAACACTCCCAAACATTTTTAAAATTTTCAAATTAAAGAAACAAGAGAAAACTGTAGCTGCCTTGAAGAAGATAACACCTGGAAAAAGCTAATAGAAGGATATTTCTTATCCAAATCACAGAGCTCAGTCAAAAAATGACCCACCTATTTAATCTTAGAGGGTTTGGTTTTAACTTTTTCATAACTGAACAATATGCTTTACCTGTAATACAAGGGATTTAAATTAACACTAGACACAACTTAGCTTAGAAATACCACTGGGTGATATCAACAAAAACTACTACATGGGATTTTATGTTACCTTTCTTCTGAAAGAAGACTATAAACTATTTCATTTATTCCTAGAACATCCCAGTATGTCTGTTAGAAGCAAATAATATCTCCACTTGGGAGAATGGGAAAAAATAAGGCCCGGTAGTTAAACTAGAATCTACTCCAGACTTTCAGTCAAGTGACTTCTGAAAAACTGCACTGTCCTCGTCTTCCAAAAGCACAGGTCTGACCATGACATTTGCTAACCAAGCTTTGATGTCTGCCTTATTGTCTAGAGAATAAAACAAAAATTAAATTAGATATTAACAATTGATGTCAATTTGGCTACAATCTATCTTTCCAGACTTATTTCAGATAATTCTACCCAATATACACTAAGTATCAGTCAAACGTAGGCTACTATGTGACATTCTACAAACACAACAATTCCATCTCCTGTATCTGTGACTTTTCCCAGGCTGCTCCACCCCCAATTCTTGGAATCCCTACTCAAAGGCCATCTCCTCTAAGAAGACTTTTCTGCTGCTCTCATTTATTAATACTCCCTGACTCAAAATGACTTTTCATGTAATTCACATTTATCCTTGTATTGTACAGGTTGTATCTTCTCAGTAGCTCTTTCAGGATAGGGATAATTTTGTTTCTTTCTTGGCACCCACATACTTAAATGCTTACTGAACTGAATTAAATTGAATAGCCAGCAAATTCTGAAAAGAGGAGCTCTGAAATGGTATTGAGTACAGCAGTGAAACTTTACCTGTCCCTCCCTCCAAAATATTAAACATATTTCAGTATGTTTGTGGCATTACAAAATCAAACCAGACAATCCCTACCCACTTCTGATGATTCATTGTGATAGAAATTATACCATTCAAAGGACCCTAAAAACCAATGTTAAAAACTACAAAGGCCTAGTGGCAGAAAGTTAGTGATCTGAGGACACGGATGAGATTTTCACCATGACTGCCAACTGAAAGTAGGGGACTCATGGGGAGGAAAGAGAAATGAAGGGGGTAAAAACAAAAGTTGAAACTAAAAAAAAAAACACATGAGATTCAGCAAATTTGGAAGTAAACAGTTCCCTAAAAAGATGATATCTAAGATTCTGATTTCTGGACCAGGTCAATTTTGCTTGCATCTTGTAAACTGTATGGAAACTTTTTTCCACTTTTAGCATTAGGCAGTGAACTGTTTCCTGCAACAATACCAAAATTAGTATCTTTTTTTTCCCCAAAATTAACCTTTAATATGGAAGACCAGCAATCAAATTCAAAATGATAGCAAACTGATTTAAAATAAATTCTAACATCATTATAAACTTAGGTTTAATTGAATACTTTAGACTGACAAAACTTTTCCAAAAAATACCTCAGATTATGAATTCCCTAAGCTATTTTTTTACCAAGCTTGACAGTGTTTATGTGTGTCAAAGAAATAATAACATAATATATTTTTAGTTTAATTGTCTACCTCTGTGTATGTCAGGCAGACTCTTCCAAGAAAAAAAAAAGAACAGAGAAGATAATCTAATCGTAGGTAATCGACATAAAAGGGGAAAAAAGAGAGATCTAATGCAACATTCTTGTTGGTGCTAGCTCCTTAAAGAACAGACTATATACCATGAAATAGTGCCAACAGTTCTAGAACAGGAGTCACAGCTTAGAATTGTAATCAATTCAAGCCATGCATTAAGGCATAGCTGATAACTTTTTAAAAAGTGGAATTCCAAGCAGGGAGCACTACAGAAGTCCATATAAATTTAACACAATAAACAAAGGCTCTCTATATATAAACAGTATACCCAAACAGAATAATTTTTTAAGCAAAGCCATGCCAGCATACTGACTACAAAATATTTAGTAAAGACTTAAACTAGAAAATTAAAATTACAAGTAGAATTTTGGAGGCCTTCCTCACACTGTAAAAAAATCTGGGTGGCCCAGATTGCTCTTTCAAAAGAGTATTTTTCTTCCCCCTTGCCCTTAAAATACTGTAAAGGGCACTGAAATATTTGCATGGATACATCTGGTGTGTTGACACGGCTCTTAGCAGTAACTCCTTCAAAAGGGCGATCTTTTCCTTCAGATTCTGCAACAAAGCTCGGATTGTGACAGTAAGCTGAAAAGTAAAGAACACATTTAATTATTCCAGTCTTAAAATGTACAACAGATTATAAAAAATCATTTTAATTCTGTTACATATATGATTTTACCAAGGAAAGAAAAAAAAGTTTCTGTCTCAGAAATGGTAGTAACATGCTGCCTTTTATAAACAAAGACAAGTCTTTTAATACATCATCAGAAAAGTATGCATTTTGAATTGTTTATTAATAAAAATGTTAAACAACATAAGGTCAAGCACAGAAGGAGACCTCCCTCCAAGCTGAAATAGATTATGGTCAGATAAGGGGATTTCAGAACTCCTGAACATAGATATAGTATATCTGTGGGTGATGACAAGATCGAGGGTATGACCATCTTTGTTTGCAGTTAAGGTTGGACAGTACATGGGAGATGAATAGGCTGAGGAACAGAGTGTCTAGGATATTTGAGGGAGTCATTTTTCTAACCTAAGTAGCCTAAGAGAGACAGACAGACAGGTCTATGGAAACTGAGGATGGGGAATCAAACTAAGATCAAGAACTTACAGAACTCAGACCAG
This sequence comes from Phalanger gymnotis, assembly GCA_028646595.1. Classification (NCBI taxonomy): domain Eukaryota; kingdom Metazoa; phylum Chordata; class Mammalia; order Diprotodontia; family Phalangeridae; genus Phalanger; species Phalanger gymnotis. Next base: position 203,524,427 of record CM053627.1, read on the forward strand.
AGAGAGCAACAGTCAGATTTTGCCCTGCATGAGATCTCTTTGGAAGCACTGAAAGCTTTCCTTGAGATCCTGAAACAATAGAAGATTCAATACCCCAAGAAAGCAGCAACAGGACCAGCCCACACTTTCTCTCCAGAAGTATGCAGAGCTTAGTACTAACATAAAATCCAAAGTTAGAAAGTAGGCTAGAAGAATGAGCAAGCCAAAAAAGAACCCTGGGGCAGCAGAGACACTCAGAACACACACTCAAAAATACAGAATGATCCTACAAGCAAGTGTACAAGAGGAAAAATGGGAGACAGAAATGAGAGTAATGCAAGAAAATTATGAAAAGCGAATTAACAGCTTGATTTTAGAGGCACAAAAAATGCTGAAGAAAATCATACCTTAAAAAAAGAATTGGCCAAACGGAAAAAGAGGTACAAAAATATACTGAAGAAAAGAATTCCTTAAAAATTAGAATTGGGCAAGTAGAAGATAATGACTCCATGAGACATCAAGAAACAATCATCAAAAAGAATCAGAAGAATGAAAAAAAAAACAGAAAATTTGAAATATCTCATCAGAAAAACAACTGGCCTGGAAAACAGATTGAGGAGTGTTAATTAAAGAATTACTCAGCTATCAGAAAGCCATCATCAAAAAAAAAAGCCTAGACATCATATTTCAAGAAATTATCAAGGAAAACTGCCCCAATATGTTAGAACCATAGGGCAAAATAGAAATTGAAAGAATCTACTGATCACCTCCTGAAAAAGGTCCCAAAATCAAAACTCCCAAGAATATTATAGCCAAATTCCAGAGCTCCCCTGTCATAGAGAAAATATGCAAGCAGTCAAAAAGAAACCACTCAAAATCCACAGTCAGGATCACATAAGATTTAGCAGTTTTCACATGAAAGGAATGGAAAATTTCAAATATGATATTTCAGAAGGCAAAGGAGCTAGAATTATAACCAAAAATAATCTACCCAGCAAAACTGAGGGGGTGTATCAGTAAGGCATATTACAAGGGGGAATTGGATATTTAATGAAATAGAAGATGAAATTCAAGCATTCCTCACAGAACTGAATAGAAAATCTGAGATTCACATGTAAGACTCAAGAAAGAGAAATCACAAGGGCCTTAATAAAGTTAAATTATTTACATTCTCACGAGAAGATGACACATGCAATTTCTAAGAACATTATTAGGACAATTAGAAGGATTCTAAATAGAGGGTTCAGATGTGAGTCAATTATGTTGGGAAAATCTCAAAAAATGGGAAAAGAGGAATGCGCTGGGTGAAAGGGAGGAAGGGAAAGGAAGAAGAGGGAAATTTTTCTCACATAAAAGAGGCCTGCAAGGAAGTGCTTTTACATTGGAGAAGAAATGGGGGGGTGGGGTCAATGCTTGAACTTCGCTCATCAGAATTGGTTCAAAGGTGGGGGAATATATATACACACTCACTTGGATATAAAAATCTATCTTACCAAACAAGGAAGTAAAAGAGGAAGAGGATAAAGGGGGCTGGGGAGTGGACTAATAAAGGATTAAGGGAGGCAGTAGGCAATGCTTGACCCTCGCCCTCATCTAAATTAGTTCAAAAAGAGAAAAAAAAAAATATATATATATATACACACACACACTCATATGGGTACAGAAATATATCTTACTCAACAGGGAAGCAAGAGGGGAAGGGGATAAGAGAAAGTGAGGGATGATAAAAAGGAGGGCAGATAAAGGAAGGGAATGGTCAGAAGCAAAACAGACTCTAAAGGAGTGACAGAATAAAAAGAGAGAAGGATAAACAGAAGAAAATAGGATGGAGGGAAATGCATAGTTAGTAATCATAACCGTGAATGTGAATGTGAAATGGAAACAGAATGGATTAGAAACTAGAATCCAGCAATACTTTGTTTACAAGAAACACATTAAACAGAGAAGCACACACAGCATTAAAAGAAAGGACTAGAGCAAAATCTGTTATGCTTCACTTGAGGTAAAAAAGTCAGGGGTAGTGACGATGATCTTGGACAAAGCAAAAGCAAAACCAGACCTAATTAAAAGAGATAATAAAGGAAACTACAGTTTGCTTTAAAAAAAAAGTACCATAGAGAATGAAGTAATATCAATACTAAATATATATGCACGAAATAGCATAGTTTCCAAACTCTTAAAGGAAAAGTTACATGAATCACAGGAGGAAACAGACAGAAAAACAATAGAGGTGGGGGACCTCAACTTTCCCCTCTCAGAGCTAGATAAATCTAACCATAAAATAAATAAGAAAGAAGTTAAGGAGATGAACTGAATCTTAGAAAAGCCAGATATGACAGACTTCTGGGAAAACTGAATGAGTGGTGTAAAGGACTGCCCTGCAGCACTGAGGGCCCCATTGAGATTATGTAACAAAATGTTAGTAGACCCAAGCAGCATGGTTTTATGACTTTCTCCAGCTTTGTTCAGCAGCATGTGACTAGGAGTGAAATGAGAGTAATCCAAGGCTGAGGCTTGGAAGAGCCACGGATTGATGAGAGGATTAGGGGCAGGATTAAGTTCTTCTTGAAAGAAGAACTGGTTTGCCAAGGAGTCAAAATGGGGAAAGGAAGGGAGTATAGTGACAAACTAGTAAAGAACTGAAAGGCAGATGGAATCAAGATCACAATGACGACGAAGAACAAGGTTTGATATTGAAAGGCAGAGATTGATGTGAAATGACAACAGACTATTTTAGAGTTCACAAACAGGGAAGTGATATATTTATGGGTGACAGCAAAATCAAAGGTATAAATATCTCTGTCATAGTGTGTAGCTGGCAAGTGGGTAGGTTGAGGAACCAGGAAATTAGGGTGTTTGAGGGAGCATCAATATGTATATTGAAGTCCCCTAGGATGTAAGCAAGAGCTGAAGAGGAAGAAGGCCTATGAGCCAGGCATTGTACCTACTAGATTATATCTGAGCCTGTTTCCTTATCTATACAATGAGGATAAAAAAAAACGACACACCTACTTGACACAGTTGTCATATAACTCCAATCTGTTAATGCTGAAAACCCTGCACACTTGAAATATTCTGTTATAAATGTTAGTTGTTGTTGCTATCATTATTATTATTATTCGTATTGAAATATAAAAAAGATCCAGAGAAAGGCCTCCTGCAGATCGTCTATGAAGGATCTATGGAGAATGAGAATCCCATAGGATAGGAAAGCAGGGAAAGGTTGTCATGTGCACCCACATGAGAGGGAATACCCACATCAATGAGGTTCATTAAAGCACTGAAAATACAGAGCTTGGATACTTAGCTTCCAAGATGAAAGATTTTTTTTCAGACTTCCAACACTAAAACAAAGGAGATTAGATAATTTACCACTGCTATTACCTTGGTTGTACTTTCACCATTTCTTTCACACAGGTTGCGCTGTTGGATTTTCTCGGCAATTTCTTGTGCAATATGACAAGTAGAATCATAAGCAGACAACCTTTATCAAAATTAAGTGAAGAAAAGTGATTTCAGACTCTTAAAAAAATTTCTTTATTTTCCAATTTTAAATATCTAGATCTATTTTCTAGCATTAATGAAATATAAACAAGTTACAGATAGAAAAGAATATCAAAAAGCACTTAAGGAATCCTCTAATCAAAGCTCCAAAGTATGTTAGGGGAAAAAGGAACTTAGAAGGGGAGGGAGGAAATAAGTGTTTACACCTAGTATGTGCCAGGAACAGTCCTAAGCACTTTACAAATATTATCTCATTTAATCCAATAGAAAACTAAGTGTGGCTATAATCATTTGTTCATTCAACAAACATTTAAGCCTATGATATGAAAGCTACTACTAAACTGGAAATTCTGGGAAATAGAAAAATGGGTAAGACCAAAAATGCAGCATGGTACAAAAAAAAAAAATTGTGGATTTAGAGTGAGAGGACAAAGGTTTGAATACCACCTCTTTTACTTATCTGTGACCTGCAACAGATAAGTCACTTAACCTGGGAGCCTGAGTTTTCTAGTCTATAAAATGAAGGGGTCAGACTAGATGACCACTAAAGGCAATCAATGGGCATTTAAGTGCCAGCACTATGCAGGTGCTGAGGATACAAATACAATGAAACAATCCCTACTACCAAGGAGCTTATATCCAAATAGGGCAGGAAATAAGTACATATTTAAGAATATGCTGAATAAACATAAAGGATAAATACAAAGTACTCAAACACAATGTAATTTGAGAGAAAGAGCATTGGCAACTGAGAGATTAGGAAAACTTCACACAAAAGATAAAGTTTAAGCCGAATCTTAAAAGAAAGAACTCTATGACGTATAGGTAAAGAGGGACATGTAAAATGGTCAATGAAAAGATAGGGAAATAGGAAATAGATGCCATGTGTGAAGGATAGAAAGAGGCTAGTTTGGCTAGATTGAAGAGCTCAGCAAAGGCATTCCTAGTCCACTCAGACTGCAAAAATAGGTGGGAATGAGGTTGTGAAAACTAAACAAAGGAATTTATATTTTAAGCAAGCAGCAATAAGGAGTCAGTAAAATTTATTGAGTAAAGGAGTGGCATGGTCAGATCTGAACTTAAGGAAAATTATTTTGGCAGCAGTATATAGAATGGAATTCAATGGTGAAAGACTTAAGGCAGGGATCTGCTTCATAAGACTTCAAATGTATAATGGTATCACAGTGCTTGCCTTCTCAATAGATGGGGGAGGAACCAGAGGGACAGAGAATTTGGAAGTGAAAATTTTAAAAGTGAATAATAAAAAATAAGTAAGCTAAAAAAAAATGTTTTAAAGACTTAAGGCTGGGGAACTAACTAAGAGGCTAGTGCAATAATCTAGGCCAGAAGAAAGCCAGGTGAGGAGAGCTGTGTGAGTGGAAGGGAAGGATAATGTTATGAAATTAGAAATGGCAAGATTTAGCAACTGACTGGATACAGGAGGTGAGAATAAGGAGTTAAGGATAACTCTAAGATGCGAGCATAGTATACAGAGTAATAGTACCTTCATCAGAAACAGTAAAGTGTGAAAGAGGGATAGGTTTGAAAGGAAAGATACTAAGTTATGTTTGGAACTGTTGTGTTTGAGATGTTTTGGGGGACATCCAGTTTCAACAATACAATGACCTAAGGCACTTCCAAGACTCATGATGGAAAATGCTATCCACATCCAGGGAAAAAACTGTGGAATCTGAATGCAGATGAAAGCAGACTATTTTCTCTTTTTTTGTTTGTCTTTCGTTTTTTCTTTCTCATGGTTTTTCCCTTTTGTTCTGATTCTTCTTTCACAACATGACTAATGTGGAAATATGTTTAATATGATTGTAAATGTATAGCCTATATCAGATTGCATGCTGTCTTAGGAAGGGGAGAGAAGAGGGAGAGGAAATAAATTTGGAACTCAAAATCTTATAAAAGTGAATGTTGAAAACTAAAAATAAATAAAAATAATTTTTTAAAAATGCAAGAGAGAGAGAGGAGAGGGGAGGGGAGGGGAGGGGAGGGGAGGGGAGGGGAGGGGA
>CM053627.1:203530430-203561588 GCA_028646595.1 Phalanger gymnotis
AGGGAAGAGAATTTGGAACTCAAAGTTTCAAAAACAGATGTTCAAAAACAAAAAAAAAAATTTTTCATGCAACTAGAAAATAAGATACACAGGCAATGGGGCATAGAAATTTATCTTGCCCTACAAGAAAGGAAGGGAAAAGGGGATAGGAGGGGAATGGGGTGACAGAAGGGAAGGCAGACTGGGGAACAGGACAACCAGAATATACACTATCTTGGAGTGGGGGGGGAGGGTAGAAATGGGGAGAAAATTTGTAATTCAAACTCCTGTGAAAATCAATGCTGAAAACTAAATATATTAAATAAATTAAATTAAAGCTAAAAAAATTATTTTTATTAATTTTTTATTATTTATTAATTTTAATTTTTATTAATTTAATTTTACGTTTCAACATTCACTTCTACAAGATTTTGAGTTCCAAATTTTCTCCCCAACTCTCCCCTCCCCCCACCCCAAGAAAACATGCAGTCTGATTACTCCTTCCCCCAATCTGCCCTCTCTTCTATCACCCCTCCCCCTTGTCTCCCTCCCTTCTATTTTCCTATAAGAGCAAGATAGATTTCTATATCCCATTTCCTGTATATCTTATTTCCCAGTTGCATGTAAAAAACAATTTTTAACATTTATTTTTAAAACTCTGAATTCCACATTCTCTCTCTTCCTCCCTCCCCACCCACCCTCATTGAAAAGGCAAGCAATTTGATGTAGGTTATACACGTATAGTCATGCAAAACACTTCCATAACACTCATGTTGTGAAAGACTAACAATATTTCCCTCCATCCTATCCCACCCCCCATTTATTCTATTCTCTCCTTTGACCCTGTCCCTCTTCAAAGTGTTTGCTTCTGATTATCCTCCCATCTGCCCTCCCTTCTATCATACCCCTCTCTCTCAGACCCTTCCCCCCTACTTTCTGGTAAGGTAAAAGAGATTTTCATACCCAATTGAGTGTGTATGTTATTCCCTCCTTAAGCCTCTTTCAGTTGAGATAATTTATCCCATTCTACCTCTCCCTTTCTCCTTTTCCCAACACATTCCTCTCTCACCCCTTAATTTTATTTTTTAGATATCATCCCTTCATATTCAACTCACTTTGTGCCCTGTCTCTCTCTTTCTATATGCACATATACATATGTGTGTGTGTGTGTGTATACATATATATATACACACACACATATACACACACACACACACATTCCTTCCAACTGCCCTAATACTGCGAAAAGTCTCATGAGTTACAAATATTATGTTTCCCTGTAGGAATATAAACAGTTCAACTTTAATAAGTCCCTTATGCTTTGTCTTTCCTGTTTATGTTTTCATGCTTCCCTTGATTCTTGTATCTGAAAGTCAAATTTTCTATTCAGCTCTGGTGTTTTCATCAATAATGCTTGAAGGTCCTCTATTTCATAAAATATCCATTTTTTCCGCTGAAGTATTATACTGAGTTTTGCTACGTAGATGATTCTTGTTTTTAATCCTAGCTCCTTTGTCTTCCAGAATATCATATTCCAAGCCCAATTAGTTCTTTTAGATAAATAATAAATAGAATCCACTATATGCTAGTGGATCATCTTAAGGACTCTAATTTGTCAACTACTGCCATAGTGGAGAGAGTTGCCCTCCAAGTCAGGAAAATATGGATTTAAATCCTTCCTCTGGCATATATTACTAGTGTGATCCTGGTCAAATCACCTGACATCTCAGTGCAGAATGGTTACTGATCTGTATTTCTAGAGGTAGTTTTCTTACCAGGGACTTCCCTATACTGATGAAATCATAGGTCTTCCTCTCCCCAAAAACTCTGCATTAATTCGTTAATTCACCAGAGACCAAAACATCCCTCTCTTTCCTCCAACTTCTATATTTCTGTTAATGGCATCATTATCTTCCAAATTTCTATTCTCCTAACCTTACAGTATCTTTAACAATGACTTCTTCTTCCCCATCATATTGTCAGCTGCCAAACTGTGTCATTTCTACCTTATAAGAATTCTTGAGATGTACTTTGCTTGTATTCCTTCCCCAACTGTCCAATTTCCTTTCCTATTTCTCTATTCCTGTCTCTATCCCCATTAAGTTTAATATAATTTATACCAAATCCTCATATGTAAATGTTTAACCCTATTTCAATTGGTTCAAGTAAGAGTAAGGTTATGAGATACCCATTTCCCCTACTCATTCTTCCATGTTATATCCTCTTCTTCTCATATACCCCACTTAGGTGAAATATAGTTAAGTTCTTCTCTCTTCATCCTCATTTCTTCCTTTTTCCCTTCTCTTATCTTTACTCTCTTAAAACTACCAAGACAGAACAAAATCACACCCAGGCCTTTTGTCCATCTTATTTAGTTTCTCTTTGTTTATCTTATTTAATTTCCTATGTGCCCCTTGAAGATTTCAGAATTCTGAAGGAACACTTGATTCATCGTACTAGTAGAATGTAAGCACTTTATCATTTAGCTCTTTACTATAGTTCAAATATATTTACCTTTCTAGGTTTCTTTTGACTTCTCTGTTTGCATTTCAGAATTTCTATTCTGCTCTTGTCTTATTGTCAGGAGTGTTTGAAAGTCCAACCAAACCAAACCAAACCAAACAACTAGAAAACTAACCATTAAAAAAAATTCAACAGAACACTAAAAAAGAGAAATTCTGAAAATCAAGATTAACAAAATTGAAAAAAAACCACTCCACTTACTTGACAAAACTAGAAGTCATTTTCTTCAAAACACAGAAACACACAAATAAATAATGTAAATTTTAATATAAATACAAATAAATAATTTTTAAAAGGGACAGGAAAATCAGATTGTCAGCATCAAAAGCATCAGCCCTTCTGGTGCTGCTGCTTAGGTGTTGAGGTGACCTTATATCCTGCTGTGGATCCCAGTGCTCCAAAGAGTCTGTCAGTGGCAGCCCTGGCTCCATTTGCCACAATCTAACAGAGCTGGTTCTGTCACTGTTTCCGTTCTGACAGACCAGGATCTGGCAGGTTGGGATCTGGCTTCAGGTCTCTGATTGCTAGATCTCCTTATGCCTTGTAGCACCCCAAACTTGCTTTGCTGTCTTGCTTTAGGCTCATTTGTGGGAAATTGTTCTGGCTTCCCTGGTGCAGCTCCTCTCCCTGACTCTTCCCATTTCTTATTAAATTGATTCTTAAGGAAAAATAAGAGTTGTGAAAATATTTTGAACAATGGATTTATTACTAGAATATGTGTATAACATTTAAGAGTTTCTACTTTGAAGGATAGTAGCTATTTGAGTGTATAATTCTGATGTTATTTTTTTAAAAATCAATATCTTTATTGACAACAGCACTGTCACTTAAATAAGGAATTTGACATGTTCTTTCCCAGAGTCCTTATTAGAAATTGTAAAGAGGTGAATTTAGGCTTAATGTTAGGAGAATTTTAGAAATGTTCCAACATAGAATGGGCTACTCTGGGAAGTGCTAGACTCCCTTTCATTGGAGGTCTTGGGGTCAATGGATAGAACACTGGGCCAAGAGTAAGGAAGATGAGTTCAAATGTAGCTCAGACACTTAGTAGCTCTGTGAACATGGGTAAGTCATTTAACCTTTATTTACCTCAGTTTCCTCAAGTGTAAAATGTAAAAATAGCACCCATATTACAGGGTTGTTGTGAGGATCAAATGAGATAAGATTTGTTTTTTAAAAAAGCACCTGGCATAGAGTAGGCACCATATGAATGCTTGTTCCCTTCCCTCCCCCTTCATGCAAAGGCTGGATGACCACTTGTCAGGTATGGTGTAGAGGGAATTCTTTTTCAGGTATGAGTCAACCACTGAGGTCCCTTCTTACTCAAATTCTCTGCTTCCATGATACTTTATAAGTATAGCTGGGATGTCATGGAAAGAGCACAAAACTGAGTCTGTAGAAACCCATGTTCCACCCCTGGCTCTGTCATTTACTTATTATCATGATGCTGGCAAGTCCCTCTACCCTTCCGAGCTTCAGCTTCCTCACCTGGAAATGAAAAGAATTGACTATTTACCCTATCAGCCTCACAATTAAATTCAATCATCAGTCAACCAACAATCATTTATTAAATACCCACAGCCAGACCCTGTGCTTGGGACACAAAGACAAGAATAAAAAATCCCTCTTCTCAAGGTGCTACTAGGGAGAGAAGACGTGTACAGATAACTAAGTATGAAACGTACAAAGTATTTTTGTCTGTGGCTAGCTGCTGAGGGGTATCAGTAAAGACCTTGTGGAGAAGAAGGCTCAACCTGAGCTAGGTGGGGATAGCAAGAAGCAGCAATGAGGAGAGAGTGCATCCTACTCATGGATGTGCAAAGACATAGGAGGGAATGTCATGCATGGGAACAGTACAATTATCCTCTTAATAGGAGGATCTGGATTATATAGCACAGGGAGGGGGGTAATGAGCCTTGAAAGGCACCTTACAGTCAGGTTTTAAAGAATTTAAGTGCCAAACACAGGAATTTGCATTTTGTCCTGGAGGCAATAAGGATCCCCTGCAACAGAATGATGGAGGGCTAGTTTTCCTACACCAAAAATAGGAACGTTGCTGTTTTTTAAAATACCTTGACAGAAAAATAGCCCTGGAAATGCTGGAGTTATTTATTTAAGTTCTTTTAAAGCTAGGCCTGTATCAACTCTGTTTTTATATTCTTCAGTAAAAGCACATAGTAAGTATTTAATAAATGTTTGTTGCAGTCATTTATTGGATAATACACGTGAAAGGTCTATGCAAAATGCAAACTGTTTTTATATGTTAGCAACCTTTATTTTCAAAGGACTCAGTCACTTCTTAATATGCTCTTTCAGTTCAAAGGTATGTTTCTGAACAGTCTTGGCTCAAATGCCTCATTTTGTACTACACTAGATAGGCATAAGAGCTGGACCTGTGATTTCCTTGGCATAAGGAACTCTCAGGTAAGGAAACTTCCTTTATAAATCCAGATCCACCCCTTCTCTGTAATTTATGATTATAAAAAATTACCTAGAGGCCTGACAGGTTAAGTAACTCACCCAGGGTCCTACCATCAGCGTGCGTGTCAGAGGCTGGCCTTCATGGCTTAGAGATCAGATCTTTATCCAGCAGGCTTCTCAATAATCAAAAGGTCACTCAACACACATTTATGAAATGTTGGGTGTGTGCCAGTTACTATGCTAGACGCTGAGGACACAAATACAGTGAAAGAAATAATTCTTGCTTATACTAGAAAAGAGCTTACACTAGAATGATTAAAGATAGTCCTAGTTCCCATTCTTCTTAATTCTAATTCCACTGGGATGCTCTACTGTTAGATTGAGTATTGTTTCTTTTTTGGCAGTGTGGTCGTGTGGAGTGTTACTAAGCGCGATGCAATCTGCGGCAGTCCTGCAGCAGGCCTTAATGTTGGGAATGCCACAACAATTATCTATTCAAACTGTCGAGATGAAATGTTTGTTACTGCTGGAAAGTAAGATTCTTCAATATTTTCTGAGTTGCAAATAGTTTTGTTTTTCTTCACATAGAAATCATGTTAGCATCCAAATTAAAGGACAAATCCTTTGATCAGACATTTGATGAGGTAATTTTTTTTAAATTATATAACAATTTCAAAGTGCTTTCAGCTAAAAGCATTGATTTGTATCTATGTGAATGAATATACATTTTCCTATTGCAAGATTTTTTTTTCAGGAAAGAAAAGAAACTATTAAAAGTCCTGTTATAGTTTTAATGTAGTTATTTATAAGCTATTTTTAAGCCTTTTGAGAGATACTTCTGGAGGGTGTCTCTGCCACTTGTTGTACACAATCCATCACTGGCGATGTGTGGTGCCCCACTTATGTCTACCATGAATCCCTCCATTGACTTTTGTATCACTCACAATTCTGACTCTTCATAGATTGCAAAATTACATATTTTGTAGCCACATAGTATCCCCAAAAGAATACTGATATAACCATTCTTCATTCAGCTTATTTCTTTTTTCTTTCTGGATGGTTACACCAAATTCTTTTCAGTGATTCAATAATTTTTTTTAGATCTCATTTGGGAGCTTCTACAAAAGGAGCATATTGGAAACCTCAACCCTCAATTCAGAATCTTTGGAATGTTTGCAAGAAATCTTCCATGATGGTGGCAAACATGTTGGGAGAACATAATTCTCTTCCTTTTGCACCTTGCTTGATATGAGCAAAAAGAGTTACAGCTGTTTATATCAGTTATATCAAAGTTATATCTGTTGATATGTCTTTTGGGGGGATACCTCTTATGATTTTAAAATATTCATAGGAGATACCTTGTGGGAAAGCTTTTAAGATAATGTTTTGCTTTATTGTACATACTACTTTTTAAAAAAATTATGTTTTCTGTTTCACATATCACCACAGTATCCTATGTGTTCCCTACCCTCTCCCCAAAAGCCATCTCATATGACAAATAGACATAATGCTTTTTCAACAAATTATGAATACCCTGATAGAATGGGTGCTTCCATACATATATCTTGAACAGATAGGAGGATGAGTGGGTTGAATTACATTTGGGAAATTGTGTAGGGTTCTTAATGGTCCCAAGTTTTTTCCTAGGACAAAATCCTACTATTTTTTTTTTAGTATCACCTCTTTTCCTCGAAAGTTTGTATGGCTATAAATCATGGAATACCACAGTCCCTAAAGAATTAAATCTATAGGTCACATAAAAAACAGTATAGAGAGAGGCTCATAGACATGAGCAGATTGCAACACATTACCAATGAAGAATTGTATAATAGAAATGGCATAAATGATCTCATCGGAGATATGTGTAGCTGAAAAAAGAAATGTGCCAGTTAAGATAGACAGTCCTCATGTTCCATTGCATCCACACAAATTTGAGATATCCAGAGGAAGATTCTCTAACACATTAAGTGGACTCCTTACACAGGATTTATGTGAAGACATAAGCCAGAATCCCATGGGATGAGAAGGACATTTGGATTGTGATTCGTATCCTTGGAGAGAGTCCCCACATTGATGAGATCATGAATCCATGGAAATATTAGAGTATATATGTATTCATGTGTACTGAAATAACAATGTGAGGAGAAAACCTACCTTTCCCAATTGGCCTAAAGATAACTGCATTTAACTCAAATGAGACAGGTATTGGGAACATGCAGCCTTCATAAATGGGTTAGTAGAGTCTTTGTACATTGAATCCTCTAGCAGAGGTGTTGATTGAAAGAGAATTAGAAAAGCTATCTTATCTGGCTCATCTTTTGGGAAACTAGCACACACAGGGGACATGCTTTATATTTGTCATTAACAGACTGTGAATGAGCTGCGTCAGCTCTGAGTTTGATTTTGAATTTCTTGTTTTCGACTTTAGTGGAACAATCCGGGTATGGGAACTGGATTTTCCGAACAGGAAAATCTGGCCAACCGAGTGCCAAACAGGACAGATGAAAAGAATCGTTCTAAGTATTGCAGTAAGTACAATGATATTTCAGTTAATAATTCCAGTCAGAACAAAACTCCTTTTAATCAAGTTAGTCTGGGAACAGAGGGATCAAAGGAAGTGATGGATTCCTCTGGGCTGAGTCTTTTGCAGCAGGAATCTAGATGGAAGCAGGGGCATGATCCTAAATACAAGATTCTTAAAAGTGATCTCATGCCCACCTGAGGGGATATACTTCTGGAACATTATTTCCTGGGAGCAAGTGCCATACCACTCAGGCCTTGCTTATACATGAAATTGCTATCATTTGGCTAGAAAATGTCCTGCCTAGGTCTGTATATCTTAAGGAGAATGAGGTGCATTAAGGAGGGAATCTAGATCTAAAAACAAATTCCTGGGCTACCTACATAACACATCATTCAAGTATTTTATCTTCCTTTGAAATATGTCACATTTGTCCCTTCCTTGCCATCTCATCACCTCATGTGTATAATACTGTGGTCTCCTCACTAGTGTCTCTACCTTCAATATCTAACACACATTAGCCTAATCGTCAGAAATTTCATTGCTATCCCATTCAGAGACTTGTTGACATATAAACTGGCAGCTATTGTGGGCTGCCTTCAGATTTCTTTTTATATGATTAGAAGCAGAGGGTAATTGAGTTTCAGCATTTTTGTCCTATAAAGGAAAAATTGTGTGGTGAAAAGGATCTGGCTGTATTTGTTCCCTCTAGCAATTTTGTAACCTTTTACCCTCTATGTGCTTTTCTTTCCTAACAAAATCCTACCTTGATGCCTTTTCTTGGAATAGAGGTCCTGAGGTTCTTGAAGACTCTTCCAGCAAAGCATGAATCCCAATAGTACCCTGGAATGCTTATATATCATTTGAGTCTAGCTAAGTGGTTTATCTGGGAAGGTGACTATCAGCTACTTGATGAATTTTTCAGTTGTGGCAACTCATGAAATGTAGAAGATTATTGTCAGTGTACTCAATTCTTAATGCATCTTTCAAAATATACTGTTGCATATTTTCATTAATTAAATTCAACTAAATGGTTATCAAGTATCTGCTCTACTTGACACGAAAGAGACACAAAATATAAATAAGACACAATCCTTTGCCTCTCGTGGAACTTATGAAGATATGACACACAAATTTTTGCAAGGGAAACACAAGGGACTACATTTTGGATTGGGAAATCCTTGCTTACTTGATGAAATTCTTTGTGGACTAAATCTCTAGAAGGCTGGATGTGAGCCCATAGCATGCCAACATCAACCAACACATAGTTAAACATTCTCCCTTTGCGACCAGTCTAAAAAGTAGACAGGACAAGTTTAAAAAAAGGACTGAGTGTGGGTGTACAGAATTCATAATAGTCAGCTGGTATGAGTCAGCCCAGAGTCTGTAGAGATAGAAAAGAAATGGTGACTGCATTGAGATACAAGAGACATGAAATCAAATCAAAGACATTTAATGAAATAGAAATATAAATTAACAATAAAGTGAATGAGGCAAGAAGAACTCTTGGTGCCTTATCTAGATACTACTGCCACTTATGCCTCCAAAGGACACTCTACATGGGAGGGAGGACAAAGTCCAATTAAATGTATGACAGAATATTAGAGGGTCATGACCACAAGCAGCCTCAACTTCATCATTTTCCTCTCAATCTCCCACACAGGATCAAACAAATATTACCTAGAGCCTATACCAAGCCCGTCTGGCTCATGCAACCTGCATCCATGTCTTCAGCATGATCTAAATTCGGATGCCCTTTTTTTCTATCTTTCCTGGTCTCTGTGCTATATCTGTACCCACTGGCTAATGCAGCTTTCCCCCTCCCCTTCCTTCTCCTCCGATGAAATTATTGTTCCAGGAAGCCTTGTCTCCTTTCTGTTATCAGAATACTCCATGCTACTTCTCCAACTCTGCTCATGCTATTTCCTCACTTAGAATGTCTTCCTCCTTCTCTTTGGTCTGGTCAGACCCAATCCATTTTTTAAAGCCCAGCTGAAATTCCACCTGCTCTGAGAGACCTCAAGCCCAAGTATCTCCCTTTTTTTGAACTTCTATGGCTTTTGAGTTGGACACTTTTGGGGTACTTAACATTAAGCTCTAGGGCAGGGATCATGTTTTTTACCTTAATTTTCTATCATTCCCAGTTTTGTGCTTTGCATAGAGTAGCTGCTTAATATATGTTTGTTGCAGAAAGACTGTTTGATATATGTAAGCATGGTTTCGGAGGACAGAGACCTTTTTCTTGTGCATGTTTGAATTTAGTAGTTTTATGTATGTATGTAGGTATGTAGATGTAGTACATATCTATGAATTAATACCCTTTCCAGATATGCTGTATTTATAGCATCCTGTCAGCAAACCCACCTCTTAAGACTTTCCCTTCACATTTTACATTCATTTTAAAGATAAATAGAATTACCTCTTGCAGAACAACCAAAACGCATCCCTCTGAATAGGGGCTTATTTCCTGACACCAAGAGATATCTCTCCCCTTGTCTGAATACACTATTATTTACTTTCCTATCCTACTTCCTGGCCTCTCACTAATTTTTTTTTTCTCCTCTGCAGTCATTGCCACCTATAAAAACAATGAGCATAGTTATTAAATTTTCAGCCAAAGAAACTATGCACATTTTCCACTTAGGGATGAGGGAGCTGAAACAAAGAGGCATAAAGCAGTAAATTAGTGTGTCCACAGTTGCAGGTTTAAGTCTAGAATGGTTTTAAATGCTCATCTCTCTCACAGTAGTGTTCTGCTAAACAAAGTTATGGACAGCCTGGGTGGCTCTGCTGATATCCTTCAAATGTCAAGAGAAAGTGAGAAAGGCCCTAAGCATATTGGGAAACTTATGGGAAGTGATAAACAAGAGTGACACAGGATGATGGGTCATGATGTACATCATGGGAAACATCACTGAGATCACACATCTATTGCATTATTTGTGTATCTTCATTACCTTGCTCTGTTCCACACTACTTTCTTGTTAGAGATACTTTCTAAGCATATTTAAGATATTGAAAGAGAATGTGGACTTTATTTGAAATAAAAACATTTCCTTGTGGAATCACCATCATCATTATAGGTAATATTTATATAGTGCCAAACACTACAGAAATTTGTAATGTGCCCGGCACTTTGCACAGGTTTACCCCTTATGGCAGTCTATATAGCATCCTGATTCTCATACCCTCAGAACTGTTCTTCACTACTTTCTTTTTCTCTTTGAGTCTGGAAGCATATTTGTAATGATGCTGAGCTTCCATATGTCACTGTAGATTTTTCAGAAAGCTTAGGCATCCTTAAAGACACACTCTAGCATAAGTTAGGACAACTGGATCTTATCATTGTCTCCTCTTTCTCAGATGGCAGAAGATGATAGTTATTTCTATATTGGTACAACAACTGGAGACATTCTTAAATTGAACCCCAGAACAAAACTATTGGCTGACACGGGTCCCGTCAAGGAAAAGTTCAGTCTGGTACGTAGAATCTATCTAACTCTGTTCCTCAATTCAACCCATAGAACATTTATGAAACAACAATGGGGCACTGGGCTAGGTAGGTGCTCAGGTTACAAGGACAAGCACAAAACAATCCCTTCAAGGAGTTTATATTCTACTTCAGGGAATTCTTCAGGGAATACTTCAGGGAGAGGCACAGTAAATACAACATAAACATAAACTTTTATTAGTGAGGGAATTGGGTGGGGAGGAGCAAGTGGGTGAGGTCAGTCATAGGAGTTGCACTTGAGCTGATCCTGAAAAGGAGCTAAGAATTCTAGGAGGGGAAGGTGTGGAGGAAGCACATTCTAGGCTTAGGGTACTGCCTGGGTAAGTGACAAAGACTGGGAATAGGCCAGTTTTCCTGGAATTTAGAGGTCATAGGAGTAACGTATAATCAGCCTGGGAAGATAGGCTGGAGCAAGATTGGGCTTTAAATGTCAGAAAGTGGTATGTATATTTTATCCTAAAGTCAATAGAGAACCACTGGAACTCCTCGAGCAGTGAAGTGATAAAGTAGTCAGACCAGTTCTTTTGAAATATCAATTTGGCAGCTGTGGGGGGAGAATGGATGGGAGAGGAAAGTACCCAAGAGGTAGAGAGACCATTTAGGAAGTTATTACTGAGAAGTGATGAGGGCTTGAACCAAGGCAGTGGCCATGCAAATGGAGAGCAGAGGACAGATGGCAGAGATGTTATGGAAGTAAATAGACAATACTTGACAACTGATTGGTTATGGGGGTAGGGGTGAGTGAAAGTGAAAGTCAAGGGTGGACTTCTGTGTTATAAATCTAGGCAGTTGGAGGAATGATGATACCCTCAGCAGAAAAAAAAGGAAGTTAGGAAGAGGGGTGGATTTAGAGAGAAAAATAATGAGTTTTGTTGCAGGCATATTGAGTTTGAGATGTTTCTGCGACATCTAGATGGAGGTGTCTGGAAGACAGAGGTGTGGTCCTGGAGCTCTAGGGAGAGATAAGGGCTGGATATGCAGATTTGGAAGGCTGTTATCTGTGTAGAGATGATAGTTGAACCCTGGAAAGTTGATGAGATCACCAAGAGGGAGGAGAAGCCTGTCCAGTTAATAAGCATCTATTAAGAGTTTACTATGTGCCACACACACTGCTAAATGCTCAGGATACAAAGAAAGGTAACAATAGCCCTGCCCTTAGGGGTCTCACATTCTTTTGGGAGAGACATGTAAACAACTATGTACAAACAAGTATAAGTTGGAGATAATCTCAGAGGTTCCAGGATGGAAACCTGAGGTACACTCACACATGAGAGAGGGATGTGGATGTTTTTCTATCAGATAAGACTGAAAAGGAGCTGCCAGACAGGAGGCAAATCAAGGGAAGGAGGAATTAGGAAAGTCCAATGAGAAGAGAGTGAGGGGGAGGGGGGAGGGTTTCAACATCCTGCAGTGTCAAATACTGCAGGGAAATGTTTAAAAAATGAAGTTTGAGAAAAGGACTTTGGACTTTGGCAAAAGAGAAAGCATTTGGAGACAGAGGAATTTCATTTAAATAGTAAGATAGGAAGCCAGATTACAAGAAGTTGAAAAGTCAGTAGGAAGAGAGGTAGCATGGTCAAATGAGTACAAATAGCTCTTCCTAGAAATTTTGCAAAGATTTCCCCTTCTAGTTGCTGTCTTTAATGAGAACATAAATAAGAGATCATGATGTTAATTCTGGAAAGGACCTGAAAGATCATTTAATCCTACCCCCTAATTTTATAAGTTCATTTGCAGAAGTTGACTTACCTTGGAAAATACACATTTTACTAAATCTGCTCCCCTTTATCAAATTACTCCTTGGTGCTTGGTGCTTGGTGCTTGGTGCTTGGTGCATTCAATTTTTAGAGAAGACCCAGCCAGAGACATTTGAAAATGCCTTTAATGAAGGCCCCAAAACAAATTTCTGAGGAGCTTGGCTGTGTGGTGACATTGACCATCTTCATGACACATTCTAGTTGCTATGGAATCATAGTATTATATTCTTTGTCCTACAGAGAATATAAATAGTTTTTAATCGTGTCTCACAGGCAAGACTTTTTTGAGTTTGGCATCAGGTGAAATTATAAAAGGGTACGAATCACTAAGGAAAACAAGGTCTTGGAAGTAGTAAGATATGAACTAAATTGTTAATAGTTTCAACAGATTTAAACAAAATAGCATTAAGTTTATCATTCTGAAGGACTTATTTAGTTATTTTGTTTCCTTATGACAGTGAGGCACTAGATACATGTTGAAAGATACCTCTCCAAAGTTCTTCTTTCCTAAAGAAAAGATATCTTGCACTTTCCATCTCGTTGTGGCACTTCTAGAAACTGTGGAAATGGAGACATTTTGACAATTTGTGTCACTCCTGAGCTTTTATCACTTGCATTTCTTAGTCACAATTCAGTATCACTTAAGCCAGAGGATCTTCACTCATGTCCTACTTGAAGGCTCAACATGGCATGGAGATAACTCATAGTTTTTGCAGATTATAACAGTACAGCACGAACTCTAGTAGGATCTGCCAAAGTGGAAAGGTTTCAAGTATGGTTCCAATGATTTCTCTTGTTGGAAGAGCAGCCTCCTAAATTTGGAGAGTCTTATTAAGAAAATTGGCTGCAGGGCTATGAATTTCTCAGCCATAGTGACCTCTGATCTGCTTTTGTTGAGACAGTACTTAAAACAGTGGAGTTACAGAACCTTGAAGTATTCAAGCCTAGGAAGAGGGATGTGGCTACAGAAGAGATTTTATCACTTGTCTTGACCCTCTGCATCTCTCTCCATCCAGGAAGTGTAGCTACACATTCCCTCCCTTTTTTTCTCCCTCCTCTCCAAGTACTGAAAAAGCCAACAGAATTCAATTTTAAGGAATGTAACAAGATGACAGAATCACCACAATATCTTCAAACATCATTAACATGGAAGCTTTGGTTGATATAATGTAAAAAGGGGATAACTGCATTATTTGGAGGATTAAAAGAAAAATCGTACAAATCAAATGATCTGTAAACACTGTATTATTTTAAACAATAAGTACTTCTTCAGAGAGAAGTTAAAAAATTGTTCTACAGATTTCTTGGGATATGAAATACAGGATCCATGATCATATAAGAATTGAAGAAGAGATGATTAATTGTGGCACCTAGGAAAAGAAATGCTGCTTAAACTACTTAAACTGATATAGACTGTATTATTTTTAAATACTTTTCCAAAGGATTATGTTGATGTTTTATGAGGGAGAAGTCTTTCGAAAAGCATTCTTCCTGCAAAAATTGCAGAGAGCTATTGCAAACAAACTCTGGTAGCCATGGAGGAGTTCCTGTCTTCAGATTCAATCCCAGTGTGATTCAAAAGAGGGTTGTGGGGCATTAAGATTAATTGAACCAATGAAGAGTATGATGGTTAATACTGAAAGGCAAAAGAGGAAGAGATCTATCTAGGTTAAGGAGCAAGCTTTGAAGATAGGAGTGTAGGATGAGGGCGCTAAAAGGGACAGAGATTGGGATAGTTTCAGGGCATCTAGAATAGTGGAAAAGACAAGAACTTAGGGGAAAGTTAGCATTGCTTCATTCATTAAATTGTATCCCAAAAGACATCTTCATTAAATTGTGTTAGCAACACTGCTGTGGGACCAAATTTAGAAGCAGCACTGATACACCCTTTTATAGCCACCAAGTCATAGGATTATAAAAGTAGTTTATTATGGGACACTGTAGTAAATTGAGTCCCACTCAATATATGATTTTGCACAAGAGACAGGTATTTAATGACTATTAGATATATTAGATATTAATATATTAGATATATTAGATTTGGAGTTAGAGGACTCGGGTTCAAATCATGATTATGTTACATTCAGTAGAATGTAAACTCCCGAAGATCAAATGTAAGCTCCTTGAAGGTTTTTTGTTTGTTTTGTTTTGTTTTGTCTTTTGTGGGGAGAAGTCTGGATCTATGATTTCATCAATGTGGGGAACTCTTGATGTAGAAAGTTATTCCATTGATGGAAATAGCAGCTTATTTATTGACTCCAAATCCACAGACCTTTTCATTGCTTCCTATTCACTCCCTGCTTCTACCCACTAAAATAGGTACTAAAGTATAAATTATGATATATCTGTATATGTGGTATATATAATAAATATATATAGGTATACATATGTACTTTTTTTTCTCCATTTGATCTAAATCTATGATTTCACTGATGTACAGAATTCCCTGTGTGGAAATTCTATTCACCAGTGCCGATCAGCACATCTTTTAAAACTTACAGACAAAGAGAGCTATCAGCAAGAAGTGATTTTTCCAGAGTCACAGCAAATATGTTTAAGAATCCAGATTTGAACCCAGATTTTTCTAATTCTAGTCATTTTGCCATGCTGCCTCTACCTCGTACATAACAGGTACTTAATGTTTGTTAAATTGAATTATTTACTGCCTGTGTGACCTCGAGAAAATCACTTAACCTTTCTGGGCCTCATCTATAAAATGGAGTTAGACTAGATGATGTACAAGGCCCCTTCTGACTTAAATTCCTATTATAGTCAATTTTTCATCATATAAACATATAAATCTACTTTAAATTGCTCCCAATGAGTGACAGTATCCCTAAAAATGAAGACACACAACTATTACTGCAAAGAATATGGCATTAATAATAACTAATAGCACCTACTATGTATCAGGCACTTTACAATGCTTATATTATCTTACTTGACCTCCACAACAACCTTGGAAGGTAGGTGCTAATATTATCCCCATTTTACAGTTAAAGAAACTGAGTTTAAATGACATTCAGAGTTATATGACCAGCAAGTATCTGAGACCAGATTTAGACTCATGACTTCCTGACTCCAGACCCATTACTGTATCCACTGTACCACTTAAGATGCTGCCTAGTCTCCTAGTCAGTACCTGTGCCCGGTCTTTGTTGAGCACACCTTGACAGGATGCTCCCAGTTCCTGAGAGAGACAATAGAGAGCTGGCTGATTGTAGTTATACGTGCCAGGGAGGAGTACTATAATTGCTTCATCTAATATGACATAAGAGAAAAGAGCCAAAGGGAAGAACAGAAATCTTGAGTATCCTTTTCTCCAGTCTACTAACTTCCTATTTATGACCATTCTTCTGGCTAGAGCCTTCTTACCTTCCCCTGAGGGTTTGGAGGCAAAATTAGTACCACATGCATTCTAAAGTCTAAGCTACAAATGACAGTTTGGAAGATTGATGCCCATTTTAAAGGAACAGATCAGTTTTAAAACAAAGAGGTTTAACCCCATTAACAACAAAAAAGTTGCTTCTTTAATACAATTATATGTGCCTTCTCCCTTTCTGAGATTGTCACAACAGGAGCAGAAAATTGCAAGAGTGCATTTTAGACGTGTGTCTGTGTAGCTAAATCTGTAATGGGGTGTCAATTGCTAATGACAGAATTGTCAAAGATAAAGATGGGCTTCTAATAGCTGAGAGAAAGAAATAGTTTCTTTCTATAACTATTAAATTGAATTCTCTCAGAGTATTATGCCTATGCGGTAGCTTAGTGGAGCCCTATGCTTGGAATCATGAAGATTCATCTTCATGAGTTCAAATTGGCCTCACACATGTAATAGCAGTGTGACCCTGAGCAAGTCATTTAACCCTGTTTGCCTCAGTTCCTCCTCTGCAAAATGAGCTGAAGAAGAAAATGGCAAACTACTCCACTATCTCTGCCAGAAAAACCAAAATGGGATCACAGTCAGACATGACTGATAAGAACTGAACAACAAACAAATTATGCCTAGATTGATGTTTTATTTGACTGCCCCTCAGTGCATTGTTTTTAATGATACTTTCATTAGGTTTCCTTCACACACCAGATTTTAAGACCTCTTAAGGCACGGGTGGGGAGCCTGCGGCCTCAAGGCCATATGTGGCCCTCTAGGTCCTCAAGTGTGGCCCTTTGACTGAATTCAAACTTCACAGAACAAACCCCCTTAATAAAAGGATTTTTTCTGCAAAACTTGGACTAAGTCAAAAGGCTGCACCCAAGGATATATGTAGTAAAGCCTACATATATCACATCAAAATATATACTCTATTAAGGCAAGGATCAGACTTTTTTTTTTTACCTTTGCTTCCCCAGGGCCCAACACACTACACTGCCTTCTATTTTTAGGAGGCTAATAAATGCTTCTTGAATTCAACTGAATTTAATTAAATTACCAAACCTTCAACATGTCCCAGTTAATCTGGGGAGCTCATTTCTGCAAGGGAATGACTTGTAATGATTCTTGGCAATGAAACTGTTCACACAATGATGATGGTATTTTTATCTTAGGGAGTAACAACTATCAAGTGTCTGAAGATGGGAAGTGTGTTAGTAGGCTCTGGAGCAGGGGTGTTGGCTCTTTGTAAAAGCCCAACCTACAAACCAATCAAGTAAGTTTTTATTTTGCCCAAATTCTGCTAAATTGGAGTGGTGAGATATGCTAGGCAGACAGACTGAAAACTGCTCCTGAGTAATATCAATCTGCTCTTATAAAGCTTTTGTTTAGTAAAGCAAATTAATCCGTTATTAGAATAAAACTTTTTCTTTAGTATCAATCCCTTCCCCCCTTCCCCAAATGATCTCAGTTCCCCTTGAGCTCAGATCTACTGGTCCCTTGGAATTTGGTAATATCTGAGGGGCTTGGCACTCATGACCTTGGGTAGGCCTTTTCTCAGAAAAGGGGCTCAAATGGACTTAGAGTTAATGCTGGAGCAGCTTGAATGCAAAGGGCAGGGTTCTTTATATCCCTACCCCAGAGTTTTGGAGAAAATATTTACAATTGAGATTTATATCATATTCAGAGTCTTCCCTAAAAGGAATTAATGTGTTTCCTCCTAGAAAGGGTACTAAATGGACTCTGTGTGTGTATGTGTGTATATACACACATATGTATATATATATATATGCAAACACGCATATATGTGTACATGTATATATGTAAATACGTAAATGTACATGCAAACATACACACACATATATCTGATATAGAATAGGTATTTCTTTCCTCTACCATAAAAAAAATGCATAAAACATAAAAGACTCAGAAGTGAGCATTAACAATTCTTAAAACATCCATTACCTATTATATTCTCTTGAGAGATAAAGAAAAATTTTGTAGGTCTGCTGAAGAGATGTTTCATATTCACCTTGGATCTGTACTATCTGAGAAACTCACAAAGTACAGAGCTTCTGGTTAGTCAGGTAAAGTTTTTTAGTCCTTTCAGTCCCTTTTAAAAGCTTTCATAGAAATCACCTTCTGCTAGTTGACCATTACATGACTCTTGAACTCATGAGGTAGCTGCCAAGGATAGTAACTTCTGTCCACCTTTCAGAATTGTTGTGAGATCACCTGTGGTTGGTGTGGAAACGCAAAGCAAAAGAGGCAGCCAAGGATTTGAAGTCCATTTTCAGGCTCATCCTAGCAAGGAAATGTTCCCAGTACCTTGTGTATGTAGCTATCACAGCTTCCGTCTTCTCCCTTTTACCCCACTCCTCATCCCCGAGGGAGAGATGGTGTTGATTGACGAAGAGGCCACACTGAAAGTCCACAAAGTAGATGGCTCTTCCTGGCTTAGTTGCTAGTCATCTTTGACATACCTCCAGTCATGGGGATAGACATAGATCATCCAGTAGCTGCTGGTCATGTATGTCTTTTCTCAAAGAGCTCACCAGAAGGGGCATGGTCACATGGTCAGCCTCGTCCTTTCTACTACATTTACATCTACTTTGCATGTGTTCTCTATATACCTTTATATGTACTTGTTATGTTCCTGGCTGGAGTGGAGGCTCTTGGAGAATATTTTTATTTTCTCTTTGTGTTCTCAATGCCTTGCACAGTGCCTGGTTCTTAATAAATGCTTGTTGATTGATTGATGGTATTGATGCTTATCTAATATCTCAGAAGATTATTAGGAGAATTAGATGAGATAAGATTAAATACTAAAATTCATTCACGTGGACTCTACATAGTTGGGATTTCATAATAGAATCAGAATAATTAATAAATGCAGAGATGATATTTACCTTAGCATATCATTTCCCCCTTATTGACAATACAAGGTAAATTATAATAAAAGACTTTCTTATCAAACATACAGACATCCAAGATGGTTGGTAATAAAACTGACCTGGAAGAGTTGTTTATGCTCTCATTAATGTGCCTGGCTTATCATGGAATAATTGGAAAGTACTTAGTCAATCAGGTACAGAGAAATGCAAATCTGAAGTTATTTCAGAGTGGTGGGTGGTGGGTGGGGAGAATTTAACTCAGCCATGGGAAAATAAGAATAATAATGATACTACTAGTGATAATTATTATTATGTCATAATTATATTATGCTTAAAAGTTTATAAATCACTTTACTTTCAGTGAGGGAAAGGAAGTAACAGACAAAAAAGTTGATGAAAGAGCAAGTTAGCAAATAAATACAAGAATTTTTTATCCCATTTATTCTTCATATCCTCAAACTTTTCAAAAATTTTATCTCTTTGCATTCAGCCTATGAAAATTGCAGTTTTTATTTTGGGGGGTAGGGAGGATGGGATCAGCTTTCAAGTTAATTCTGCTTGTTAAGTAATCCAAAAGCAATTTCATATATTTTAAGCACTGACTCTCTAAGCCTAATTTCATCAACAGGTATTTTCCAGTGCCTCATCGTTTTTTTTTTTTCAGAATTACCTCCACAAAGCCCTACTCCAATATCTTGCTGTGATGTGGAGGTTACCCTACATCCTTGTTTCACTCCTTCATCTTATTGGAAAGGCTTCTAACAAATAATGCTTGCTAATGGTTTGGGGTAGATGCTTATCATTTTAAGGAAAAATCCACTTATACCTATGCTTTCAAATGTTTTTAATAGGAATAAATATTTTAGCAAAAGCTTTTTCTGTATCTATTAGCAGAATTATATGACTTTTGTTATTTTTCTTATTGATACAATTGATTACATTAATAGTTTTCCTTATGTTAAACAATCCCTGTATTCCTGGTTTAAATTCTACCAGTTGAATGGTAAGCTCTGAGAAGTCTTATTGTGCTGGAGAAAGGCTGGTCTTGGTCATGTTGGAAAGTATGGTTATGACAGTACATTGAGTCTGCTGTCTAAGGACCAGCCCAACCAGTCATGGAGAGATTCATTACAAGTAGGTTAGACACTAGGTTGCAATTTCTTCAGCCACTATAACCCAACTTTGAAAGCTTCTTTAATTTTTAGCCAAAACTATTTCTTAAATGACTTTCTCGTATATTCAAAGATCTCTTTGCTCTGGGAAAATATTTCATTTTCCTAAATAAAAAAAAGAGGTTTATTTTGCTCACCTAAAGTTAAGTAACATTAGCCTCTTTTCCTCTCTGTAGTGAACTTTAGTGGCTCCAAGGAGGTTAGTATATTGTAAATTAGCATCAGCATATATTAGAGTATCAGTCACTGAGGTTTCCAGGTTGTTAAAATATAGAATAAAATAGGATGTTTAGCCTACTTTAAAAATTGCCAACAAGCTGTTTCTGTAGCACCAATTTACCATTTTGTGTCAAAATAATATAAATGAAGCTACAAATTATTTTTGTCTGTGAGAGTCCTTTCATGATTCTCTAAAGGCATATAGTTCCATTGCCCTATATCTTGTCCTAGTCAGCAGTTTTACTGTTATTTGTCAGTAATAAAAGTCTGCTTTCATCATTTCTTACTCAGACTATTTGTTATATTTGTCTGACAGATGATTTCCCTGCATTCAGCTTGTCCCTCTTTTAGAATACTCTGAATAGCAACTTAACATTAATTTTTTAAAAATTAATTGTACTTTAAAAAATTCTGAATTTAAATACCGAACGAGAACATTTCCATATATGTAGCAGAACACAAAAAAGGACTGTATGTGAAACTGTGAATCTCCATTTCATACTGCTTTCTTTTAAAAAAAAAAGTATACAATACATTCCACATGTTATTTTTGAAATTGTCCTATTTGTCTGTGTTTCCTTCTGAACTTCTGCTCTTTTCTGTACATTTAAAAAAGTATTTCGATAACTTTTTTTGTTATCACTATTGCTAATCTCCTCTCCTCCTCCCAACACAGATTAAAAACCAACTGGAGACTAAAGAACCTAATCTTAAAGAATGAATGGGTTAAAGAAGAAAAATCATAGAAACGATAATTTCATTAAAGGGAATGACAATGAGACAACATACCAAAACCTATGAGATACTGCAAAAGCAGTAATGAGAGGAAAATTTATATTTCTAAATTCTTATATTAATAAAATAGAGAAAGAGCAGACCAATGAATTGGAAATGTAATTAAAAAAAACTAGAAAAAGAATAAATTACAAATTTGCAATTAAACACCAAACTGGAAGGTTAATAAAATTGAGTATATGCAAACCATTGAATTAATAAATAAAACTGGGAGTTGGTTTTATGAAA
Source organism: Phalanger gymnotis (assembly GCA_028646595.1). Taxonomy (NCBI): domain Eukaryota; kingdom Metazoa; phylum Chordata; class Mammalia; order Diprotodontia; family Phalangeridae; genus Phalanger; species Phalanger gymnotis. Next base: position 203,551,821 of record CM053627.1, read on the forward strand.
ATACCAATAAAATAGAGAAACCATTGGTTAATAAAAATAAAAAAGAGAGAAAAAAGAAAACCAAATCACCAAGTATTAAAAATAAAAAGAGTGAATATGCCACTAATAAAGATGAAATGAAAGCAATTATAAGGAGTTATTTTTGCCCAATTATAGGCCAACAAATTTAACAATTTAAGTGAAATAGAAGAATATTTACAAAAATATAAACTGCCTAGATTAACACAAAAGGAAATAGAATAACTTAATAAACCTATTTTAGAAAAAGAAATCGAACAGACCATAAATGAACTTCCTACAAAAAAAATCCTCAGAATCAGATGGATTTAGAAGTGATTTCTACCAAACATTTAAAGATCAATTAATTCCAATATTAAATAAATTATTTGCAATAATAGGCAAAGAAGGAATCCTACGAAACTCCTTTTATGAAACAAATATGATACTAATACTTAAACCAGGAAGAACAAAAGCAGAGAAAGAAAATTGTAGATCAATGAATACGGATGCAAAAATCCTAAATAAAATACTAGCTAGGAGACTACAACAATATATCACAAAGATTATACATTGTGACCAAATAGAATTTAAACCAGGAATACAGGGATGGTTTAACATAAGGAAAACTATTAACATAACCAATTATATCAATAAGAAAAATAACAAAAGTCATATGATTCTACTAATAGATACAGAAAAAACTTTTGCTAAAATATAACATTTATTCCCATTAAAAACATTTGAAAGCATAAATGGATTTTCCTTAAAATGATAAGCATCTACCCCAAACCATTAGCAAGCATTATTTGTTAGAAGCCTTTCCAATAAGATTAGAAGTGAAACAAGGACATCCATTGTCATCAATATTATCCAATATTGTATTAGAAATGCTAGCAGTAGCAATAAAAGAAGAAAAAGAAATTGAAGGAATCAGAATGGGCAATGAGGTAATAAAACTTATCTGTTTTTGCAGACAATATTATAATATATTATATAAAATAAATGTAAAATAATTCTTATCTCAAAAGCTAAAATGTAAAGATTTTAGGTTTTGGGATAAGAATTAATTATTTGGTAAATATATGTGTGTGTTTGTGTATGTACATACAGTTTGTTTCTAATGGTAGTCTTCTCTAGGGTGGGGTGATGGGAGGAAGAAGGAAAAAGTGCACATCAGAGAACAAAAGAAAACTTAGAAGGAAGCACAGAAAAGGAGGGTAGCTTTGAAAGCCATTTGAAGTGTTTATTAAATTTGTTTTTTAAAAATAAGCAGTATAAAATGGAAATTCATGGTTTTATATTGAATCCTCCTTATATGGTATGCTGTATACATGGAAATGTTCTTTTGTATTATATTTAAGTTCAAAATGAAAACTTAATTTTAAAAACAAGTAGAAGAGACATTGTAGTTTTTGGGTGCCTGGGCTGTCCCAGTCTTGAGCACACAATGGGCCACAATGGTCACTGCTGCTCCTAGTGGATTTCTTTTTTATTTATGTGAAATTTGTCTAGTATTTTTATTTTTCCCTAGTTACATGTAACAACAATTTTTAACACTCATTTTCAAAACTTTGAGTTCCAAATTCTCTCCCTTCCTCTCTCCCCCACCCCCTCTTTGAGAGGGCAAGCATTTCTGTATAAATTATACATGTGTAGTCATGCAAAACACTTCCATAATATTCATGTTGTGAAAGATTAACTGTATTTCCCTCCATCATATTCCCATTTATTCTTTTCTCTCTCTCCTTTCACCCTGTCCTTCCTCAGAAGTGTTTTGCTTCTGACTGCCTCCTCCCCCAATCTGTCCTCCCCTCTATCACACCCTCCATCTTCTCTTATCCCCTTCCCCTCTGCTTTCCTGTAGGGTAAGATGGATTTTTATACCCAATTAAGGGTTTATGTTATTCCCTCTTTAAGCCACTTCTGATGAGAGTAAGGTTCACTCACTCCCTCTCACCTGTGTCCATAAGACAGAGTAGGCTCCTTAGCACTTGAGGAGTTTGGCTTTTGTTTACTTTGTTTACTTTGAGTGAAAGTACTTTCAGCTGTTAAGTGCTAAGCTCCAGGCCCAAAGCCCTATCAGGTGTGAAACCTGTGTGGGCGTAGATTAATGACTTAAGAGGGGCCAACTCGGGAACCAGTGGTCTCTGGTCTCTGGTCATTGAGGGGGGCCTTGAGAACGCCAGAGGCTGGGCTTCAAGGAGAAGCAAGCTAAGGGAGACTGCAGCTGAAGCTGAAAAAAGCCAAAGCAGGAGACCTGTGTGAGCCCAGGAGTGCGAGCAAGGACTTGAGGCAAAGTAAATATGATTTGGCTAAATACTATCTTGTTTCTCTGTGGCCTCCTGGTTACTCTTGTGAGGCGGGCCTATTGGGCCTGGGGTTTTTTGGTCAAGATGTTGGAATGGGGAGGCTGGTTCGCTAATTTGTTGCTCTGGGGCCTAAATAAATGTTCTGATGCTTTCTACTTAGAGAATCTCTCATACCTTGCAGTTTCGAACCATTCAAACATATATATAATTATATTTGAGATTATAAATTTGGCCTTCCTACTACATCACCGCCCCCTTCTTCCCCTCCACTGCAAAAGCTTTTTCTTGCCTCTTTTAAGTGAGATAACTTACCCCATTCTACCTCTCCCTTTCTCTTTCTCCCATTCCTCTCTCACTTCTTAAATTTTTTAGATATCATACCTTCATATTTGATTCACACCGGTGCCCTCTTTCTATATATATATGTATATATAGATATATCTACGTATATCTATCTATATATATATCTATATATATATATATATGATACACCCACATACATATACGTATGTATATATATATGTGTGTGTTTATGTATGTATGTGTGTGCACATATATTCCTTCTAACTACCCTAATAATGAGGAAGGTTTGTAGGAATGTAAACAGTTTAACTTTAATAAGCCCCTTATGATTTCTCTTTCCTGTTTACCTTTTTTCTGCTTCTCTTGAGTCTTGTATTTGAAAATCAAATTTTCTATTCAGCTCTGGTCTTTTCTCAAGAAAGCTTGAAATTCTTCTATCTCATTGAATGTCCATTTTCCCCCCTCATAGATTATGCCCAGTTTTGTTGGGTAGGTGATTATTTGTTGTAATCCTAGCTCCTTTGCCCTCTGCAATATCATATTCTAAACTGTCCAATCCTTTAATGTAGAAGCTGCTAAATCTTGTATTATTCTGATTGTGGCTCCACGATACTTGAATTATTTTTTTAGGGCCGCTTGCAATATTTTCTCCTTGACTTGGGAACTCTGGAATTTGTCTATAATATTCCTAGCAGTTTTCCTTTTGGGATCTCTTTCAGGAGATGATTTGTTGATTCTTTCAATTTCTGTTTCACCTTCTGTTTCTAGAATATCAGGGCAATTTTCTTTGATTTCTTAAAAGATGATATCTAGGTTTGTTTTTTTTTTTTATCATGGCTTTCAGGTAGTCCAATAATTTTAAAATTTATCTCTCCTGGAACTATTTTCCAGGTCAGTTGTTTTTCCAGTGAGATATTTCATATTGTCTTCTATTTTTTTTTATAGTTTCTTGATTTCTCATAAAGTCATTAGCTTTCATTTGCTCCATTCTAATTTTTAGGAGTTATTTTCTTCAGTGAGCTTTTGGACCTCCTTTTCCATTTGATCAATTCTGCTTCTTAAGGCATTCTTCTCTTCACTAGCTTTTTGGACCTCTTTTACCATTTGGCCTTGTCTGTTTTTTAAGATGTTATTTTCTTCAACTTTTTTTTGTGTCTTGTTTACTTATTTTTCATGATTTTCTTGTATCATTCTCATTTCTCGTCCCAATTTTTCCTCTACTTCTCTTACCTGATTTTCAAAATCCTTTCTGAGCTCTTCCATGGCCTGAGACCAATTCATATCTTTGTTGAAGACTATGGGTGTAGGAGCTTTGATTTTGTTGTCTTCTTCTGAGTGTATGCTTTGTTCCTTGTCACCAAAGCAAATTTCTATAGTCAGAGGTTTTTTTCTATTATTTGCTCATTTCCCCAGTTCATTACTTGACTTTTTAATTCTTTGTTAAGGCAGAACTCTGCTTCCAGGGTGGAGGGCAAACTGTCCTAAGCTTCAGGGGTTTTGTGCAGCTGTTTTCAGTGATGCATCTAGGGACCTATAAGTTTTCAGTTCTTCCAAGGTGGTATGATCCAAAGAGAGGTGTTTACTCCTCTCCTGGCCTATGCTCTGGTCTGTGAGCAATGGCAACATTCTTTTCTGCCCCGGAACTGCGAGGAGGGTCCCCCCCTCCACTGCTACTGCAAGCTGTGCTGTGCTAGTGCTCCTCCTCACCCTGGAACTACCACCTAAGACTGTAACCGCATTCAAGTATGGGCAAAGCAACAGTCCTGCTTCAGTGCTAACAAAAAGACCCCTGTAATCTCCTTCTGATCAGTCGTTTGATCCCCTTACTTTCTGTTTGCCAAAAGCTCTAGAAGCAGCTACTGCCACTGCTGATTCAGTCACTCCCAAGGCCTGCTCCTAGTTTGCTGGGATTGAGACTGTGTTCCTCTCTCACCCAGGTCCTCAACCTTTCTTGCTGACCTTCTAAGTTGTCTTTGGCATCTATGGGCTGAGAAGTCTGGAAACTGCCACTGCTGCTAGTGATTCAGTTGCCCTGAGACCTGCTCTGGGTTTGCTGGGACCCCAGTCTGTGCTGGCATGGCCTATGTTAGAGTGCATTCCTGTCTCACCCTGGTGCAAAAGACCTTTCCCTGCTGATCTTCCGGATTGTCTTGGGCTGGCAATTTATTTTGCTCCATCTTTTTGTGGGTTCTGCTGCTCTAGAATTTGTTGAGTCATTTTTTAAAGGTATTTGGAGGGGTTTGGGGGGAGAGCTCAGGTGAGTCCCTGCCTTTATTCTGCCATCTTGGCTCTGCTTCTGCTCCTCTGGATTTCAAGGTCCCATCTGTGCTTTTCTCACCATCTAGTGATCTCTCTGACCTCCAAGCTGTTATTTGACTCTGGCCAGTCTCTGTTCATGCTGGGAATTTAACCACAACAACAACAACAACAACAACATCTAACATTTATAGGGTACACCTACTCATTTGCCTTGTTTGCTTGAAGTGGCACTGGCTTGGCTGGCAGCCTCCTTCCAGTCTCTTGGCTTGTTTGGTTCACTTTCTGTGTAGTTCTTAGTTGGAAGAAGTCACTTCCTGAGGTTTCTCAATGGATTTCTTGAACTTCATTCTGGTTGAATGTTTGGTTTTGGGGTGAGTAGTAGGTAGGCAAGAGCTAGGGAAGGGGTCCTGCCTCTGTTCTGGCAGCTGTCTTAATAATGCTTTCATCATATCAGTCTACTGTTTAAGAATTTCCGCTAGCTCCTCACCTGGAAATCAGGTACCTAGGACTCCACCTTACTTTTCCTTATCCTCTTGTTCTCCCACTGTTGCTCAATGCATACTTTTCTGCTAGACTTTTCTAGCTAGATTGGCACAGTGGCTAGAGCACTGAGCCTGGAGTCGGGAAGAGTCGAGTTCAAATCTGGCCATAGACACGTACCAGCTGTATGACCCTGGGCAAGTCGCTTAAGCACTGTCTGCCTCAGTGTCTTAAACTATAAAATGAGGATCATAACAGCACCTACCTCCCAGGGTTGTTGTGAGAATCAAATGAGATAATGATTGTAAAGTGCTCAGCACAGTGCCTGGTACATAGTAGGAGCTTAAGAAATGCTTTGTTCTCTCCCCCACCCCACACACCCCTGACTCTCTGGTAAGGCCAGGCTTGTTTCCTTCCCTTCCCTGACCTTAAGTCAACAATATTCTGTCTCTAAATCTCATGGCCTTCAATGTTGTCTGTCAACTACAGTATAAGAACTATAACATATTTTTATGTTCTCCTTCCTTGCCAAATATCTAGCAAATGGTTAATACTATACATGCTGAAGTGGATCATATCCATTATTATTTTTTTTTTTAAGGAAAATTCAGTTACAAGGCTGTGTCACCTCTATTGCACTTCGAGGTCAAGGGCACCAGTTCTTTGCTGGAACAGAAGCAGCTCACATTTATTGCCTCAGTTACACTGATTTTAAAGAAGAACTCATTGCTACCTGTCACAGTGGTGCTGTCCAAGACATTGGTTTCCCATAGTAAGTAAGGAGGGGGAAAACATTTTTTTTACCCCTTAAATTCAATCAGAAGGTGGGAATTTGATATATACCATTTGGATATTATTTTATTCCCCTGAAAAAAAATCCCTAAATTCTTTCCTGAAATTTTGGTATGTATAGAGTCAAAAATTGTGGGGTTGAGGCAGGTATAGAGTCTGTCCTCTGTGGCAGGTAGTATAGCAATGCCAATTCACTGGGGATTTTTAAGGGTCTTTTGTCACCATGCCTCCAAATCCAGTAGTCTTTACATTGTGTGACACTGAGTCATGCATAGCATTCTAAAGCATGTTGCAGTGAAAGACTGATGGATTCAGAGTGAGAAGACCTGGACTTGAGTGCTAGATATTCCACTTACTGACTATGTGACTTTTAGCAGGTCATTTTACCTCTGAACCTCAGTTTCCTCATTTGATAAATGAGGATTATTACAGTTGCAATGCCTGTATCACAGGATTGTTGACAGGATTAAACAAGATGATGTATATAAAGTATTTTGTAAACCATACGGCCCTATATAAATATAAGCTATGATTTTAATAATGTATATTATTTTATTATATTATAATAATTTAACAATAAAATTCACATGGAGTGGAATTCACCAAAATAGAATGTTCATTCCAATTAGAGCAGAATAGAGCAACGTCTCACCCATTTAAGCATAAGTTTATTCATCTTTTTTAGATTTTTTTTTTATTAGAAGATACGCTAAGGTAGCTAAGTGATCCTCAGTGGAGCAATGATTTCCCATGTTATGAATAGCTGACTATAACAGAATGCTCCTAGTTATTCTTCATTTATCTTCATTATCTTTCATACCTCTCCTATCTCTCATTACTTTTCTCTACCTATGAACTCAGGTTCTTAAAGTGTATTGCAACCACCACTCTTAGTTAATATTATTGTTGACATTCCCTTCACTATTTATTTTATGTTGCTTCTCCAAGAAGACTTGTGTTCTTCATTTTTATTAAGTTAATAGATGATGGTACTTCTAGCCATTGTTCCTTTGCTGCACCTAAAATATCTGTTCAACTCTGGAGAAAAGGTTGTTGTTAAAAGTTACTCGGTTAAAAAAAAGTTACTCAATATAATCAGCCCCCTTGTTATTGTGCATTCGTGAGGGTCATGTATTTATTAAAACCTCAGGGTGATGTGCAGCAGGGATTATGTCTCTTCCATAATCTTTCAAGGGGTGAAAAAGCATAAACAGATTGTCATTGAGGCAAGAGAGTCTGAATGAGGCGTATTACAAAGTGTGAATTTTCATTGCTGGTTAAATGTTGAGCATCTCTAACGTGCTAAGTGTTGAACAGGTAGCAGCCCGAATATGTACGGTTGTTTGAAGGTAAGCTTTTTAAAACAGTTCAATACGCTGTGGGATTACCTTTGTATAGAGTTTAGTAAGACATTCCAGAAAGTTCTAAGATTTCAAAACACTATATAAGTACCTCAGGCTAAAGTAGTAAGTAGCTATGTTTACAAAGGTGAGGTTGGAGAAAGGATTCCTACATTCGGCGTATGTTGTAAGTACTTGTCAACCGCAAATGTTCCTTCCAATTCTAAAATTCCATGATTCTTCTAATATTGCTGGTGCTTATATTCACCTTGAGAACAGCATGATTGTCCCCATTCTCAAAATCAGGATCGCATAACAATTATACATTGGTTTTTGACCATTTAGATTAATGAAGACATCCTACTAAAGGAAACATTCTATTTGGACATTGTCTAGGTACCTTTAACTATGTGGCATTTCTATATTTCTTTGGTCATTTCAGAACAAAATCAGTAATTTAACTCGAATGCAAAAGCACAGAATAAGATAGGGGGATTAGAATTCCATGAAAGTTGTGTGTTCCCATGTAACAAATAGAGAGTCACAGAACCAGAGTTGAAAGGAATCTTGTTGACCTTCCAAACCATTCTTACCTCTTTGATTCCCTAACAGATAGTCATCCAACCTATGACTGAATAATTCCAGTGACCCAATTGCTCATTTCTTTGTGAGACACACATTCCATATGTGTGTTAATTACATGAAGCCAAAATCTGCCTCTATTCAACTTGGAACACTAATTTGTAAAATTAATCTTTCCTTCTGGAACAATGTAGAACAGGTCAAACCCCAATTGCACATAATAACCCCTCAGTTCAATTCTACAAGCATTTAAGCGTTTTGATAGGCACTGTGCTAAGTACTGGAGATACAGTGACAAAACTGAAATAGTCCCTTCCTGCAACAAGCTTATATTCTACTTAGGGGAAACATATGTACAGATAAACAAATGGATTCAATCATCGTCTCCATGCAGATTTCAAGATCTACATTTTTAGCAAGCCCTAGTTTCTTTCTTGAGCAAGTTTTTATCATCTTTTTAGATATTTCAGACTCTGAATGTCTGAATGTCCAAACTCTGGACATCCCAAACTTAATATCTGAAACACAACTCATTATCTTACTCCCCAAACACACTCCTCTTACAATATCCTTATTACTCCTGAGGGCACCATCACCCTCCTATTCACCCAGGCTCAATCTCAGTGCCATTCTCTATGTCTCTCACCCCACATATCTAATCTATTGAAAAATCTTACGAGTTTCTCACATGAGTCTCTCTCTACTTTCATAGCTACCACCCTAATTCAGGGCCCTCATCACTCTTGCCTGGCCTATTGCAATAGCCTTCTAATTAGTCTGTTTACTACAAGTGTCTCCTCACTCCAAACCATCTACCAACTACTGAACCATTATCAATCTCAGGAATCATGAAAAAAAGAGGCATCATAAGATTAGAAGCAAGGGTTCTCACTTTAAATAGTTGGAAAAAAGTTCATCAAACTGCAGGCTGCTGAGTATGACATAATTCCATCATTCCACCAAAATTCTAAGTTATATCACGAAACACTCTCTGAGCACTGAGAAAATAGAGTGATGATCACAATAAGCCAGCATGGATTTGTTAAGAGTAAGTCATGCTAATATTGTAATAATGATCAACTGTGAAAGACTTCATCTGATTAACACAATGATCCAAGACAATTCCAAAGGATCCCATGATGAAAAATGATGAACTCTGAGTGCAGATTGAAGCATACTTTTTTCACTTTGTTTATTTTCCTTGCTTTTTTTCATTATCATTATCATTATTATTAGGCTTTCAACATAGCTAATATGGAGATATATTTTGCATGACTTCACATATATAATGGTCATCACATTACTAGCTTCTCAATGAGTGGGGGAAGAGTGGGAAGGAGGGAGAAAATTCGGAGTTCAAAATGTTTTTTTTAATTTTTTTATTTAATATGTTTAGTTTTCAGCATTGATTTTCACAGGAGTTTGAATTACAAATTTTCTCCCCATTTCTACCCCTCCCCACTCCAAGATGGCATATATTCTGGTTGCCCTCTTCTCCAGTCAGCCCTCCCTTCTGTCACCCCACTCCCCTCCCATCCCCTTTTCCCTTCCTTTCTTGTAGGGCAAGATAAATTTCTACGCCCCATTGCCTGTGTATCTTATTTTCTAGTTGCATGAAAAAAAATTTTTTTTTGTTTTTGAACATCTATTTTTTAAAACTTTGAGTTCCAAATTCTCTCCCCTCTTCCCTTCCCACCCACCCT
>CM053627.1:203562088-203605940 GCA_028646595.1 Phalanger gymnotis
TGCAGTTCTAGAATTGTTTCAGAGCCATTTTTTATAGGTTTTTGGAGGGACTTGGTGGGGAGCTCACAGTAGTCCCTGCTTTCCAGCCGCCATCTTCTCAAAATGTTTTTAAATGAATTAAAGAAAAAAGAATAAGTCATACCAGACTTTGTGATAGGGTCACTTGACTGGTAGATAAGAGAAATGTCAAAGATATAATATATGTGGATTTTAACAAGATGTATAACTGCTTCTCTTGATATGCTTGTGGTGAAATTTAATTTGAATGATAATATAGTTAGCTGTTTTCATAGCTGCTTCAACAACTATACCCCCAAAATATTGATTAATGTATGGTTATCAACTTGGAGGGATATTTCAGGTGACATGACAAAGATCACATGGTTATGTCCTACATCCTATTCAGCACTTTTATTAGGGTCTTGAGGCAGGTAGGTGGTGCAGCGGAGAGCCATCGGGCCTGGAATCAAAAAGACCTGAGTTACAGTTTGGCCTCAGCCACTCACTAGCTGTGTGACCCTGGGCAAGCCACTTAATCCTGTTTGCCTCAATTTCCTCAAATGTAATATGAGCTGGAGAAGGAACTAGCAAACCACTCCAGTATCTTTACCAAGAAAACTCCAAATAAGGTTATGAAGAATTGGACACAACCGAAATGACTACACAACAACAACATAATGCTATGTCTGTCAAATTTCCATGAAACAAAGTTAGGAAGGAAAGCAAGTACACTGAATGAGTGAATTGAGACTCAAAGATATTGTCAGATGAAAATTATGGGCCAAACCTAATGAGATGACATTTAAGAAGCTTAAAAAAAATAAATGAATGTAGGACTTGATGTCCAAATCCTGCATTTATTTGAGATTTTAAAAAATTACATGTAGCATATGTACAGGATATCAGAAAACTGACTTAATAGTATTTCATGTGGAAAATGTCTGATGTTTATCAGACTGCAATATCAACATGAGTTACCAAAAAGTTCTTGTAGTCTTGGGCAGCATTAATAGAATGAGGAAGGTAACATTCCCACTGTTATTCATTCTTACCAACCCACACCTGGGCTATTGTGGTCGGGTTCTAGGGTACCATATTTTAGAAGCAAAACTGACAAACATCTAGAAGAGAGCAACCAGTATGGGGGAGGAAGTCTGTTAACTATGTTATAAGGACTTAGAAAGACTTGAGTTAAGAACGCCTGGAATCAGGAAGAACTAAGTTCAAATCCAACCAGTATCTGAGTTGTATGTCCTTGAGCAAGTCACTTAACCCATTTGCCTCATTTTCCTCAACAGTAAAAGGGAGATAATAGAAGCACCTCCCTCACAGGGTTATGAGATTTATCGAGCATTTATCACAGTGCTTGGCACATAGGAGACATCATGTAAATGCTTATTCCTCTGCCTTCCTCTTATCTCTTCTTGAGAAGCAACTGAGGAAGTTAGAGGTATGTCTGGTAAAGATCTAGAGGGAGAGGGGAGACATGGGAGCTCTTCTCAAATATACAGTGAGCATGTCCCACATCAGTCCCTTTCCTTCCACTCACATGGCTGCTGTCCTACATCAGCTGGCCTATTGCCGTGGCATTCTAACTGTTCTCCCCTCATCCAGCATGTTGGATGTGAGTTTTGTGTGGATGGATCATGTCTTTTTTAACTTTTGAAATCTACCTCAGCACAGCACCTATAACAATACCTAATAAGTGTTTGTTGTAAGCCTACTTGGCCATTTATGTTGTGAACAGACTAAATTTCCTATGACATTTCAATCTTAGCTTGTATATCAATTGACAAGTATTTAGTGTGGACCTAGTTACACTGTACAAGGCACTAAGAATATAAATATAACAAATGGAATAATTCCTGTTCACAAGGAGCTTGTATCTAATTAGGAAAACATCAAGGACATAAATAGGTATATGTGACGTATATATTTATGTAGAATAAATATAGATAATATATGCATAATAAATATAATGGGTATAATAAAAATAATAAATATAAAGAGAATACAAATAAATGTAAAGTAACTAAATACAAAATAGTAAGAAGTAGCACAGTATGGGGGAGGGGGGAAAGTATTTAATAGAAACTTTAGTACACCTGGCTTCTAATCCCAAGTCATTATCTAAACAGCTGTGTGATTTTGGGCAAATCATATGCAATCATCTTTGAAGTCTTCTCATTCTACGTTTCTCATGTCCCTATCTACTCCAATTCAGGCCCATATTACTTCTCATCTACAATTGCAATCATTTCATTATTGGTTGCCATGCTTCCAGTCTCTCTCCTCTTCAATCCATTCTCCATACAGTTGCCAAATCAGTATTCCGAAATTACTAGCTGGACCATATTATTCCATTGCTCAAGCTTCTGTGGTTCCCTACTGCCTCTTAAATAAAAACAAATTCTTCTGTTTGGCATATAAAGTCCTTCATAGTCATGTACCAAACTATCTCTCTAGGCTGATCTCACACAAACACTACACATTCCAGCAAAATGGACTACTGTACTTAGTATTCCCTGTACATATAACATTCCATCACTTATCTCGGTACATTTGCACAGGTTGTTTTCCAAAGCTGGAAGGCTCTCCCTTCCTCAGTTCCAACATTTGGAATTCCTAGGTGCCTTTAGGTCTCAATTCAAGGGACACTTCCAATAACAGACCTTTCCTGACTCCCCAACCCATTACTGTCCTCATTCCTCATCCAAATTACTTAATATATTCTTTTTGGTCAGTCTGTCAGTCATCAAAGATTTATTAAGCATTTATTATGTGCCAGGCACTGTACTAAATGTTGGAGACACAAAGAAAGTAACAAAACAATCTCTGCTCTACTAGAGGTCACTTTTTTGTGTGTGTTTGATTTTTTTTTTCAGTTTTATCTTATGTGCACATAACTATCTTTGACACTTGCCCGAATTATGCATTTACCAATCCTAATCTAGGAAAAGACTTGATTAAAACATCCTTTCTCAGCAGGTGAGTTCAGAATGTTGCATCCTCTGTCAGACGGTCTTGTTTTATGGGTCGCTTAATCATTTTTTTCTTAGTTACAAAGTTGAGGGTCAATGTTGAGGGAGAAGGGTAAAACAATAAAAATAATATTAGCTAGCATTTATGTAGGACTTTAAGGTTTGTAAAATACTTTATAAACATCTCATTTTATTTTCACAACAACCTTGGGAGAGAGGTGAAATTATTAACCCTGTTTTACAGACAAGAAAACTAAGGTAGACAGAGGTCAGTTTAGTTGTTTCGGTTGTGTCCAACTCTTCGTCACCCCATGTGGGGTTTTCTTGGCAAAGATATGGGAGTGGGGGGAGGTGTAGCTAGGTGGTACAGTGGATAGAGCACTGGCCCCAGAGTCAGGAGAACTTGAGCTCAAATCTCCCCTCAGAGACACTTGACACTTACTAGCCATGTGACCCCTGGGCAAGTCACTTAACTCCGATTACCTCACAAGAAAAAAAAAAAGATGGTGGAGTAGTTCGTCATTTCTTTCTCTAGCTCATTTTTTATAGATGAGAAACTAAGGCAAAAAGGGTTAAGTGACTTGCCCAGGGTCACGTGGCTAGCAAATATCTAAGGCCAGATTTGAACTCAGGACGTTGAGTCTTTTCCTGACTTCAGGCCTGACACCCTATCCACTGCACCACCTAGCTATCTTCATACAATTAATAAGTGTCTAAGGCTAGATATGAACTCAGGTCTGATTCTAGGTCCAGGGTTCTACAGAACATTGTACCACCTAGATGTCTCTAATACTAGGAAATAGCACCACCACCCCACCAAAGCATCATTAAAACCTAACAAAAATAATTGAACTACCTTCCCAGCTGCAACACAAAAAGATCCCTGGGAAGTTGAGGGATTTACTTCCTCCTATTTTCGTGAACAGTGCAGCTGTGCACTTGAGTGATGGGAGGTACACCAAGTTTGTGTCATAGTGTGATAGTGAGCTCATCCTCTGGCACAAGGTTGCTTTTCTCATTGGAATTTACTTAAGGAGGAGTCAAAATTAATGCACTCTAATATAGTATCCTAATTAAGACTGTGATTTTGCAAAGACTGACATTTCAGCAAACACTGACAGACAGCTAGAATTTACATTTTTGTCAAGGGCTCACTTTCTATTGGGAGAGACAACCTATGGCTAACAAGGTACATACAAGATATAGAGTAGATGGAAGGAAGTCACTGACAGCTAGTGCTTTCCAAGAAAGTCTTCCTGAAGAAGGTGGAATTTGATCTGAGTCTTGAAGGAAGTCAGGGAAACTAAGAGATGAAGGTGAGGAGGGAAAGCATCCTAAGCATGGGGGACAGCCAGTGAGTACCAGGCTATGGAAATGGCAGATGGAATATCAGGTATAATGAACAGTGAAGTAGGCCAGTGTAGCTGGATGGGAGAGTGCATGAAGCGTAAAGGGTAAGAAGCCTGGAAGCAAGGGAAGGAACCAGGTTATGAAGAACTTTATACTAAATAGAGGACTTTATCTTGGAGGTAAATTGGACTGCATCAAGCAGTAGTGCCTAATGTTTTTGTTCATTTGACCCCTTTCAATAACCAAAAAAATGTGTCGTGAACCCCCATTGTAATTTAATAGATACACAAAAACATTATTTTAGATTAAGTGCTTACAATAATTCCAATGCTAACTTTTTTCCAAAATAGCTCCAAATTAAAATTTGTGTTACATAATCATAACATATGAAATTTTATTTTACCTATAGTAATGAAATCCTTAAGCATAAAGTTAAAAAACCTCTAACCGTAAAGTAATTATGAGTATTTTATGTGGGACATTCTGTGAGAATTAAAAGAAGTAATCCACAAAAATCTTATGTGCTTCCTATCACCTGCAAGACTTTGTATTAAATTTTTGTATTTTATAAATTTCATTGAATAGAAATAATATGCCAATAATTGCTATGAAATTGATTTTTTTTTTATTTTTAGTGACCTAACTGATTGATGAAAATGAATAGCTAGTTACAATATAAAATATTTACTTTTCTACTTGGTAACAAGAGCTGTATTGGGATAAAAGTACTTAACATTTAATTTCATACTTTGCTTTGTTTTTTTAGCAATGTTTATATATAAGAAAAGGATCTCTTCAGATGTGAGTGTCTTTTCTTCTACCACTGGCACACTAGCTATGCTCTCACAAAAATTCTACTGACCAGTGCTGTCAACTAGTTTGTTTAAAAATCATCAGATTGAATAGTAACATAACTATAGGATAAGTTTAAATCAGAAAACAGCCTTCAATACTGCAATGAAATAACATATTAGGTTTATTTCTGTAGAATGTCTATGATGGTCAATGATAATTTCAAGGTAGCTTTCCCAGGCTTGGTTTCTTAAAGAGTCTGACATTTGCATTGCAGGAACATAAAGTTCATAATATCTGGATCATATGATTACAATAGCTGATAACATACAATTACAGAGTAATACAGGTCAAGAATGGAGCTCATCTAGTTCAGTGTATAGAATGCAAATGAGAATATGCACATGAATTTGATCATACATTGGGAATTGCTTTGTGCTTGAAAGTTAAACCATTGTGGCCATTTGAGAACAATCTGATGGCAAGCTGAGACACTGCAAGAACAGGTTACATTCAATCAGAAGTGGTCAGAGTTTTATGAAGTCACTACTACATGAACACAGAAATCATTGTGAGTGTGATCATTACAGTTTTGAATTCTGCTAAAAACAGACCTATAACACACCAAACACACACATGCCTGTTGTCAAAGAGGAAAAATAAGCGATTATTTCTTAAGGCACCACTAAAGAAATTTTTAGCCTTAACCTCTTGAACTATCATCATGAATTCTCAAGGGGTTCACAAACCACTAAATGGGAACCACTGAACTATAGTTTACTGAGGTGAGGGGGCTGTCACCTGATTAGAAATTATAGCAGTAAGGCAAAATTCATGACCTCAGAGAGGGCCATGGACATGCCAGAGTGGTTCAGAATCGTGAAGTATAAGAAATTCTCTAGGTAGAAGGCAGAAGTATAATATTTATTTAGACTCCAGAGGATCAGATTCAAGGACCAATGCCCTCAATTTGATATAGTAGCAATAATATTTCAAAACCAGTAAGCCCACCTCCGTGTAGTAACAAGGAAATTATAACAAAATGTTATAGCAAGGGACCAAGCCATATTTGTAACTTCCCCTCACTTCTAGGGCCTTCCTATAAATGATCACTCATGAATCCTAACTCTCTGCTCAGCACTCTCTCCTACAGCTCTGCTGACTCTGAGTTCCTTGATCTCCGAATCTCTCTTGTTCAGCACTCTCCACTCTGTACTCTCTCGATGCTGGCTCTCTGCTTCTGAATCCTACCCCTCTCCCAGTTCTGCTGCTCCTAGTTCTGGGCTCTCTTTTTATACAGTCCTAGCCATCATCTGATTGACTAGAATTCAGCCCACATAGCATTGACTCTGGTCTTAGCAACTACCCTTAGGGTCCTGAGGGCTTCACACCTCTTGAAAACTAGCAAACTAGTTTGCTAACTAGCCTGGGGCCTCACATCTCCTTAGTGAAAGGGTGTGGACTTGCCTCCCTTTGTTGGCCCCACCTGAAGCCTATTCAATGGGTGGAAGGATCTTTCACTTACTGATTGGCTTTACTAAGATACATTTTGGGGAAATCTCTTTGGCAGCTAGTTATCTTTTAGGGTTTTTTCTCTTTGGTATCCTGATTATTTTAAGCCTGGAAACTTAAATTAATTTAAATCAACTTGATGCTCTTCTACTATTACTTAACCTTTCTGGGCTTCAACATCTTAACCGTTTTACCTTTTCCCATTTGAAGATCTTTCTCCTTGATAATGAAGATGGAAGCAAATTTGTAATTAGTTCAATAGTTCAGCTTTCTGTCTGAAATTGTATGTGAGATTTTTTTAGCCATTTTTCTTCTTTTTTGTTTTTCTTTGGTTGTCTTTTGAAGGGCATTCTCTATAGTATAGGAAGAAGAACAGAAGAGTTGCTCAGAAATAAAATATAACTGTAAGAGATTCTCCTGAAATCTCTTATTCTTTAAATTGTATTGAAAATTTAAGTATTCTTTTTATATGGCAGTGCCATCCAGGTGAAACAATGAGGCAATAATAACAATGTAGATGATAATTGTCAAAATGCCTATGTAGTTCTGTATTGCAAAATATATGAGATTCTCCACATAGAAGGTAGAAGAAGTAAAGCATTTATTCAGACACCAGAGAACCATATCTCATAACCAAATGCTCAGCTCCCACAGCCAGTCAGTCCCCTTCATCATAATAGCAAGGAACTCAAAACATTCAATACAGAATATAACAACATGGAACCTGGCCATCCCCAAACCTCTCCAGCCCCCTGCTGGGGTCCTCCCAAAGACAAACTCACAGAACAGCTAAATTAACCTGTTCAGTTCTAACAATCACGAGGGCAGTCAATAGCAGCCACCAGCAGCCATAACATCTCTTTCTCTCTCAGCATTTTTCTGTGACATAACTTTCTTTTCCTGTCAGGAAGGTCCTCCTACTGTGCAACTCAGGCTTCCTGTGACATAAGCAGATCACATGGCCTGTTAATGGGTGAGAAAGATCTTCAAATCAAAATTGCTAATACACCAGGTTGGTCTAAGGATTGTCTATCTTAGCCTGCTCCTTAAAACTGTGTGAAGAAGTATTTTATTATCTGTCCATAAACAGACACTGTAGAGCTCTTTGTTAGTGTAGGGTAGCTAAAGGTGGTTATAGTGGATAAAGTGCTGGGCCTACAGTCAGGAAGACCTGAGTTTAAATCCTACTTCAGACAAACTGTGTTACCCTGGGCAAGTCAATTAATTTCTGTCTGCCTCAGTTTCCTCAAGTGCAAAATAGGGACAATAATAATGCCCACCTCACAGGGCTGTTGTGAGAATCAAATGACATAGTATCTGTAAATTGCTTGGTGCAAATTAGGCACTTAATACATGCATATTCATTCCTTCCCTTACCATCAATGGAATTTTAACAAAATTGTTTAATTTGCAGAAGCATTTTTCTTTAACATTAATTTTTCAAAGATTTCATTGGATTTAATAGTCCCTTCCCTATTTCATTTCCTCAATATCGAAAGATATTTTGTTTCTTTACTCCAATGCCCCAGTGGATCTGTGATTTCATCAATGAGAATATTCCATTCAACAATGCAGATCACATCTCATCCATGCTGGCTCATCCTGGACCACGATTTCTCATGTCCTTCCATAAAACTTCCATAAAGCAACCACCCTGTGAACTCAGAGCTTTCATCTTTTTCCTCTTCATAATATGAAGATACCAGTAAGAGTATATGAACATCCTTTCCTTAGCCTTTACCTTCATCACATGACCAACCTATCTTCTTTTTCAATCATACATTTCTTTCATAATATTCTTTTTAGGCTTATATCTAAATTCATTGCAATGTCTGCTTATGTCCATCACACCGCCATTGTTCCTTCTGTGATGCTTAACTTCAGAGACTGGAGTGTTTCATGATTCACAGTCCTACGCATCTCTGTACAATAATATTGCTAAAAAGGTGGAGCTGTTTTCAGAGAAAACTTTAGAGTCATCAAAAAACCTTTACAAATTCCCCAGTGGAATGCAACCTACTCCCATCTTGTTAATTTTGGAGCCCAACACATTGGCTATAAGTGGTGTCTGGCTAAGATAATATGCTTACAGACAATCTGCTTAAGTTTTCCATCTAACTACATATCATAGCCTGATTCCTCCACTTGTTTTTCTCCCTGATGATTCTCATAAATTTCTGTGTTTCTGAGCATAGTTGCATTTGATTTCTGAGTAACCTTCTGTTCTCCTTATACTGAGGACACTCCTGTTACCCTATTGTCCAAATTGTCCTGTTGTCTAAACTGTGAGATATAAGATTTCTTCATATTTTACAGCAGAAATATTATAAGAACACTTCAAAAATTAATATTTAACTTAGAAAAACTGAATTTAAGAACATGTGTACATCATATTTTGTGATAATTTTGCTCTTTCAGTGGCACTGCTGACTTGTTTGCTACTTGTTCCATGGAAGATATCCGAGTGTGGCACACTTCTTCTAACCGAGAGCTGTTACGCATCACAGTTCCCAATATGACCTGCTATGCTATTGACTTCATGAGAGATGGCAAAAGCATCATTTCAGGTAATGTTCTCGTGGTCAGACTGAGATTCGGAGCTACACTTTAGATTTGATTACTGCAGTTTTTATTTCATTTTGGCTTCTACAACCTGGTTGATCTAGAAGAGCACTTCACTTATTATTCTTGCTTATTTAAACTCCTCTTTCAAGTCCCATTCTTGTAGGAAATAATTTTCATTTTCATCTCAAATGGCTGGCTATCTTTACCTGAGTGTCTTCAAATTCCAGAGCTGAGATTGAACTCATTACCTTACCTCCCTCCATACCTTCCCCTCCTACAAATGTCATTATTTCTGTTCCCAGTTACCCAGGGTTGGAACCTTAGAGC
Source organism: Phalanger gymnotis (assembly GCA_028646595.1). NCBI lineage: Eukaryota > Metazoa > Chordata > Mammalia > Diprotodontia > Phalangeridae > Phalanger > Phalanger gymnotis. Next base: position 203,571,616 of record CM053627.1, read on the forward strand.
TAACTTCCTTTTGCCTCATGCCACATATCTAATCAGTTACCAAATATTGTCAATCCTACCTCCAAGGCATCCCTCACATTTGTTATCTTCTCTCTACTCACACTGCCAGCACACTAGTTTAGGCATTTATTGCCATTCACCTGGAATACTGAGATAATATTCTAATTGTTTTCCCAGCCTCCAGTCTCTCCATTCTCCAATCCACCCTTCACAGAGCTGCAAAAATATTCTTCCTTAAGACAAAAGACTTGCAAATTCCATATTGTTCCCCTGCTCAATAACTTTATTTTTTTAAATGTAACTATTTTATTTTACTTTTTGTTAATTAGCATTAATTTTCTCTTGCTCCCACCTTCCATCCATTGAAAATAAAAAAAAACAAAACACTTTTAAACACATTATGTCAAGCTAAACGAATTCTCATGCTGGCTAAAATTAAGTCTATTCTTTTAATTCCCTATATCTAGGGATATATATCTGTATCTATATAGACAGATATATATCCCTACATGTAGGGATATATATCCCTATATCTATATTTGCAGGCACTGGAAAGTCATCAAAATCTAGCTTTTCTGAATGGATTTGGTGCTCTTTTGATGTTCTCTGTCAGCATTCACCTCTTGTTTCTTGTAGGATCCTCTAATGGAGGCATGAATGATCAGGGTAAAGAATGATCAAATCCCAATTTTCTGTCCATAGTATTCCACTAATATCTTGAATAAGCTGAAATTGGTCTCAATCAACGATGAATACTAGAGACATTCAAGGTGTCCACTATCTAACTCTAACACTCATGACTTCCTTAGAGAACTTAATCTCACATTAATATAGCCCAAATATGGGTAGCCCTCATTCAGTCCTTCAAGTTCCCTGCATAAACCGGAGGGTGATATCTTCTGCAAATCTCTTATAGGATATGGAATATAACAATTACTTGGGATTCCCTGTTCAGCACAGCAGGACATCTTATATCTTCAATCATATTCATTTCTACAAGGAGTCCTAGGAGTCTCTTTGGGATCCATAGGTTTGGCAATTAGGAGGCAACACTAGTAATAACAACAGCAATGTCTAACATTTATATAGCACTTTACAGTGGAGTGTGTTGAGCCAGCCCCTGCAATCCTTTCTATGGAAGGAGGCTGAATCTAGTGGATTCCTTAAGTTTGGGAGTTCTATGCTACAATAGGGCTGAAGCCCATAGGGTGTTTTTACTGAGTGTGGTACAAATATGGTGAGCTCCTGGTAGTGGAGTGGCACCATACTTCCCAAGAATTGAGTAAATTGGCCCAGTCAAGGAACTTTTTGAGTTTAAAGGTTTCTAACCAATCATTACTGGGATTGGGCCATTAGTGGCCATTGAACTTCCAACCCAGGAAAGATAAGGAGATACAGTCTCAAAAGAAAAAAAAAACACAACCAAAAAAAGATATATGTACCTATACATACTTACACACATATGCATGTATATGTATGTGTGTGTGTGTATGCATGTATGTATATCTTTCATTCTTCAAAACAAGCCTTCATTTTATAGGTGAGGAACTAAGAGACTCGTTCAGCATCACATAACTAATGTCTGAGGCACTATTCAAACTTAGGTCTTCCTGACTCCAACTCTCAGGCTCTATCCATGATATCACCTAGCTGTCTAACATGCTCACATACTAACATATTCTTCACACATGTATCCTCTCTTTCCCATACATTTATGATGAGTATCTTAATATTTGGGTGTGTGACTCTCTGTTACCTACATTTACTTGTTTTCCTTTCTTGCTTCAGGCTCTTATAATCTGGCTGTGACCCACGACTACACTGTTCTCTCAAATGTTCTCTCAAATGTCACCAAAGACCCCTTAAATGCCAAATCTAATGGATTTTTTTTTCAGCAGGAGGGATCTAGTGGTTGGGAGGTGGGGGGGGTGGTGGAAGAGGTTTAGACATCCCCCCAACCAAGGAATGGAGTAGATGTCTCAACACACTATGTGGGTCATTTCTGTAGTCAAGAAGTTGGGTGTGATCACCTCAGAAGGGACTTTGTTATGGGTTAGATGGTACCAAGTCCAACGTAGTTCCTCCTTCTCCACCCCTCTCCCCACAATAACACATACTTCCTAATTCAGAAGCTGAGAATATGAACAATCCAGGGAAAGTTTAGGAGATTAATATGTGTGAGGTAGAGGGGAGGAGATTTAACTTCTGACAACAAACAGTCCTCAGACTTGGGTTCTCCTCACCACCACCTCTCTCCCTATAACATCTTGATGTTTTATGTGATTCTATGTCCTAGGTTGAGGTGGATTTATTTACTTTGTTTGTATTTCATTTCTTTGTTTCCTTAGCTTGGAATGATGGCAAAATCCGTGCATTTACTCCAGAGACAGGTCGACTGATGTACGTCATAAACAATGCTCACAGCATTGGAGTGACAGCCATTGCTACTACAAGTGATTGCAAAAGAATCATCAGTGGAGGTGGCGAAGGGCAGGTGTGGTATTTGAACCCAAGACTGTTTTGAGGTGATGTACTTGGTATTTAATTGAGAAACACTATTAAGTGTCACAATCACAAGCAAAATAAAAATAATTTTTAAAGAGGAAAACTGTAGATAAACTTCACTTTAAAATATTAGTTTGAGCAATCCCACATAAGTCCAGCGATTTGGGATTGAATTCCGTCTTTCACCTCGTTTACTTCAATGGATCGTAGTTTGTAGAGAACCAGACTAAGATGCTATAAGACCCCGAACTATGTCAAGTGTGGAAATACCATTCTCAGAGGTGGGATGTTGAATAAATTTATATATGAAATGAAGAGACAGAAGAGTAAAAACAGAGGAAAGAAGTTATAAAATTGGCACCTCAACACTATTTTTGTAGTTTCAATCTTACAGGAATTTTTTTTTTCCTCTCTAAAAGCTGCCTCTGAAATTTAGGTGCTCTGCTAGCAGGAAGCCAAATGGACCCAGCCTTAAATGTGCTGAGATTCAAGATAATGGTTCTTTGTCTAAGATTTTTTCAAATCTCATTTGACATTTTTAAAGGTGTCTATTAAAACAGCTAAACTTTAACACCCATTAACAAACAGCAAAACAGATCTTTTGGAAACTCATAAAATAAATAATAATCTGGCATTTTTATTCATGATTGCTTAACTTTACTATTATAAAAATGAATGCCATTCTTTGAGTTTAGTAGACCTGAATTGAAAATCCAGGCTATTAACACTTACTGGCTGTGTGACTATAAACAAGTCATTTATTTTCCTGGGCCTGTATTTTCACATCTGTAAAAAGGGGATATTATCCATCTTATACATTTGTTATGAGAAAAGTACTTTATAAATTATAATGTGTTATTTAAATATGAGCTATTATTTTTGCTCTTGCTCCTTTCCCTTGTTATGGGTAAAATAGATTCTCATTGACTTCATGTGATAGGTAACTGTTGCTGAATAAATCTTTCACAATGCAGAAATTCTAGAGGTTAAAACCTAGGTTTTATTATGCTTAAGCACAAGTTTAGGCTTCAGAAAAATAACCCTGAACCCATACTGGGGTTCAGACTAAGTTTTTAATAGAGAAAAATTATGTCAGAGAGACAGAGAAAAAAATTTTAAACGTATGACAATGTTTAAATGTCATAAATGTCACACAGGCCTGGTCAAACAGAATCATAATCATATGCTTCCTCCAACAAATTAGTATACTAAGTTACAGATTTAAACATAGAGTCTGCAAAAATTTGCTCTATAATGCTACCAGGCTACATTTAAAGAATTCACACTGGGCTGACTGAGAAGTTTACATGACACAAAGCAGCTAAAGGGTAGAAGTCAGGGGAATCTTTCCATGAATAAAGTAAGCTAAGTTCCCTTCAGGGGGTTTAAGATTTTGATAGATGCTATATTCCCTTCTTCTCTTTTGGTGTCATATGAGGAATGTCACTTAATGTTATCATTAAAACCCATAAATCAGGTTTTAGCCAGGTGAGGTTAATATTAACAGGAGACAGGTTTCAGTCAGCCAAATATTCAGGAGAATGGCTCTGAGCCCCAAATGACATAATAAAAAGAAAATGAAAAATTCTCGTAACACCTTTTTTCCTTTTATCTCTGTTATTTGTCTTCTAATTATCTGATTCTCATGAATTATTAGCTTTACCTCAAAATCTTTTTTGTTCTCAGTATCTAGACTTTGAATTTGCTAGGGGGTATGAAAAACTCTTCTTATTCATTGCTTTCTCTGAATTGATATATATTTATTGTTTCCTAGCCGAAATCTTCTAGTCTTAATCAGAGAAATAATCTACCATGGAGGGGAAAAAAGATGGAAGGGAAATTTGTTGTTCACTCACGTCACAGTCTTCATGACCCAATTTGGGGTTTTCTTGGCAGACACTGGAGTGGTTTGCCATTTCTTTCTTATTTTATAGATGAAGAAACTGAAGCAAACAGGATTAAGTGACTTGCTCAGGGTCACACTGTTAGTAAGTGTCTGAGACCAGATTTGTACTCAGGAAAACAGCTTTCTTCACTCCAGGCGGGCCACTCCATCCACTGTGCCCCTAGCTGCCCTAGGGATCATTATTAATTATTATAAATTAATAAATTATTAATTGTTATTATTAAACTGCCTTAGAGATTATTTAATAGTCTAACTCACTTATTTTACAGATGAGTAAACTGAACAGAAAGGTAGTAATTTGTAAATTCATGTAGCTAGTTATGAAAGCAGCACTTGAAAGATCTTCTGACTCCAAGTCCAGGGCTCTTTTCACTATCTCTGTTTTCATCTTTCTTCTGAACCTCTGATACATGTGACTCAAAATGGCCCAAGTATGAAACCTGTGTGACTGCTTGTACGTATGTATGTATACGTGTATGTTGTGGCAAACAGGGAAGTTTTAACCTAAAGTTTTCTTTCAAAGAGAAAAGTTAAAAAAACTCTAGGCCTTTCCTATTTCTTTAGGAAGAGCTGGGTAGAGTTTGGTCTGCCTACAATGATTGTTTCTGTTTTTAGCTCCCAGTACTTCTGTTTAACCATCTATTTGAGAAAATGCATAAAGATCAGTTTTTGGAGGCAGACAGAACTATCAATCTCCAAAAACCCATTTATAACACAACATTTTAAGCACAAAATTAATCAGAAAACCAAACTCAAAGTCAAAAACAAATTTTAAAGGGAATAGGGAGAGTACTAAGCCCAGGGGACAAAGTCACTGTCTATCTCCTATCTAATCACATTCCTGGCCTTTCATATGTGTGTGCTCCAGCAAAGCTTTTTCAGGTTTTGATCCCTTATTTAGACATTTTTGATTTCCTGTGGCCATCCTGATTTCAAGAAAATAAAGTATTTTTCATGAGGTATTACAAAAGGAATATCCTTTGTCAGATATGTCCTGATTTTTCATTCAGGAAATACAGTTACCATGCTCTCAAGTGACAATATAGAGGGCTGAGGGAGAGGGGAAAAGAATAAACATTTTTATGGCACCTATTATGTAGCAGGCACTATGCTAAGTGCTTTACAAACATCATTTCATTTGATTCTCACAACATTCTTGTGAGGTAGGTGCTGTTACAATTCCCATTTTACAGTGGAGGAAACTGAGGCAAATAGAGGTTAAGTGACTTGTCCAAGGTCACATAGCTAGTAAGGTTTCTGAGGATTCATTTGAACTCAAGCCTTCCTGACTCCAGGCCCAGCACTTTATCCGTTGTGCCACCTACCTGTCTATTCCAGCCATATTCCATGAACCAGCACCAACAAATCCTTAGGGGAAGACAATGTGATTGATAGCATGTTTTTGGAGAAGCAATTTGCCTGACTATGCTATATCTCAACATCACAGTTCCTCTCCTTGGTTCGGAAACACACACATCTTAGGGGTATAAATGCTATGGATCTTATCCCAAGAAAAGGGCAACCAGGAAAGCATGTATATAATAAGCATGAACCATAGGAGTTGGACACATCTCTCTTCCCTTTCCCTGTATGTAAGGAACAGGCATCTGAAGGAAACGCTGAGTAGGAGCTTCTAGATCGGTAGATTGTTGCAGTTAGAGAATGAACGGGGTGGGGGGTAGGAGGGACAACCATGAAAGAGCCCAGAGCCGGTGGCTGGCAGAATGACAGGTGTGGCAAGAAAACAAAGAGTGGAGATCGATGACTACAACCACAGAAAGGCAAGATGGGTGTGTTAGGGCAGAATTCACCAGGGCCTTTATGGAAACCATAGCAGCAATACCAGAATGAGGATACTTCTCAGACTCAGTACAAAGAGAGAGACACTGAAGCTGTACCTGCCTCAGTGATGACGGGTCTTTACTTGATGTGGGATCCACAAGTCTCTTGACAGAGTGGGGACTTCACTAAATACAGTGCCACAAGTTTGTAAAAACTGCACAGAACCTTTGAGGAAAAAAACAAGGTCTTTTGGGGTAGGCTAATTCTTCCCTAACAGCTCAGATACCAGTCTGTTATGTTTTTCTTACTGCCTGAAATAAAATTTGTTCTGTGTCTAATGCCTGTGAGTATACACAGTGGATCCGGATAGCCCTTTGCTTACTAACGGAGTGACCTTGGGCAAGTCCTTCAGCTTCTTCCCTGCTTATCTGTAAAATGAAGGGATCAGACTAGGTGGTCTCTGAGGCCCCTTCCAGTTCCTGAATGCCTATGGGAGCACACGTCATAGAGACTGCTATCTAAATTGTATTGTTCCCGTGGTGTCAGAAGTGAGAGCATGAGTTATATTTGGGGGAATCATCTGGGATTGTTTATTTTGCAGGCTGCGGGGCATCCCTAACCTACCTACACTAACACTGTACAGTGGGTTGGGGGTTGGTGGTGCACGTGACTCTGGGCCAGCCCTTGTTCTGAGCTCCCAGGCTGAACCTAGATGTTGGTAACTATGAATCTGTATTGGGTCTGTCTGTTGATGTTTGTAATTTGTTTGTAATTTGCTCTTAAGTTCAGGGTGCTGGCTTTTCCCCCTGAACTAAGTGAATGATATTTGCATGCTGAATTAAAGTAAGCTTGTCAACCCCTTCACCTTGCTTTCCTTAGTTAAGCAGATCAAAAGAACCAGTGCTTTCTGGGTGCTGGCAGCTTTCTGGGTGCTGGTTGTTGGTGGATCTTGTACCCCCACAGAAGCTGCTAGCTGGATTGTGGAAACAGGGTTGGGGAGGAGAAGGGCCAACATGTGAATGGCCACAACGGCTACACAGCTATTAAAAGACTGAGGCATGAGGACGAGTATCAGCCCTCACTGAGTTTTGTTGATTTTAAGGTGCCTATGGGTTGTGACAAGTATGCCACTGAAGAGACTTGACACACTGCAGTAGACCCTTTGAGGGGGTATAATTTGCTGTGGAACATATTAGAAGAGATGACCATGAAACTACTACCTTATGTGAGCAGCTTGAATCTGTAGAGCCTTCCTGAGGAGATAAGCCAGAACAGAGAGCAGTTGCAAATTGTTACTAAAACCCTCTCTTTCTGGCCATCTTGCTAAACAAGATGAAGACCCTCATAGAAGTAGGAAGAATGGATTGCAGGGATTTCTGGGCAGTAGGACACTCTACTCTTCAGCCAGTAATGTGAGATGGAAAGAGGCATAGACTTGGAAAGTTGGACCAGCTGTCAAATACACATTACAGAAAGAGGATACCCATTATGAGCAATTATGGTTGTTTTCAGGGTAGCATAATGCTCACCTGGAGGGGAAGCCTTTGACTACTGGTTAGAATGTGATAAATAGATGATACAGTAGTAGAAGGTGCCTTATGTACAGAAAAGTGGGTAATGACTTGGTATCCAAGATTCAAAGTTGCAGAGCAAATGTTGACCTGTAGGAGTAGAAGAAGAGCCTCCTATTAGCCCTGAAAGGGAAAGAAAGTGACATGGCATATTAAAGGTAGTAAGATATATTGTGATCAGTTCAAAGTTGTTTAAAAGATTAATAGGTCTTAAAATGACCACATAAATTGTGCCTTTGGGCATCTCACAAAATAGACAGTGCTTTGCCTATTTAGACAATAGACAGACTCAGCAAAATGAGATTGTAAACCATTGCTTAAGAGAAATGGAAGGGTTTAATTCAATTTGTTGGGGATAAAGAAAAATAATTGCATGGGCAATTGGAAAACTATTTGGACAGTCTTAGATGCATTTTTTTCATCCATTTAAGAACAATGGAAAGATACAGGAGTTTGGATAACTGTATTCTAATCATGGGGCTAAAAGTTTACTGCTTAAGAGAAATGGAAAATTTTCATTTAGCTTATCAGTATTAATATTTCTGCCCCTAGAGCTAAGGCATCATCAGCAAGATTATAGACCTGCTCTTAGATTAGAAATAGGAACTAGATGACCTACAACAGTTTCTGGACTAGGTGGCATAGTAGATAGATGGCTGGCCCTAGAGTCAAGAAACCTGAGTTCAAATTTGGCCTCAAACTCTTACTAGCTGGGAGATCCCAGGCAGGTTCCTCAACTTCTCTTGCTTCAGTTTTCCTCAGGTCTAAAATGGGGATCATAATAGCACCTACCTTCCAGGGTTGTTAGGAGGATCAAAGGAGACGATATTTGTAAAGCTACTTGGTACAGCACCTGACAGTATGTAGAAGATGCTTAATAAATCCTTCCTTTCTTCCTTCTTTTTCTTTTCCTTCCATGGAAGTTCATAAACTTTATATTTGAGCATATTTGAGTATCTCAACTTAGTAACCTCCTCTACCAATTCTGAGGAAAAGATTTGCCACTCAGAAATGAAGTCTCCCTGGAGGGCTAGGATTTGTGATTCATTGACTTAGTTTATTTGCATATGTTGAGTTTGGGTTTATGTGGGTTTTTTTCACTGTTGTTTTGTTTTGCTTTGAGGTAAGGGTATGGGAAATAAGCCCTCAATCCCAGAAACTGGAGGAAGCTCTAAAGGAGCACAAATCATCAGTATCCTGCATTAAAGTAAAGAAGAACAATGAAGAATGTGTCACAGCCAGCACAGATGGGACTTGCATTATTTGGGACCTTGTGTACGTACACTGTGATGGTGAGGATGACGGAGTTAACACTGATCAAGTGCCCTAAAAATGTAATGTTATGGTACAGGAGGGTGCCTGGTTCCAAGCTCGAATCCATACTGGAAGATGACTCATATCAAAGAAGTGACCTTAGGCAAGTCACAGAACCCCTCTAGACTTAGTTTCCTTGACTTTAAAATACGGGGGCTTGGACTTGAATAACCTTTAAGATTCTCCTCCTGCTCTCAATCTATGACTCTATGGAAGCCATTTCACTGAGCAATGATCTATAAATGTCCAGTAGCACTGTTTTCACTATCATCTATTAGTTTATGGGAGCTAATATTGGTTTTCTCAAAGGCCTTCAGGGTAAGACATAAATTTGAAGGAGGGAAATTAGTTGTTTTATCCATTTAAAAAAAATAAACCTGCCTCTATAAGAAAATCCTGAATAAAATGCATAGGAAAAAAAGCACTATTATTTTGGGGGGCTAAAGAGAAATAATTGCTATGAGCGATTGGAAAAGTAGTCAAAAAAGTAGCCAAAAGGTCAAGAAACTTAAATAAGACGCATTTTTTCCATCCATCTGAGGACAATGGAAAAAAATGGGAGTTTGGATAACTAGACTCTAATCCTAGTCCTGGCATTAACTTTGTGTGACTTTGGGACAAATCATTTCATTTCTATGATCTTTAACTTTCCCATCTTTAATACAAGAGGTTTGGACTAGATGATCTCTTCTATCTAACTTCCCTTTAGAAGATTATTTAATTAAGAGATAGGTTATTAACTGCCTTCTCTAACTGATCATCTCAGATCTTGGGAGTCAAAGAACTGGGTTTGAATCCTAGCTTTGGACCTGTGTGGCCTTGGGCAAATCGATGAACCTTTTTGGGGGAGGGGGTGGTGCTACCTTTCCTTATATGTAAAAGGTGGCATTGAACTAGCTAATGTTGAAAGTCCCTTCTGTCTTGAAATCTATGATCTTGGATGCTTCTTGGGCTAGAAAAAATAATCCTGAGATAGTGTGGCGCAGACAATTAGTGGAGGAAAAGCAAGTAAATTCCAGAGCTTTTTACGGATAGCTATTTTTCAGGCGTTTGAAGAGGAACCAGATGATTCTGGCAAACACTTTATTTCAATGTGTTTGTTACCATCCAGAAGAGTTTCAGATTATCACCAGTGGGACAGACAGAAAAGTAAGTAGCCACACCAGCATGAGATAAGATCCTTTTTATCACAAAAAAAGGCACTACCAGGCTATGGCTATTTATTGCTATTATTTCCTGATTAAGTTTAAAGTGAGAAAGACTAGATATGGATAGCTTCAAAAATTGCCCCAATTCATCACTACTGAAGAAATAAACAAGCTTATTAATTGGGACTTCTCTAAGTCATTACTGGGGATAACTGGGCAGGGGCTGAGAAACAATTCTCTTTTTACTGTCCATAAAAACTTTCTCAAGAAAATTAATTGTGTGAAGACCTTACTGAGCTACTATTTTAAACTATGTAAAACCTTAAAGTTTTACATTAGTCCTCCTTGGATCTTTAGAAGCACCTATGCCAATTATTAGCCATTCATTAAAAGTGTGTATAGTTCCTGAATTGCTACCTTCTAATTTTTATAGTTTTCTTTGGACTCTTTATGTTGTATCAAGAGAACTTTCAATTAAATAAATCCAAATTAAACCAAAACATAATTCTCAAGATAAATTTAAAAACACAACAATACTTTTATGAGAAATGCAATGTTTTAAAGGGATGGAACATGAAAAAAACCCAAACTATTTAATTTTTGTTAACTTCACTTCAAATGCTCTTCCAATTTTTAACTTTCATGACCTTTTAAAAGTTTTTAAACAAAGAGATCCTCCAACAAACATCCTATTTTAATGCCTTCATTGTGATACGAAGTTGTCCTTGAGTTCTTGAAGGCTAGGCAGAGATCAAAGGTCTCAAGTACAGGTCAGCCCACTTTGGAGAGACTCAAAATTACACAATTGGCCAGCACGTAGTGATGTTTTTGTTTGTTTGCTTGCTTGACATCAACTAATGAAACCTTCTACTTAAGGGACAGAATGATAGTGGAATCACAGAGGTGAAGTCATAGCTTCTTATAATATTGAAGCATTAAAAAATGATGTAAAAGTAGTTTCTTTACATTTTCTCCTTAATCTCTTTTATCCTTTTGCCCTGTGTCACTTTTTGAGGAATAATAAGTACTTCCTTTTGTTATATATATTCTGTAAGACTCATATACATATTACTACATATTTTTTTCATTACCACAAATTCTTATTATATACTTCTATCCTGATTTCCAGATCGGTTACTGGGAAGTGTTTGATGGGACAGTAATTAGAGAGCTAGAAGGTTCCTTGTCTGGTTCAATCAATGGAATGGATATTTCATCAGAAGGAGTGCATTTTGTCACAGGTTTGTACTGGAATAAGAAAAGAAAGTAAAATTTTCCATATTTAAGTATATTAGCAAGTTAGCCTGGAGGAGAAGGATCTTTGTAGCTCCAAGAAGAAGCAAAATCAGATTAAGTTTGGAGCCTTGAAGCTCTCAGGAGAAATGAGAATTCAGCTGTCAGATATTTCATGGGGAGGAAATACTAAAAAGATAACTCAGGAGAACAAGACTAATACCAAGATAAGACTAGAGTAAGATTTAGATTTCAAAGGAATTGGTTTTCATTCATTTGGTGAGCAATGGAAAAAAGGGCTGAAAAATCAGTCCTTAATCTCATACAACATAGTACAGTTGAAAGATACTGGATTTGGAGTTAGAGAACTTGAGTTTGAATCTCTGCTCTGTCATTAATTGGCTTTGTAACCTTGAGTAAGTCAATTCACTTCTCTAAGTCTCGATTTTCTCATATGGAAATGACAAGGGACTAGACGACTTTGAAGGACCTTTTTAGTCCTAAATCTATGATCCTATTGAGGGAATAGAACTACTTTGTACTTTTTAATTTCCTTTTGAAACCCTTAATATAAATTTTTCTGATATAATCTATCAGGATACAAATATACTGAAAACTTTGGCATAAATTGTTTTTAAAAATCAGCTTTCCAAAAAAAAAGGCATTGACTGCAAAAAAAAAAAATTCCTATCAGGCATACAAGAGCATATTTAGTTCCACACTCCTTCATTTTTTTTTAGAACATTAAATATATTTAAAGAGTCAGAAATGTTCTCTTACTTTTGAGTTAATCCTAATATGCTGTTTTTAATAAAAAAGACCTCACTTCTCTCCTCATTTTGTGTTTAAAGTCTCCATCAACGGATAATCAATTCACTTAATAAATACTCCAGAACCTCCCAGTTTCATATGTTATGTGTTTCTTCATTTCAGGTGGGGATGACCATTTAGTCAAAGTGTGGAGTTATAATGATGGTGAAGTGACCCATGTTGGGGTGGGACACAGTGGCAACATTATCCGCATGAAGATAAGCCCAAAAAATCAGCACATTGTTAGCGTAAGTGCCGATGGAGCCATTTTGAGATGGAAATACCCTTTTTCTTCTTGATTTAGTATTGGAACCTCTTGAAGGACATTGTTCATGCTCATATTCACCAATGACCTTATTTGGGCAAACATATTTTAAGCAAAAAATTGTGCTTTTTTTCCTCACATTTGTATGTTTACTCTTTGGTCAAAACAACATTTGATTACGTCTATTTTTTTTCTTATTTCCTTTTAAATTTTGTAGCATAGGATGTTTCAGATATTCATATTTTAAAAGGAGCTTCAGGGAAAGAGAAGACATTTACAATGAAATTGATTTGAATTTAAGGATTTTATTCATATTATAATTATACTTTTATTACAAATAAAAATCTCATTGACTGGTTTCCTTTATAACTCTTCTATCATCGAAGGCTTTGCAATACCTAACATCTTTCCTAGTAATTATCCTCATGGTTTGTTCTTCAATTAGCAGTCCTGTTGCTTTTTAAAAATCTTGATTCTTAGTCAAAACTCACCACTATTGAATAACAAAACTGGCATTTAGGGACCTAATATTCAATCCCTCCTTGGATTTTTACTTAGCTATGGGATTATAGGCAAGACACAACCTCTCTGAGCTTCTATTTCTTCCTCCATAAAATGGAAATACTTAACTCAAAGTGTTGTTGTGAGGCAAGTCCTCTTGAAATTTTAAAGTGTTATGTCAATTGAGTACAAGTTGGGATGTATTACAGACTTTTCAACTGTGAGGAATTTAAGCTGTCACCCAGTTTTACATAGAATGAAACCGAACTTCACCTGTCACAGACTGATTATTGATAGAGCTGGAATCAGAATTCGTCTCCCCACTGCCCATTCAGTGCACTTTTCATCATGTATTTAACAATATATTCTAACAGGATCAATCCACTGTCCAAATTGTGAAGGCCATGACTCATTCTTCATGAGTACAAAGCCCAGATTATCAGTAGTTGTCATCCTAGATGCTACTGCAGATGTCATTAAGCAAAGTAGGAACTTGTGAGATTTCAGTAAGTCTTATATTATTTTAACCCATCAAATAACCAAATGAAAAGAAAGAGATAGGAAATCAGATTTCCTAATATTAAGCTGTGTAGCTATGCTCATGATACTGATCTTACCCAAAATAAGGCCCCTTAAAAGCATGACAGCTTGTACTGATATACACCTTAAGGCTTACATAGTCCTTTATATATGTTCTCTCATTTAAACCTCATGACAACTCTCTAAGGTAATTGTATTTATTTCCATTTTACAGATCAAAAAACTGAAGCTGAGAAAGGTTAAGAGAGTTGCCTAGGGTCATGTTGTTTATCTTACATCTGAGGCAAAGATGCCATAGCAATATATTAAAATTATTCCCTATGATCACTTTGGAATATTCAGGGATGATCTAACATTAGAAAAACTATTGACATAACATATAACATTAATAACACAAATATAATTGAAATACAGAAAATTCTTCAAAATATAGCACTCATTTGTGTTTAAAGCCAAAGGAATAAAAGGAACTTTATTTATTATGATCAAAGGCATCTAAAACAAAGAACTAGTATCATTGGTAATTGAGAAACATGAGTTTGTTGTTGTTCAGTCATTTCAGTCATGTCTGACCCTTCATGACCCCATTTGGGGTTTTCTGGCAAAGATTCCTTCTCCAGCTCCTTTTTATAGACAAAGAACTGAGGCAAACAGGGCTAAATGTCCAGGGTCCCACAGCTAGTAAGGTAAATAGCTAAAGTAAATCTGAGGCCAGATTTGAACTCTGGAAGATGGATCTTCCTGACTTCAAGCCTGGCACTGTACCACCTAGCATGAGAAGTTTTCTCAAAAAGAGCAGGGCAAAACCAACGATATCTATTATTTCTACTACTGCTTGATATAGTGTAAGAAAAGCTAGCTATAGCAATAAGACAAGATGTAAGCATTGAGAGAATAAGTATAAGGGAAAATTATCTCTTTGGGATGCTCTGAGTACCGGAGAGTTAATGAAAAAATGCACTGAAATAACTTCATAATAACACACAAAATAAATCCAAAAAATCATCAGTCTTTCTATATATTACTAATAAAACCTGTCAAGTCCAAGCAAACAAAAATTCCATTCAAAATGACTATAAAATTCATGAAATGTCTGAAGTTAACCACAACATATTCAGGAAGAATGTAAATACAAATACAAAACATTCTTTACAGAAATAAAGGAGAATAAATAATTGGAGAGAAATATCCGTGGTTGGAAGATGCCAACAGAATAAAAATTACAATACAACTTGTGTACACACTACAGGCTATGACAAATCATGCTAGCATCTGGCTTCTTTACAAAACTAAACAAAATAATACAATTCTTTTGGTGAAACAAAGAGAGTACAAACCATTTTTCACTATACTAAAAAAAAGAGAGAAATAAAACTATTCATACCATGATGTGGCTACTAGATATATATTCTGAAGATGTCAAAGATAGAAGGAAAGGTATATGTGTGTGTGTATTTACATATTTATATATGTATGTACATAGTATATAGTCATAGCGCTTTTTGTCGTAACAAAAAAATTGGAAACAAAGAATCGTCCTTTAACTGAAAACAAATTATGGCATGTGAATTAATGGAATATTATTGAAACATTTTTGAAACAACAAATATGAGGAATTCAGAAAATTTAGAGAAAAAAATGGAGAGATTTATTTGAACTGCTGCAAGGTGAAGTAAACAGAACCAAGGGAAAACTATATACATTAGCTATAATAATGTAAAAGAAAGCAACATGAAAAGACATCAGAATTCAGGACAATGCAATGACTTCAAAGGACTGAAAAATATTTCCTCCTCTTCTTAGAGAGATGGTAGATTATTGGTGCAGAATAAGGTGGACATTTTCAGAAATAGTCAATGTGCTCAGTAGTTTTGGTTTTAACTTCCTTGTTGCAAAGGAGGATTTCATGGGAGGAAAAGTTCTCAGAAATTTACAGTGATGGTGAGGTTTAAAAAATCCAAAAGTGTAAATTTTTAATTAGATCCATGATTTCATTGTTATGAAGAGACTCCTTCTATCAATGCAGCTTGGCACCTGCACCTACTCTGAAATTTATGATCTGAGAGAGTTACTTGGGAGCATTGAAAAGTTAGGTGGTTTACCCAGTCATAGAACCAGCATGCAGCATGTCAGAGTTGGGACTTGAACCCAGGTTGTCTTGAATCTGAGGCTAGCACATTAAGTGTCAACAATATGCCATGAACTGTGCTGAGTGCTAGAGATAAAAGAAAGGTAAAAACAATCCCTGGCCTCAAGGAGCTCACAATTTAATGGTGGAGAGAATGCAAACAACTATGAACAAACAAGATATATTAAAGGAAAACTGAAGTTGATCAGCAAAGGGAAAACAGCATTAAGGGGAATCAGAAAGATTACTTGTAGAAGATGAGATTTTCTCCGAGACTTGAAGGAAGCCAGGTAAGTTTAAGAGTAAGCAAAGTGGATTTTTGTTAGTATTTTTTGGAGTTTGGTTTTCCAGGATCCATGGCCATAACACTCTTTTATTCCCAGGTGTTGGATATGAGTTCTATGGTTCAAAACATCTCCAAAGGCCAGGTGTTGGCTGTTTAGATTGTAACGGTCATAACCTTGGAGGGTTGGAGTGTAAGTATAAAGCAGGTGAGCACTGGTCAGTGAGTGAGGAACTTTTAGGGTGAAATGCACAAACTAGGATGCTCTGTGTGCCTTGATTGGCCCCCATTAAGACTTGGGGGGGGACTCTGTTTGCCTCAACTGGCCCCCATTGAGGCTTGGGGGGATTTAGAGAAATGCACAAGTTGTGCCTGTCTCAATTGACCCTATGAGACATGGGGGGAGGGGGGTTGCCTCTCCCTTTTCACCTGCCCCTGTGAAAAGGGTGATTAGGGAATGAGGTAGGAGTTGGTGCTCAGCAACCCTTGTGAGAAAGTTGGATAGAATAAAGTCTGCATTGTTTAATTAAAAGCAGGATTGTTAACCCCTTTGAAGCTGCCTTTCTTTTATAAAGGCAAATCAAAGAGCCTGTGCTAGCAGGCCAGACTGGGTGTGCCAGGGTGCTTGCTAATACAGTAAGCTAGGTGGCAGATTTTAGGAGGGTAGACTATTCTAGGGATGGGGGACAATAAGTGAAAATGCATTGAGACGGAATGTTTTGCAATGTCACTGGATACATGGGAGTACATGAAGGGGATAATAAGGTATAATAAGACTGGAAAAGTTTTTGTTTATATTTCATATTGGAGCTAATAGAAAGCCACTGGAGTTTACTGAATAGAGGAGTGGTGACATGGACAGACCTTCACTTTAAAAAGATCATCAACAAATATTTTGTTGGTTTTTTTTAAAGTACCTGTCTACTGAAATAATCTTACTAATGAGGACCTGTGTTTGGAGCTTGGGATATGGTTCCTTGCCATGCCCATTAACATTCTTAGCAATGTTTATCAAGGATAGAGGTGGGTAGCATTCCTCATTCCCATCTGTGACCTTATTCATCTCCATTTTTTTGTGGTGTTATATGTCTGACAATTAGGAAAACTAGAATTTCCAAAAAAAAAAAAACCAAACGGATGTTGTGCATCACTTAAAGGGTAAGGAAAATGAGCATGGTGGGTGGGCATAGGCAGGCTGAAATACATCACAAATCATCATTTATAAGAAGTATAAGGGGTGCTGACAGAGGAATGTATGGCTGAAAAAAAAGATAGGCTGGGCTGGTCATGTAGCAAAAATGAGCAAGACTGATGTGCCCAGGTGCTCCATTCATATAAATGTAATATAAAAAGAGTACCAAGCTCAGCGTTGTGCTGAGCTTATGGGAGGATATGGACGTACACCAAATAGGATGTGGAGGCACAGACAGGATGCAGTTCGAATTACTGGAGGGAATAGTTACACCTTTGAGCCAACAGGTCCCTTGGAGTGTAGGCAAACTGGAACAGCTTTAGAAGGAGGCAACTAGAATGGAGAGAGAACTAAAGAATCTGCCGTAAGAGTACCAATTGAAGGAAACAGTGATGTTTAACTTGAGTAAGAGAAGCTTCAGTGGGGCAGATTTTGGTTTGATGAGAGGGAAAACTTCCTAACATTCAGTAGTCCAAAAGTAGAACAGTCTCCATTGGAAAGTGCTGAGTTCTCTATTACTTCAAGTGAATGGTGGATGACCATTTGTAAGGGACATGGTACAAAGAGATTCCTGTTCTAGTATAAACTGGATTAAATTGCATCAGAGATGCTGTCACACTCTGAGATTCTTGTATTCTAGCATTGTTCTTAAATGGTGATGTTTGTTCCCATACTCCTACTTTTTTCACCCCCTACCCTGGTGCCCCACCAACTCCCTACTCACAAAGCAGTTTTGGTAGGAAAAAGTTGGTTCCACCAAGTAATGCTAGAAACATATGAGGATAGGTTGACCCAATTTACTTATTTTTGGAAGTCAAAACAGAATTTTTGAGGATTCATATAATTTCAATTTCAAATATCAGTGTTTTTTATTAAACTTGCTTTTAACTATTTACATTAATTTCAATGCACTAAATTGTCATCAGTTTTCAGTCACTATAAGTCTCATCGGAATTTACATTATTTCATAAATATGTACATATTCTCATTCATCTTTCCTCCTTACATAGTTATTGTTCTTCTGCTTTGGTTCTCTTCACATTATTTTATTATTATCATATTTATTTATATTTCAATTATTCGAGCCTTAACTACATTATAGTATTAAATCGCATTAATATACCACTATTTAACCATTCTCTTATTATTAGACATTTAGGTTATATCCATGTTTAATAATAAAGGTATTTTATCCAAATGGGAAACAAAAAGGAGAAAAAAGCTGGAATTAAAACTTAGGGTAAATAGGAATAGTCTGAAAAACAGAAATATAACTAGTTTTATTTATTAGTTGAAATAGATACGTGGTTAAGGTACATTTGTTTCCTCTGGGCAATATCAAGAACAATAAAAAGAAAATTAGAGAAAAATAAAATTTATTACATAACAATACATGTGAATGGTCTGAATGCTCCTGTTTAAAGAAAAATAATTACTTGATAGATTAAAAACCAAAATTCATCATTATGTTGCTTACAGGAAATATATTTAGTGCAAAAAAATATAGCTAGATTAAAATTAGGAAATTGGTCTAAAGTAGATTATACAAATTCAGTTTACAAATCAGATATGGTGATGGCACTTAAGGTGGAATTGCCATTAGAAAAACTGAAGGAAGGGCATGATATAAGGGTAAAAGGAAAAAATTACAATTCTCAATTTACATCTATTAAACAATTTGTGAGTTGAATTCATAAAAGAATATAAAACAAGAAATAAAAGATAGAACACTATAAGACTTAAATACTTATTTATCAGAATTTGACAAACCAAATAAAAAGACTAATAATGAAGAAACAACAGTTCTGAACTACTTAAAAAGTTGGAATTAATAGACAGAGGGAGAGAACTAAATTGCAGAAGCCGGGCATACTCCCTCCCCCTTTTTGAGTAACAGGTTTAAAGGCATATTTGTTGAAAAAGGGCTAGCTGAAACACTAAAAATAAAAATCTTTTAAAAGAAAAAGTAACAGGTCATAGAGAATCTACATAAATGTTTAAGAAGCAAAAATTTCACATATATAACTCCTCAATCAAACATTTATTAAAGCCCAGCTAAGTCTGGCACTATGCTAGGCACTGGAAATACAAAAACAAAATTGAAATTCTGTTCTTGAGTAGCTTACAGTCTATGTGGGGGAGACATGCACACATACAAGTAAATACAAAATACATTCAAAGCGATTACAAGGTACATGGTAGGGAAGCTAACAACTCAGGAATCAAAAAAAGCTTCCTGTATGGGCTAGCACTTGAACTAGGATTTGAAGTAAACTAGGAATTCTAAGAGGTCACGATAAGGGAGGAGGAAGTGCATTCCAGGCCCTAAGGCTAGCCAAGCCAAGGCATGGCAATGGAAAATGGAATGTCATGCGTCAGAAAGTGAAAGACCAGTTTGGCTGGACCAAAGAGAATATGAAGCAAATAGTTTATAATAAGACTGGAAAAATATAAATTAATTAAACTGAGAAGGGAATAGATTGTAGCCAGGTTGCAAAGGACTTTAAATGCCAAACAGGAGTTTGTGTTTGTTCATGGAAATAATAGGAAAGTAACAGTTTATTAAGTAGGGAAGGGTTATAATCAGACTTGCACTTTAGGAATACAGGCGTATAATAGCATTTAAAGGTTTACAAGGCACTTTGATTCTCACAACAATCCTCTGAGGTAGATGTTATGACCATCCCCATTTTACAGATTAAAAATCACATGCTCACAGGATCTACTACAAATATGTTACATTATCTCAATTATGCCTTCATTGCAGTGAGGCAACTTTTTTATACATCCCTAATTGATTCACTTTTCATTCATCACAGCAGCTCTTTAAAACCTTTTCATCCCTCTTTAAAGTTTCCATTGCATTGTCTCCCACCACCCTTTCAGCTGAGAACCTTGCCCCACATTTCAATGAAAAAAACTAAAACCATTTTCTTTTTTTAAAAATTTATTTAATATCTTATTTTTGCCCAGTGACATGCAAAAAGAATTTTTATGTTTGTTTTTAAAACTTTGAGTTCCAAATTTGAAACCATTTTCTGAGAGCTTCCTCTACTACTCTCCTCCTCATTTCACTCAGATGCCTTCCACTGTTATCTCCACTTTTCACCCTTATTGCCCATGAAGAGGCAACCTTTCTCCTTGCACAGTGTTCCCATTTCATTTAACCACCTCCTAGAGATTGCCTCCTGTATCATCCCTACTCTCTTAACAGTCAATCAGTTCCTACCTACTGGCTGCTTACCTATTGCCTACAAATATATATCTCCCCAATTCTCAAAAAACCCTCATTTGTTCTGTTCATCCCCATTATCACCCTTTCTTTTTTTTTCGTAGCCAAAATCCATGACGTCACCCACAAACCAATGCCTTCATTTTTCTCACTCTCTTCTTAAGTCTCTGTGGTCTGACTTTTGACTTCATCATTCAACTCAAACTATTCCCTCTGAAGTTATCAGTGATCTCTTACTTGCTAAATCTCATGGCCTTTTCTCAATACTCATCTGTTTTGACCTCTCCTTAGCCTTTGGCATTGTGGATTACCTTCACATTGTTCTTTCCTCCTTCTCCTATCTGTCTGATCCTGCCTTTTCAGTCTCCTTTGCTGGATCTTCATCCAGGGTGTGCCCACTAATGAGTGTCCCCCAAGGCCCAGGGCTGTGCTCTCTTCTCCCTCTATATTTTGCCTGGTCATCTCATCAGTTCCCAGGGATTCAATTATCTTTGCTGATGATTCTCAGATCTACTTATAATGTCCCAATATCACTCCTAAACTCTCATTACGTATCTCCAACTGCCTAATGGACCTCTAAAACTGGATATCCCCATAGACATCTTAAATGCAAAATGTTAAAAACTGAACTCATTATCTCTCCCCGACCCCAATCCTTCTCTTTTCCTAATTTTCCTCTCATTATTGAGGGTTGTTCCATCCTACCAGTCACCCAGGTTACCTATCTCAATTCCTCACTCTCAAGTCTGGTCAATTTTATCCCAGGCCTAAACTAGTGAAATAGCCTTTTGATTGCATTTCTTGCTTCAAGTCTCTCCCCACTCCAGTTCATTAGTGGCCAAATTGATCTTGCTAAATTTAGTGAAGATCTGGCCATGTCACCTTCCTAGTCAATCAATTCTAATGGCTCCCTAGTGGATCCTTCAGGACCAAATATAAAATCCTCTGGCTTTTAAAGTCCTTTATAACCTGGCTCCTTCCCACTTTTCTACTGTAATTAGATTGTACACCTCTCTACATCCTCTGCAAGTGATACTGGCACCCTTGCTGTTCTTGGCATAAGACCCTCTCCCTATTCCAAGCATTCTAACTGGCTATTCCTGATGCCTGAAATTCTCTCTCTCCTTAACTGGGTCTACTATCTTCTTTCAAGTCTCAGTTAATGCCCCGCCTCTACAGTAAGCCTTTGCTAATCCTGGCCTTCTCTCTGTTGGTTGTCTCTAATTTATCCTGGACATAACTTTTGTTCTTGTTTATTTGCATGTTGTTTTTCTCATTCAATTTTGAGCCTCTTGAGAGCAAGGATTGTTTTTTGCCGTTTTTGTATCCCCAGTACTTAACACAGTAATGGGACCATAGTAGGCACTTAATAAATGCTTGTTGACCTGCTTTGATTCTTAGGTCAAGTAATTGCCCAGGGTCACACAGCTAATAAGTGTCCAAGGCTGGATCTGAACTCAAGTCTTCACTCTAGGTTCAGCACTCTAAGTTCTCTTCCAGCCATCTTCATATACTTTGGCAGCTGGGTGGAGGGAAAAGATAACCGAGAGCAAGACTCATCTTTGAGTTTTTATAACAGAAGGGTTGAGAGCGCCTGCGTTAGGGTGGCGATGTAGAAGGTGAATTTTCAAACCACAATGAAATGAAATTAATTAAACAATAACACTGAGCAAAAGTTACAAAACTACATAGAAACAAAATCAATTAAACAGGCGTGTCAAAAACCGGATCCTAAAACTTTTAAATTTCAAAAATATACACGAAGACAATAAAAGATTCAAATCTATGGGATACAAAGTTCTAAGAAGTGAACATATCATTAGTACCTTCATGAATTAGAGAACAAGGAGGAAAAGACATGAATTAAGCTTCCAACTAAAGTTTCATTTTGTTTATACACTGCCAGTGTCTTCAGAGATCAGCGTCACTACTACTTCCTCTTCCTTACCTGCAGCTTCTCTCCCGGGCTGCTATTTATTCAGCCTTGTTTTATTTCTGAGAAAAGTGGTGGACCTTGAGGACAAGGGAGGCTCAGGGCATCACCTAGACCCCGTCACTGCACACCCTTAGGACAGTCCTTTTCTCTCCCCCCAAACCCCCAATCAGATTCTTAGGGCAGGGCGGAGGCTACTTGGCTCCTCCCTGCTCGGCCCCGCCCCGAACTCACCTGCCCCACAGGTAGCAGAAGCCCTTCACCCCATGACCCCGAGCGAGGCCGGCTGGTAGGCTCGCAACTCTTTTGGCCTGGAGCTGCTCCACCCCGGCGCGGGTTCGCTGGGTACACCAGAGGGGAGCTGGTAAAGGCCGGGGGCGACATGCGCAATGACTGACCCGGGAACAGCCGCGGCGGTCAGCGTCCAGACACGTGAGGGGCCACCAGCTGCCCCCCGTCGCCGCCGCTCCTTGCGCCGTCTCTTCGGCCGCTTTCTGCGCGTTCTGGGCGTCCTCTCTCGCTCCGGGGGCTTCCAGCCGGGGAACCGGCCCGGGACGGAGCAGAACGATGCTGACCCTGGCAGCGGCGGCAGGGGCGGCTCAGGGGACTCCGCCTGGCCAGCCAGAGAGGTCTCCTGGGAGGCTGGGGACGCGCGCCTTCCCCAGCCCCCTCTCGGAGACAAGGCGCGCCCCCCGGGCACTCAGGGCTTGAAGAACCATGGTAACACCTGCTTCATGAACGCGGTGGTGCAGTGCCTCAGCAACACTGACCTTCTGGCCGAGTTCTTGGCGTTGGGACACTACCGGGCCCGGCCTGGCCGAGCGGAGGTCACGGAGCAGCTGGCGGGGCTGGTCCGGGCGCTCTGGACTCGGGACTACACCCCGCACCTCTCGGTGGAGTTCAAGGTGGGCAGGGCTGGGAAGGCGCTGGTCCGGGGCGCTCTCCCTGGGCGGGCGGCGCTCGCTGGAATGCACTTACTCGTTTGTTCCCGAGGCTCTACTTTGTCTTGTAAAGATAATAGATGCTACAATTAGAAAAAGATTTTACGTAGCCTTCTTCACCTACGCCCTCTTTTAGTTCTGAACTGAGTTTTCTCTCTTGGGTCTTTTTCGTTATAGTTGAGTTTCCATTAGTCTTTATGTGTCCAGATGAGGGAGATTTGGCAGGCCTGAATTTAAAATAAGTAGGGATTTATTTCCAAGTCCGAGGACTTTGTAGCTCGGGCTTTGTAAAGATTGAGAATGAAACTTTATCAAGCCTTGGGAAAGAAAAGATGGTATGCTGTGTATTTTCTGAAAGTAATTAACATAGATAGGACTTTAAAGTTTACAAAGCGCTTTACAGAGATTCTTATTTGAGCCTCGCCAAAATCTTGTAGATCCGAACCACTGAAAATCCTGTGAAGCAGCTGTATATACTATTCCCATTTTTCAGAGGAGGAAACTTAAGTTCACATAGTCTGTTACTTGCCCCACTCCGTACTGATAGGGAGCGTACCTATCGTCTCTTGAATACAGATCTGGAGTTCAAATTCAGGTTCTGACCCTTCCTGCCTGTACTTGGGCAAATCACTTCACCTCTCTGAGAAAAATGAGGATTGGTAATACCTATTACTGCTCTCTTCACAGGCCCGTTGTGAAGAAAGTGCTTTGTAAATTTTGAGAGATGTAAATGTGTTTATTATTATCATCACTACCTTGAATTAGGAATTAAGAGCTGGAGATAATGCCAAGATTTGGTCTTTGAAATAAGCTTAGTTTAGTTGAAGATGGCCTAAGCTTTGAGTCAGAAGACTGAGATTAACTTAGTGTGACCTTAAGTAAATTACTTCTCCTTTGGGCCTCAGTTTCTTCATCTGTAAAATCAGAAAATTTCAACTGGAATTAGAAAGTGATAAAACTACTCCAGCTCTAAAGTTCTGTGATTTTCACCAAGGAAAGGGTTTTGCTTCTTCCTGGAGAATCTCAGCGATAAGTCGTGTGGGAGAAAAGACTGAAGGTCTAAATAGCTGCTCTTTCTATTTAGATAGCCTGGTAAGTGAACTTTACAAAAGCCTCAAGGACTCTAGTTCCAACTGGAGAAAACATTTCTGTGCAAGCCTCAAAGGATGATTTTTTTGTCACCTCCTTCCCTTGGAGAAATCATTTTCTTATGGTGCCAGTCTGTGGCTCATATTCCTGATGTTTGTTAGATCAGAGACCTGAAGACTATACCCTTGGAACCTTTTAGCAGCATTTTCTTCAAATTGAATCCTGATTTTGGACCAGTATAGAATGAAAGCAAGGGACGTGTTAGAAGTTTTTAGCAATCTTTAATTAGACAAGGTTTAACAACCTCTCTCCCTCCTCTCCACTCATGTCAAAACTGGAATTTACATGTTAGCCTATAGTTGGGGTGAAATTAAGTGTAATAGTTGTAGATTTGATAATGAACACCAGGAGAATGACCTCTTGCTTACTGTCATGGTGGGCCGGTTTTGTTTGGCAGAGGATGGGACTGTGGGGGGAGAGGAGGAAAGGTAGTTTTTAGAGAGCTTAGGCTTTCAAAGAGCAGTTAGGCAGCACAGTGGATAGAGTGCCACCTGGAGTCAGGAAGACTCATCTTTGTGAGTTCAAATGTATGACTCTACGGGGCAGGTCATTTAACCCTGTTTGCCCCAGTTCCTCATCTGGAAAAGGAAATGACAAACCATTTCAGTGTCTTCCCCAAGAAAATCCCAAATTGGGTTACAAAGAGTCAGACAAGAGTGAGTCAACTAAACATCAGGCTTTGAAAAGAAAAAAAAAAGGGAATAAAGGATTTGAGAAAAGTGCCTAGAGGAAGGGAGACTATAAAAAACTCATTTCCTAATTCTGACTCTTTGTCCTTTATAATCCCAATATAGTGTAAAAAGAAGTCCATTCTCAAAGACCACTGACAGTCAGGAAGGGTGCATATCTAATTGATATAATGGCAGCAAAGATGTTTTTATACCAAATTCCAAAGTAGATGTTTACCTTGCATA
This sequence comes from Phalanger gymnotis, assembly GCA_028646595.1. Lineage (NCBI taxonomy): Eukaryota > Metazoa > Chordata > Mammalia > Diprotodontia > Phalangeridae > Phalanger > Phalanger gymnotis. Next base: position 203,596,963 of record CM053627.1, read on the forward strand.
CTCACAAGCATATGTTAAGCACATATTACATATAGGACACTGAGGATACAAAGACAAAAATGAAGTATTGCGTACTCTCAAGGGGCTTAATACCAGTAGAATAGTATATAAAATAAATAATAAAGTTAATTTCTAGAGGTATGGCAGCTAGATGGTGCCATAGTCTCCAGGCCTGGACTCAGGAAGAATCATCTCCTGAGTTCAGATGTGACCTCAGCAGCTATGTGACCGTGGGCAAGTCACTTTAATTCCATTTGCCTCAGTTTCCTCATCTGTAAAATGAGGTGAAGAAGGAAAGGGCAAATCAGTTCAGTATCTTTGCTGAGAAAACCCCAAATGAGGTTATGAAGAATCAGACATGACTAAACAACAGAACTTCAGGAGAGAGCATAGTGGCATCACGTAATTTGCTGGTCTTATTTCATAACACTTTCCTTCTTACATTCTGTTCCAGGTAAATTGACCTGCTAACCATTCCTAGTATATGACATTGTATCTGTACATGCCTCTATGTATTTGATCAAGCATTCCCCCATGTCCAAAATGTGCCATCACCTTGTACAATCTTTAGCTTCCTTGAAGCATATCTCACATTCCGTCTCCTGTACTTGTGGTCATTTCTCTCCCTCTTGAAATTAATTTTTATTTACTTTATGTACTATTCTTCTAGTAGTGTGTAAGCCCTTTGAGAAGAGGGAATGTTTCATTTTTGTTTCTGTATCTTCAGTGTGCTTAATAAATGATTTTGATTAATTTTCTGAGTAAGATCTACTTTGAAATCTGGCATGAAAATTTCTTTTCTGCTAGTGTACCTAATCTCATCCTTTCTGACTGTCACTGGTCATTGAGAATCAGTTTATTTTTACACCATGTTGGGATTAGAAAGGACAAAGACAAAAGGTTAGAGTCAGAATTAGGGAATGAGTTTTTATAGTGTTTCTTCTTTTACAAATGATTCATTAAAGATTCCATTTAATAGATACATATTTAAATTACTTAGTTTGTAAAAAACTTAATGTATCTTGTTAAAGAATGAATCCAATTGGTTGTTCTGCTCAGCAGTTCTTTTTCATTTGGTTTTGGATTTAACAGACATAAGAGGCAATGTTCCTTTCATCTTGACTTCAAGGTCATAGGATCATAGATATGGAACTGGAAAGGAACTTAGAGGCCATCCAGTCCGACCGCTTCATTTTACAGATGAGAAAACTGAGACTTAGGAAGTTTAGATGATGTGTTCAAGATCGCACACTAAGCAGCAGTTATGAGTTAAACCTGAGTCCTCTGACTGGAGCCACAGTTAGCCTGAGGCATCAGTATCCCAGGTGGGGTATCAGTCCATAAGGATTTATTAAAGCACCTTCTACGTGTATGAGAGCAGAAAACAAATAAATACTTAGAATATTATGAGTAGATGGAAAGTAATCTCAGAGGGGAAAGCACTAGCAGCTTGGAAAGAGTAGCAGAAGGTGAGATTTGAGGTGAGTTCTGAAGGAAACCTAGGCACCTAAGAGGCAGAAGTAAGGAGGGAGACCTGCCAGGTGTGAGGACAGCCAAGGCAAAGGAATGTCAGAAGTTGGAAGACGGGGGGGTCATTTTGGAGAAACATTAGAAGTATGTCAGTGCAGGTAAGTAAGTGGAGGGGAGTAAAGTGTAAAAACTGGAAATGTAAGAAGGGGCTAGGTTGTGAAGAGCTTTTAATGCTAGAGGACTTGATATTTGATCCTAGAGATAATAGGGAGCCATTGAAATTTATTGAATATTGTCAACATGGTCAGTCTTATTCTTTCAGAAAATAATTTTAGCACGAGTGAGTGGAGAATGGATTGAAGTGGGAGGGAGACCGATTAGTGTGCGTCCTATCCTATCCCCTAGCCCTTCCCAGCATCAGTCTTTTGATCTCATGTTCACTAGATGTTTCCCTGGCTGCTATTCCTTAAGGTCCTGTGGCTGTCATTTCTTCTGTTAGGGCACCACGAGCTTGTTGTAGGAAAACTAAGCTCTTTCTTTTCCCAGATAGTCACCCATGCTATTATACCCATGCTATATGGCTTGCACAGGATTAGTCTTTAAAGTGGTCTGTGGTACTAGCCACTGCTTTTCCTCTTCCCTGCAATCACTCAGACTATTGTCTCATCTGTGAAGCTAGACTGAACTTCCCTGAGGTGCTGGAATTCCTGGTTATTCCTTTTTAATCAGTCAACAAATTTAGTAAGTACCTGTTATGTGCTACACGTAAGAAGCATATAAAAAATAAATACAAATTTAGTGCGGAAGGCATTATCTGCTGGGGAATATGGAAGGGTTTTTATGTAAAAGGTGGTGCTAGAAATCCTCACAGAGGCTGTACTGAGGAGGTAGTGCATTTGGGGTAGAGTAGGGGAGATGAGATGGAATATCCTGGTGAGGACCATTAAGAAGGCTAGTTTGTTTTGAATGAATGAGAGAGAGAGAGAGATTTGATCCTCCAAGTAATGGGAAGTCATTGAGGTTTGGGTAAGGAAATCTTGTAGTAAGACCTATGATTTAGAGAAATCAGTTTGTTAGGTATGGGGGGGGATGTGAAGCAGGAATACCAATTATGAAGCCACTGAAATTGTCTAGGTGAGAAGTGAGAGGACTGAACTAGGGGTGGCGGCTGTGTGAGTAGAGAGAAAGGGGCATATACAAGAGATGTTTTGAAGGGAGAAACGAGACAGCAGAAATTTGAAAACAGAATGGACATGTAGGGTGAGTGAGGATTACATTGAGGTCTGGAACCTTCCAATTCCATTTCTATGAATGACTTAAGAGGATGGTGGTTTCTCCATTCAATCAATAAGCATTTATTAAGTACCTCCTACTATGTACCAGGCACTATGCTAAGTACCAGGGATACAAAAAGAGGCAAAAGACAATCCTTGCCCTCGGAGAACTTACAATCTAATGGAGAAGACAGCAGGCAGACAAATTTATATATGTGTGTGTGTGTGTGTGTGTATATATAGATATCTATCTATCTATCTATATATATATATATATATAACAAGCTCTATACAGGATAAATAGGAAGAAATTAACAGAGGGAAGGCAGTAGAATTAAGAGGCATTGAGGAAGGCTTACAATAAAAGAAAGGTACTTAAAAGAAGCTAGGTAGGTCTGTAGTGGGAGTAGAAGAGGGAGAGCATTCCAGGCATGGGGTAATAGGAAAGTTTGGAGGATGGCGGAGTTTTAGGGAAAAGATGATGAGGTCAGTTTTGGGCATGTCAAGTTTGAGAAACCTTTGAGACACCAATTCAAAATATAAAATGGGCAGCAATTGGAGATGCATGCCTGGAGCTTGGGAGAGAGACAAAGGCTTGATATATAGAAGTGATATCATTTACCTAAAGATGATAATTGTCTAGGGGCTGATGAGCTCACCAAGTGGGAAAATATATAGAGAGACGAGGGGCCAGGACAGAGTCTTGGGGTATACCAGGAGGTGCTGTGTGTGATACGGGTAGTGAACCAGCAAAGGAAACTGAGAAGAAGGGGTCCAACAGGCAGAAGGAGAAACCAAGGGTTGTCTGTTCTTAGGTGAAGGGGAAGATTAGAATAGCCTCATTGGGCAGAACATACACTGAAATCTGTCTTCCCCTATCATGGGATAGAAGATTACTTACATTGTCCAGTACAGCTGCTATATTTTTGCTTGATTATTTTTCTTTGACAGAGTTTAGTTTTGGGCGGTGAGATATAGGCAAAGTTGAGTTGGAGCCTGCTTAGATGACCAATTGTTAAATTTTCATTATGAGCATTTCAGGGCTTGGTACATTGTTTTGTTGATTGTCTAGATTTTAGAAAGTGATGGTGAAAATGTTTATAATCAAAAAAAATTTGACAATTTTGTCCCATAACTGAATTTACCCCCTAACTGGACCCACATTGCTTGCATGTTATCAGCCTTTGGACATTGTTCCTGTCTCTCTTAAGGGTAGAAGGAGCTGGCCGATTCTGCACCCCTGTGACATACCCTTTAGCTAGCTTGCATGTTTAAATGATCATGTCTTGCTTATTTAGATGAGTTCATAGTCTCACATACCTGGGCTACATGCAGAACATGTGGCACTGAGGATTCAGGTTACTACTCCACTGAAAGTTTTTTTCCTTAAGTCCACTATTTACAAAATCATTTTTGAGGCTCTGACAATCTTGTAGAACTCTAACCTTTAATACAGTAGTTTGTTGTGAGCCTAGAGGAGATGGAGCATCTTGGGGGTGCGGTGGATAGAACCCTGGACTTGGAGTCATAAAGATCTGAGCTTGAATCCTGCCTCAGACATTTAGTGGCTGTGAGATCATAGGGTAGCTATAACTTCTCTCAGTCTCAGTTTTCTCCATCTGTACAATGAGGTTTGGACTTGATGACCTTTGAGGTTCCTTCCAGTTATAAAGCTATGATCATATGATATGGCCATATGTTCAAAGGACTCCTAGCTGTTCCTCCCTTACCCTTTTCCCTACCCAGCAAGAAAGCAAGAAATAGAATCCAGAGGTGGGGAACCTGCAGCATTGAGGGCCTGTGCCAGTAAGGCAAAATGGGCTTAGTTTAACGGGTGGCCTTCCTACTACAGGGCCCACCACTGGGATACCCTTTGTGCATATAAAGCCATGCAAAATACATTTCTGTGTTAACCATGTTCTAAAATTGAAAAAGCAAGAAAAATAAAGGAAAAAATATTCTTCAGTCTGGACTCCTAGTCTGTGAGTTTTCTGTTTGGAGGTGGATAAAAATTTATGAGTTCTTCAGAGTAGTGGTGGTTCATTGTATTGATCAGTTACTAAGTCTTTCACGGTTGATTATCCTTACAATATTGCTGTTCCTGTGAAGATTGTTTTCCTGGTTCTGCTCACTTCGCATCAGTTCATATAGGTCTTCCCAGGTTTTTTTGAAGACATCGCCTTCATCATTTTTTGTAGCACATAACATCACATTCATATACTATAACCTGTTCAGCCATTTCCCAACTGATGGGTTTCCAGTCTTTGCCAACAAAAAAGAGCTGCTATAAATATTTTTGTACATGTGAGGCCTTTTCATTTTTCTTTGATCTCCTTGGGGTATAGACTTAGTATTGATATTGATGGGTCAGAAGGTATGTGCTATTTTTAGCCCTTTGGGCATAGTTCTAAATTGTTACCCAGAATGGTTAGACTAGTTCACAGCTGTACCAAAAGTACATTAACGAACCTATTTTCCTCACCCCCGCCAGCATTCATCATTTTCTTTTTCTGTCATTTTATCCAATCTGATGGATGGTGGAGGTTGTACCTCAGAGTTATTTTAATTTTAGTTTCTCTAATTGTTAATAATTTAGAGCATTTTAAAAATATGATTATTGACAACTTTGATTTCTTCAGAAAACAGCCTGTTCATATCCTTTAGTGATTTATCAACTGGAGAATGGCTTCTATTTTTATGAATTTGCTTCAGTTCTCTCTATATTTGAGAAGTGAGACCTTTTTCAGAGAAGTTTGCTGCAAAATAATTTTGGCTACCCTGATTTTGTTTCTGCAAAACTTTTTTTAAATTTTATGTATTCAAAAGGGTCCATTTTACCTCCAGTGAATCTCTCTGTCTCTTGTTTGGTCATGAACTCTTCCCCTACCCATAGTTCTGACAGTTAATTTCTTCCATGTTCCCCTAATTTGCTTGACATATTATCCTTTATGCCTAAATCGTGTACCTATTTTGAGTTTATCTTCTAATACAATATGAGGTGTTGGTCTTTGCCTCATTTCTGCCAGACTACTTTCTAGTTTGCCTGGCTACCCAATGTAAGTTCTTGCCATAATAGCTGAGATCTTTGGGTTTATCAAATACTAGGCTTCTGTGCTTATTTGCTTCTTTCTGTATATTATGTGCCTAATCTATTCCACTGATGAATCTCATGATTCTTAAATCTCTGTGACCTTTTTTCCAGGTCAGTTGTTTTTGATAGCAGATACCTTGTTTTCTCCTATTTTCTCAATCTTTTAATTTTGTTCTGCTATTTCTTGACTCATGAAGTCATTGCTTTCTGTCTTGTCTGTTCGAATTTTCAGAGTCCATTACTTGGGCAAGATTTACTACTTCCGTTCTCAACTGTTTTCTTTACAATTCCTTCAGAGCTTTTTTCTTTGGTTATCTTTTGCTTTGTTTCTTCCAGGTGTTCGTGTAGCTTTTGTGGATAATCCTTTTTTTTTCTTTTTTTACTTTGAGGCTGCGTGCATCTTTTGTGAAGTTACTGCCTTTTAGGTTATATTTTTTAATGTCTGCATCCATAATACTTTCTTGTAGTGGTTGGTGTCTCTGTTTAATCACATTTCCAGCCTTAATTCCTGAAATGAAGCTTTGTGTCAGGGCCAGGCCCTTATTCTTGTGCTTTTGGGTGCTTGTTAGGCCTTTCTTCATCTCTCCTGAGTTATTTGTGTTCCTGCACCAACAGGTGGGGAACCTGCAGTCTTGAGGCCACATGTGCTGGGGATCTGATTCAGTCAAAGGGCTGCACTTGAGGACCTAGAGAGCCAACATGTGCCCTCTGGGCCACAGGTTCTCCACTCCTGGCTGGTACTTCTGAATGCCCTTTTCTTTAGTATGAACTAATTCACATAATTGCTAATTGCTTTAACAAGTTACTTCTCCTAGGGATATTTGAACTTTAAGAGGTTATAGCTTAGTAACTTAGAAAAGTGAATCTTAATTGTAGGCTTATGACCAAGGAGATATTTTTGGGTGCTACCTCTTACTTGATTGGTATCCTTATTCTCATACTGAGGCTCAGCGTGTCAGAGATCGCAGACCCTACTATGCAATTACAGTCATAAAAAGTCACACCTGCAGGAGACCCTGTTCTCTGATTTTAAGGATAAGAGAACTGAGACCTAAAGAGGTTGACTTTGACCTTTCCCAAAGAGTGGATCAAATGATCAATACCTCTTACCTGGGACATGTGGCATTGGTCCTTGTGACAGGTTTCCTAGGTGCCTTTAAATGGTTACTGTGGCCTTTTTTCCTTCCTGGTACTTAACAGTGCTTATTAGAAAGCCTGAATGTTTGTTTTTGAGATACCAAATGCGTCTCTGACAAGAACTGGTTTGTACAGTTGAAAATGTTATGTAGTACCTGCACACCTCCCAGGGGAGTGGTTGAGTCTGTTCATTTGGACCTTGACACTGGAAGGCTGGAGTAACAATATCTAACCAAGAGACTTCCTGCTTACAGTGAGCCATCAGGAGTTCATTTGACATATGTAATACTCAGGACACTGTACAGACACTAATTGTTTTGATGGGTTAAGGAAAGTTGAGGACTAAATTCCTTGCTCTCAGGGCAGCTGTAATGATAGAACCAATCCAAAGTAATGAGCATTTATTTAACACCTTTTATGTGCAATGCACTGTGCTGGGCACTAATATAAAGACAAAAACTAAACAGCACTTGCTGTTAAAGAGTTTATATTGTGGAGAACTAATATGTAAAAGATCATCTAGGTGGTATAATGGATAGAGTGTTGGGCCCAGAGTCAGGAAGACCTGGGTTCAAATTTGGCCTCAGAGACATATTAGCCGTGTGACCTTGGGCAAGTCACTTAAATCTTGTTTTCTTCAGTTTCCTCATTGGTAAAATGAGCTTAAGAAGCAAATGGCAAACCACTGTAGTATCTTTGAAAAGAAAACCCAAATGGACTTATGAAAAGACTGACACAACTGAAAAAGCCTGAACAATAACAAACAATAAAAATAAGTAAAAGAGAAATAATAACGGACATGAAAGTAACATAAATATTATATTCATGCTAGAGACATGATATGATGATATCCCATTCTGTGAAATCAATGTCCAATACTTTTAAAATCCTTTTTAAAATTTTTTAAAAATTTTTTCTTTTATTATTTAATATTTTTAGTTTTCAACATTGATTTCCACAAGATTTTGATTTTCTCCCCATTTCTACCCTCCCCCACCCCAAAATGGCATATATTCTGATTGCCCCTTTCTCCAGTCTGCTATCTCTTCTGTCATCCCCCTGCCCCTTCCTTTTCCCCTTACTTTCTTGTAAGGCAAGATAGAATTTCTATGCCCCATTGCCTGTATATCTTATTTCCCAGTTGCATGTAAAAAAAAACTACTTTTTTTTGAGCATTTGTTTTTAGTGAGTTCCAAATTCTCTTCCCCTCTTCCCTCCCCACCCATCCTCCTTGAGAAGGCAAACAATTCCACAGAGGCCAAACATGTATCCTTATGCAAAACACTTCCATGATAGTCATGTAAAAGACTAACTATATTTCCTTCCAACCATCACCCTTTATTCAATTTTCTCCTTTGACCCTGTCCCTTTTCAAAAGTATTTGCTTTTGATTACCTCTTCCTCCACTCTGCCCTCCCTTCTATCATCCCTCCTTTTTAATCCCCTTTCCCCCTTCTTTCCTGTAGGGTAAAATACTCAACTGAGTGTGTATGTTATTCTCTCCTTAAGTCAAATCCGATGAGAACAAGATTGACTCATTCCCTTTCACCTACCCCCTCTTCCTTTCCAATTTTATGTATATTCCCTTCAACTACCCTAATACTGAGAAAGGTTTCATGAGTTACAAATATCATCTTTCCATGTAGGAATGTAAACAAAATAGCTCAACTTTAGTATGTCACTGATGATTTCTCTCTCCTGTTTACCTTTTCATGCTTCACTTGATTCTTGTGTTTGAAAGTCAGATTTTCTATTCAGCTCTGGTCTTTTCACTGAAAAAGCTTGAAAGTCCTCTATTTTATTGAAAGTCCATATTTTGCCCTGGAGTATTATACTCAGTTTTGCTGGGTAGGTGATTCTTGGTTTTAATCCTAGCTCCTTTGACCTCTGGAATATCATGTTCCAAGCCCTTCAATCTCTTGATGTAGAAGCCACTGGATCTTGTGTTATCCTGATTGTGTTTCCACAGTACTCAAATTGTTTCTTTCTGGCTGCTTGCAATATTT
>CM053627.1:203606440-203623667 GCA_028646595.1 Phalanger gymnotis
TTTGGCTAATTCTGCCTTTTAAGGCATTCTTCTCCTCATTGGCTTTTTGGAGCTCTTTTGTTATTTGAGTTAGTCTATTTATTAAGGTGTTATTTTCTTCAGTGTTTTTTTGGATCTTCTTTAGCAAGTCATTGACTTGTTTTTCATGATTTTCTTGCATCACTCATTTCTCTTCCCAGTTTTTCCTCTACTTCTCTTACTTGCTTTTCCAAATCCTTTTTGAGCTCTTCCTGGCCTTAGACCAATTCATATTTTTCTTGGAGGCTTTTGATGTAGGCTCTTTGACTTTGTTGTCTTCTTCTAGGTGTATGTTTTGATCTTCTTTGTTACCAAAAAAAGATTCTATAGTCTGGGTGTGAGTCTGAGTCCTTTTACACCGCCTGCTGCTCATATTCCCAGCCTACTACTTCACCCTTGAGCTTTTGGTCAGGTTATGACTGCCTTGAAGGTGGAGAGTGTTTTGTCCCAAGCTTCAGGGGCCTTGCACTGCTATTTTCAGAGCTACTTCCCCAAGAACCACCAATGAGGACCGCGACCCAGATCCAAGAGGGGCAAAGCCTGCCTCTGTGCCAGCAAAGCACTCCCTGCAGTCCTGCTCTGATCCGCCACTTAATTCCTCCCATCTTGTGGGCCAGGGACTCTGGAAGCAGCTGCTGGAGCTTCCTGCTGCTGCAGCCGCCACGGCACCTCCACCACCCCCAAGGCTGGGGCTGGACCACACACTTCTCTCACCCAGGTCTAGCAGATTTCGCACTGACCTTCTCTGTGGTTTTTGGGGTTTGTGGGTTGAAAAGTATGGTAACTGCTACAGCTCAGTGATTCCTGGCCCAAAGGGCCTGCTTACCTGATTTCCGCCCTTGGTGAGGCCCACGCTGAGCTGCGCTTCTCTCCCAGCATGGTGGGATAGGCCCTTCCCAGCAACCATCCAGGCCATCCTGGGTTGGAGACCTGCTTCCCTCTGCTATTTCATGGGTTCTGTAGCTCTACAGTTTGTTCAGAGCCATTTTTTACAGGTGTTTGGAGAGATTTGGGGGAGAGCTTAAGCGAGTCCCTGTTTTTCAGCTGCCATCTTGGCTCTGCACCCCAGTACTTTTAAAATCTGAAAGTACTATAACATGATAGCTATTATTATTATCACATTTAAATGTTGATCATAATACTTTATATCTCCAGGAGGCTAAGCTTAAGAGAAAGTTTATGAAAATTCACAGAAGTATTTTTGTTTTGAAAATGTTTTATTTCTATCATTTTCCCGTACATAAGTTATTTCTGGGATACTCCTGAACTCAGTATCTCTAGAAAAGGAAAAAAAATCTTAAGTTAAAAATATCCAATACTATTTTCAGTCTGGCAAAATTATTTTGTTTGGAGGATGGATGAAAGGAAACAAAGGTGATACTGCATACTGCATAATGCTCTTTTCAGTCTTTGGGCCTTTGTTCATGCTATCTCTACAGAATGTTTTCTTCTCCCTTCTGCCTGAGTCTTCCATGTGTGTCCTTCAAAGTTCAATGGAAAGCCTGTCTTTTTGAAATCTTCTTTGACTACTTTACATTGTCTCTGCCTTGTCTGTATGCTGTACTTAATGTTTGTTCCACACAGCTTAATGTTTGTTTCATATGTGTTTTATAACACACACACCTGGCGAATGTTGAATATATCAAAGTAAAGATTTCTTTACAAGACTTGACCTCTGTTGCTTACCTTAGTATGGAAAAACTACAGCCTGATACTTAGCCTCACTCTTCAATCCATGTTCTGGCGTGGCCTCTCCTAACAACCTCCCATAGAGGGCAAAATAACAAAGGAATAGTTGAACAGTTTTAAAAATTTTTTTAGTTTACAACACTCAGTTCCACAAGTTTTTGATTTCCAAATTTTCTCTCCCTCCCTCTCCTCCCCCTCCCCCACAAGACAGCATGTAATCCGATATAGGTTCTACATATATCTTCCCATTAAACTTATTTATCTAATAGGTTGTAAAGAAGAATTATAACCAATGGAATGAATCATGAGAAAGGAGAAGCAAAACCAAAAAAGAAGGGGAAAAAAAGGAGAGCAAATAGTTTGCCTCAATCTGCATTCACACTCTATAATGCTTTCTCTGGATGTACATAGCTTTTTCCATCATGAGTCTTTCGGAGCTGTCTTTGAATCTTGCTTTGAGAAGAGCCAAGTCTATCAAAATTAATCCTTACAGATACTGTATCTGTAATTGTGTATAATGTTCTCCTGGTTCTGCTCCCCTCACTCAACATCAGATCATATAAGTCTTTCCACGTTTTTCTGAAGTCCACCTGCTCCTCATTTCTTATAGCACAATAGTATTCCATTACATTCATATACCACAATTTGTTTAGCCATTCCTCAATTGATGGGCTTCCCCTCAATTTCCAATTCTGTGCCACCACAAAAGAGCTGCTATAAATATTTTTGTACATACTGTTCCATTTCTCACTTGTGTGGTCTCTTTGGGATACAGCCCTAGAAGTGATAATGCTGGGTCAAAGGATATGCAGATTTTTATTTTCTTTGAGCATAATTGAACTTTTCTAAAACTCTAAGATTACATTGTAACTTGGCTTAGTCCTGGAAGTAGAAAGTGCTTTGGATCACATTCCATCTCAACTTTCTAGAAGTCACATGTGATTTCATCTATTTTTTACCTTAAAAAATACCAAATAAAATGAGTGTTTCCATATATGTTGTACAGGGTGTTCCTAAAGTCTGGACACATAGACAAAAATACATATTTTCAAGAAATTAAATGAATGAAATTTTCAACATTTTATTTAATGGGAATATTAACAAATAACATCTTCAATATGATTTGTATCATTTATGATGCAAAGGTTGATACACTTTGCAGATTCATGTGAACTTGATGCAATAACTCCACATTGCTGTCACTTTTAGCACATTCACTCTTTATGCATTCAATCAAAAGTGTTATATCTGTGATTTTCTTTTGAGTACACCCTCTCCTTTAGCATACCTCAGAAAAAGAAGTCAAGGGGCTAAGGTCTGTTAATAATCCAAATATTTCAAAATATGCATTTTTTCCTACGTGTCCAGACTTTAGAGACACCCTGTAGAGTGGGAGAGAATTGTATGTAAAATTGTGAATCTGCGTAAAATTGTGAAATTGTGTGATTAAAATTGTGAAATTGTGTCCAGCTTGCTTTCTGCTTTAATTATATAACATTCAACGTGTAACTTTAATAGATGCCCCTGTGGTCCTTGATTCCTTCCAGCCTTCTTTATGTTCTCTCTCTTTTTTAAGGCAAAGGAAAGTCCTGGTCTTGCTCTTCATCATTCCCCAATGAGAAAAAACAACAAATATGCAAAAAATAACAAATATGCATAATCAAGGAAAACAAATGCACACATTGGCCATATTTAAAAACATATGTCTCATAGTGTATCTTGAGTTCGTTACCTCTTCCTCAGGTAGCACATTTCACCATTGGTCTATCAGAATCATTGTTGGTCATTTCATTGATCAGAGTTCTTAGATCTTTAAAAGTTACTTTTCTTTACCTTGTTGATGTTATTTTATAAATTGCTCTCACTTCCCTGTGCATCAATTTATGTAAGTTTTCCCAAATTTCCCTGAACCTGTATCTTTCATGATTTTCATCAATCACAATAATAGTCCATTACACTTATGTATCATAATTTTTTCATGCATTCCCTTGTTGATGGGTATCTCTTAGTTTACAGTTCTTTTGCCACTACAAAAAAAAGAAGTGCTACAAATATTTTTGCCCATATGGATCCTTTTCTTCTTTCTTTGATCTCTTTGGGGGCATGCCTAGTTGGTGATATTACTGGGTTAAAAAATTAGTTACAGTGTAGTGACTTTTTTGGTCATAGTTCCAAATTTCTTTCCAGGATAGATGTACCAATTCACAGTTTTGAAAACAGTGCATTAATGTCCTTGTTTTTCTGTATCCCCTTCAGTACCTCTTGTATTCCTTTTTGTCAACTTTGCTAATCAGCTGAGTGTGAAGTATGCATTGAGAGTTAATTTGCATTATTATTATTATTGATTTATTACATTTTTCAATATAATTGTTGAGTGCTTGGATTTTTTTCCCCTTGAGATATTCCTGTTCTTATTCTTTGACCATTTATCTATTGTGGAATGGCTTTTTTATTTCAGTTCTTGATATTTTGCATATTAGACTTTTATCAGATCTTTGCTGCAAAGATTTCTCTTGCCCCCATAAGTTTCCTTTTAATTTTATCTGTTTTCCTTTTGTTTGTGCAAAATATCCTAAATTTTATGTCATTAAAACTTTCTGTTTTATCTATTCTTATCCATTCTGTCCCTTGTTTGGGCATGAATTCTTCTATCCTAGACCTTAAAAAGTATTTTCTTTCTTGTTCCTTTAATTTGTTCGTACGGAGTGACATTTTGTATCTGAAGCCATGTATGTATTTGAAGGTTATCTTTGTATATGGTGTGAGATGGTGTTTTAAATCTGATTTCTGCCAGGCTGCTTTCCAGTTTTACCAGCAGTTTTTGTTAAATAGTTATCCCTTACTCTAGTAGTTGGGGTCTTTGGATTCGGTGAAACTAATATGTTCATTTTGTTTCTGTTTGTTGTGTTTCTGATCTGTTCCACTGATCAACTTTTCTATTTTTGACCAATACCAAATTGTTTTGATGATTACTGCTTTATATAGTATGAGACCTGGTACTGCTAATAGATCCTGCAATCATTTTTCATGTTATAGGTGAATTCATCCCATTCATCTTCATGGTACTTTTTCTTAATTATGTGTACCCTTCTATTCTCTTACATTTCTTCATCTCTTACTCTTCTTTAAAAAGAATAATAACACAGAGAGGGAAGAAGGGAGGGAGGGAGAGAGAGAGGTGGGGAGAGAGAGATAATATGAATGAATAAATGTGTGTGTGTGTTCAGCATTTATAGGCATTCTGCGTCTATTTTGTCTCATTTCTCTTCTCGTTGCCCAGATCTAAATTGTAGATTTTTACCCATTCTTTCTTTTCTTTTAATCTCTCCCTTCACTATCCACCCTTCAAAATTCGTTCTTGTTTAGCACGTGACTAATCTCTCATTCTACTAACCCTCTTAACTCTTTCACTAGGTTTTCATCTGTTTCCTTGTTGATTTTGATGTTTTTTTCTACACAGTACTCTATGTATTTATTTGTGTTTGACTTTCCTTTGTCCATTTGAGGTGCAAGTGAGGTTCGTGTGATGGTTGCTGCCTTCATGTTTGTCTAGTCTTTTTTCTGATGTACCTTGATTATGTGAAATATCAGGTTTGTCAACTAGACTGAATCTCTTGGCCTGTGGAGGCCAGAGCTGAACAGACAGAGCAGGCAAGAACAACTGTGCAGAGACTAAGACAGAAGTTTATTTTTTATAGTGAGAGAAATGGCTTGCAAGCAAGGAGGGTAACTAGACACGTGCCTGTATAATGGTAATTTAAAATTGAAGATCTTTCTCACCATTAATAGGCCCATGTGACCTGTTTATGTCACAAGAAGCCTAAGTCATGTGGTGGGAGGAGCTTGCTGAATAAGAGGAACTGGAAGGGTGGCGCAGGAAATTCTCAGAGTGGTTAGAGCGAAGGGAGAGAGTAGACCTGGTGCTGCCTGTGCTGTGAGTGATTGTTGGTGGCAAGGCCCTAGCAGGGGTTGAGAAGATTATGGGATAGCTTGGATCCCTGCTGTGATGTGTTTTAGATTCTTTACTATTATTATGAAGTGGACTTACTGGTTCTGGAATTTGTTTGCTGCTTGTATGGGTCAGACTTACTGGTTTGGGGACCTGGTTCTCAGATGTCTGAATAGATGGTTTACTTCTACCTTCTATGCGGAGAGTCTCTTATATTTTGCGATACAGAACTACATAGGCATATCGACAATTGCGATTATTGCCTATATTGTGATTACTGCTTTGCTAATACAGCTGGCTCCTCTTTCCCCCCTCCCCCCTAAGTAGGAGGCCTGCATTAGTGTGAGCAAATCTCAGTACATAAACCAATGGCTATATAGTGAGCTGCAGCCCTGACAATGAAGGGTAACATAAACAATAAGACAAGTTTGATTTCATAGTAGAGCTTCATGACCAGAACACGGGCACCGCAAGTGCTTGTCTGAGTTCAGAGAACACCTAGAGCTGGTTTGAAACAATTCTGGGAATTTGCTGTGGCTGAGTTCATCCAGAGGGTGAGCACAAAGGATTGTTGTTATGCCAGGCTCAAGGCACAGCTTGCTTGCTGGGCCTTAGCTCTAGAAAACAGGGTGTCTCCTAATAGTATCCTGACAGGTTCTGCTTCCTTCCTCTTCCTTTTCTTTCTTCATTTAAGATCATCAAGGCAAAATCAAACCACCATCACTTGCTCTGTTTGTTGTATTCAACACCCTCTGTGACTCTTGAGGGTAACTAGGTGGTGAAGTGGATAGAGTTCCAGGCTAAAAATCAGGAAGGCTCCTCTTTCTGAGTTCAAATCAGTCCTCAAGTACTTACTAGCTATATGACTCTGGGCAATCAATTAATCCTATTTGCCCTAGTTTCTAAGCTGGAGAAGGAAATGGAAAACCACTCCAGTATCTTTGCCAAGAATACCCCAAGTGGGGTCATGAAGTCAGAGATGACTGAAAATTGACTGAACAAACAGCAATGTAGTGGAGTTCTGAGGTTACTCTTGCTTCTTTTCCCCTCATTAGAAGGTAGGTAAGTACATTCTCATTGACTAACTTCTTCTAACTTACCTTTTTAGTTTCTCTTGACTCTTCGGTTTACTTTTTAGAATCCTTGTTCAGCTCTGGTATTTTCATCAGCTCTATTTCATTAAAAATCTATTTTTCCCCCTTTAGGATTATATTTGATTTGCTAGGTTAGTTATAAAACTTCATCTTTTGCCTTTTGGAATATTATATTCTAAGTCCTCCTGACTTTTAAAATAGTCACTGTCAAGTTTCATGATCCCGACTATGGTTCCTTGGTATTTGATTTTTTTTTTTTTATGCTGCTCACAGCATTTTTACTTTAGCCTGGAAGCTCTGGATTTTGGCTATAACAATCTTAGGAGTCTTCATTTTCAGTTTTCTTTCCCTAGATGTCCAGTCGCTTCTTCTTATGTTCACTTTGTCTTCTGTTTTGAGTAGGTCTGGGCAGTTTTCATTTGCCATTTCCTAAAGTATTCCTAAAGTGACTTTTCACTCTGGTAGTATGAGGATTTTTAGATGATCTCTTCTTGATCTATTTTATAATCAGCTGCTTTTAATAGGAAATACCTTACGTTTTCTTCTATTTTTTTTTCATCTTTAGATTTTGTTATAATCTGGTCACATGGTATCATTTAGTTCTCTTTGGTCCATTCTGATTTTCATACAATCTGTTATTGGGTAAAATTTTATAGCTTTTGTATGTGTTTTCCTCCCAATTCCTTTCTCTAGGCCTTTCATTTAATTTAGAATGCCCTTTGTATATCCCTGCTTTCATCTCTTTCATGAATTTTAATAAACCTCTATCTGAAGCTCTGTCCATAGATGCTGTGGAGTTACTCTCTTCCTCTAGTATTATGTCCTAGACATCTCTGGAACCATAATGTTTCTTTATTGTCAGTGTATTCCTCTGTTTTTTTCATATTTCCAGCTGAACTTCCTGAATTGGGACTTTTTTTCTGGGCCAGGCTCTTAGCTGCTTCTGAAAACATGGATTGGATGGTGGACTGGTCTTTCTATATTATATAGCCTTTCTTTCCACTGCTGCATGCTGTACAAAAAGTACAGTACCAGGAGTTCTCAGTCTCATCTGTATCTTCAGGGTACAGAATGCTGAGGTCCTTGAGGCCATCAGGGATTGTATTGTTTAGAAACTACAAACTTTCAGTGCTCCTAGGGGAATGAAGACTGATCTGGGGAGCATTTAGATCTTCTGATCCCTGGCAGGGGTGAGGAAGAGGAAAGAGAAAGGAAGAAGAAGGTGACTACATCAGTCTGAGGTTGTGAGAGCATTGGCTTCCCATCTCTGCCTGCTTCTTCCCCACCCACTGTGGTTACATGATTCTGGGTGTCATCTTTTGCAAACCTAATCTGGATAAAGGTACTTACTGATTTCTTATTCACTGTTTTGGCACTGTTGTTTTATCTTTTCTATAGTGCATGTGAGAATTTTCTTTGGCTGCCCCTCATGTCTGGAATGCTCTCCATCCTTATCTCCATCTACTGGAGATCCATGGCTTCCTTTAAGTCTCAACTAATATCCCATGCTCTACAGGAAGCCATTCCCAACCCCTCTTAATTCTAGGCCCCTTCTTCTATTAATTATTTCCTGTTTATCCCATATATAGCTTGTTTGTATAAATTTCTTTGTATGTTATTTCCTTGGTTAGATTGTGAGATCCTTTGAGGACAGGGATTAACTTTTGCCTCAGTTTGTATCACCAGCGCTTAGCACAGTGCTTGACACATAGTAAGTGATTCATGAATGTTTATTAATTGGCTGGATATAGTAGGTACTGGATGTTCTGATAACAAAGGATAACTAATAGCTCATGTCTTTCACTACACTAACATCCTCATGCTGTCAGGAACAAGTGAGACAGATCTCTAGCACTTAGGGTAGATCTGCTGTGGTGAACTTGTAGGAGGATATGGAAAAGAATTGCACAGGAGGAACACGGGTTGAAATTTTTGGTAGAAGCATTCACATTGATAAGAAGACAGATCCATTGGAGTATTACAGATCCATTGGAGTACTTGAGAGTGAAGGATGGTCTAAGGGAAGGAAAAATGACATAATTCAGGTAATTGAGGCTGTATTTTGAGCCCATTCCACAGTGAATAGGGTTGTTGCCTAAGATTCTTGTACTGCTTATGAAGGGCGTGCTACAGTTAATTCTTCTTAGAGCCATTCACCCACACTTAGTGTACTTAGCTTCATGGTCCAAGGAGACAGGAAGTGTTTTGGTAATTTGCGCTACCTTCTAAAAATATCCTACCTCCCAAAGGATGGACTTAGTGTGAAGTGGTGAGCAGGAAAGTGTGAAAGAGGTGCACAGAAATCCAAGAGCTGAAGTATTTTATGCATTTAAACTGTCATTAAATTAGTTCTAGTTCTTTGAAAAAAAGATCATGGGATTATAGGAAATGTTAGAGGCGATGTAGTTTACATCCTTCATTATACAAATGATCAAACTGAGATTCAGACAGGTTACTAAATCACTTACTCAAAGTTACAAAGGTCATATGTAGTAGTACAACTAGGAATTGAAACCAGGTTGTCTAATTGCATTGAAATGATTGCCAGATTTAAATACTGGCTTAATTATAAGTCTTTTCTTGTTTGTTGCTCATGCACTAAAAATCATTTCAGGTATTCCACTTGATTCTGAGGTTGTTTTTTTTTCATTGTTGTAGTATGTTTGAAAGGTCCTTAGAAATGGGTGGATGCCCATCTAAGCCCTCAAAAGTCTTAATGGAAAGACTCTGAGATGGTATAAAGAATTCCCTTTGGAGCTGTGAAAGGACAGTATAATTTCTTTAATTTGGATATTTTGCTACTTTTAGTCTTTATTTAGTTAATATTTCAGTCATCTTGAGGAAAGTATCTCTGATCAGTGAAATGATAAACCATATTTCCATAGTCCTGTTAATGAACCTTTCTTACCAACCTCCGGACAGAGGGGTAATGGATTGAAGATGAAAAATGAGAAATACATTTTTTGAAAATGGCAATAAATGATTTTTTAAGGAAATACAATAGCAGAAGGCAGTTTTGAGACAATTGTGTTAAATTTAATATGTAACTAAAAACTGTCCTTAAGTTCATGTTTTCATATGCAAATTTTAAGCATTAATTGATTTTCAGGGGCTATCACATCTATTATGTCTTTTTTTTTTAAACACCATTGTGGCTTTTTGCTAGATGGGAGCCCCAGTACTATATTGAGTCATTGGCTTAGCCCAAATACTGGGAAAAAATGATTCATTCTTACTTAATCTTTGCTGCCTTCCTAGACATGATGATATTTTTTGTTTGGTTTTGGTTTTTTAGAGATAATGAAGAGCCTCTTGGCTGTGCTCAGTTCTTTATATACTTTAGTACTAGTAGATGATTTTGGTCCTCTTTTTCTTTAGAACACAGTTTCTAAGTATGGCTCTCAGTTCCAAGGTAATTCACAACACGATGCCCTGGAATTTCTCCTCTGGCTTTTGGATCGTGTGCACGAGGACTTAGACAGTTCACCTCCTGGGCAGACATCTGAAAAGGTAAGCCATTACAATTAAGCAAGACTTGGGTATTATGGAATTTAAAAAAAAAATATCCTTTGGACATTAATAACATAGAGACCATGTGCCAACAATGTGTTAGCAGCTTTTGATTAGTTGTATTAATAGCAGAGAGTGGTGACATGGAATACTCTAAAATTTATTTTTGACTTTGGCAGGCATTTTCTTTATTGCAGTTGGCAAAGTTTGAACTGGGAATTTGTAACGCTTCCTAAATAATAATGCATCACATTGTAAAGTTTAAGCCCCGAAGAAGCTCATCCTTATTCATATTATTGAGTTTGGGAGCTTCACAACTAAAATTTGTACATTTTTTGTAGATAACAGTGAAATACAGGCAAGAAGCTACCCTTGAATTTATGCTTCCACTCATCCTCCCCTAGCCACTTAATTCAGTCCACTTCTTACTATAAATAGAAGGACGGATAGATAGAGCATTTACTAAGTATTTACTATGTGCCAAGAACTGTGTTAAGTGTAGGGGTACAAATACAAGTAAAGAAAGGCAATCCCCACCCAGAAGAAGCTTACAGTCTAAAGGGGAAAGATAACACATAGCAAGGAGCAGGAAGGGCAGAGGAAATTGAGGGGAGGGGCACTTGTAAGGGTCTAGGGGGTGGGTAGAAATGTCCAAAGACCCAAGAGTTGAGCCTAGAAAGAAATGGATATAGATGACCTGGACTGTGTGAACTTACCAATTAGAGGAGGAACTCCAGGGGAGGAGGCATTTTTGAGGGTGAGAAGGCTCTTTGTGTGGAGGTAGAAAGTTTTGCTAGTCATAAGGTATTATAATAGTGATGTAGTCAATAAAGATAAAATAAAATGTACTTCTTGTCCTGCAAGAGCCCGTATTTTACTGCAAGGGTACAACATAATCACAGATAAGTAAATACAATATAATTTCAAGAAGAGACAGTATACTAATTACTAAGGGCATCGGGAAAGACTTTCTGTACGAGGTAGCACCTGGCCTGAGCCTTAAAGGAAGTAAATGAGGAGAGACTACATCCCACAGCAGCCAGCACAAAGGCATTGAGTATTGGAGATATATGGAGAGAACTTAATGGGAGTAGGAATAATTATAGTTAAAGTTAGAACAAATAGAGACCAGAAATAATGATGCTAAGATCTAACATAGAGCTGGAGAAAAAAAAAAACAACTGGTATACAACAGGCAATGATTCTCTTAGGGTGCTGGGAGTTCCTGAGAGTTGTAGTAGAAGAGAGGACTTTAGAAACAATTACATGTTCTGGTATGATACCAGCTGGCAGAGATCCTAAAGGACACCGGTTTCCATTGGAAAGGAAATAGCCACCATCTTTTGGAATGAGAAAAGAAAAGAAAAAATAGGTATGCGAGAAGTATAAGCTGGGTAGCAAAAGGGCCTGTTACATGGAGGAATGGCTGTTGTTGCCTGGGAGTTGAGGAAAGATAGGTAAAAGACACTATGACTGGATATAATCATTGAGAATATCTGGAGGTGAGAGCTCTGGGAAATGAAATACTGTGTAGGCAGCCCAAGAAACCAAAGGGACCTGCTCTTGGTCACCCCCTGCCAGAACTCCCCTAATGGCAATACTCCTCTCAAAATTACTTTTCCAGATTTAGCTATTTTTTCCTAAGCCTAAGTTTGTGCCCAATTGAATGTCATGGACTCTTTTCTCAACTGCAACATCCAATCACTTGCCAAGTTCTAGTGATTCTGTCTCTACAACAGTTTACTGAATCTCCTTTTCTTCACTCACATTGCCCTAGTTCAGGCCTTTATCACTTGTTGGAACTGGTACAATAGCCTACTGATTGGTCGCTCTGCCCTCCAATCTCTCACTTTTCTGATTGGCGTTCCACAGAATTGCCAACATCATCATCTTGATGTACTAGACTGATATCACTCCTCTTCTTACAAACTTTAGTGGGTCCCCATTGCCCCTAGGACAAAATATAAACTCCCTGGTCTAGCATTTAAGTTCCACCGCAATCTGGCTCCAGCCTCCCTCTCTAGCCTTATTTCTTATTAGTCATTTTCTCACTGTTATAACCAAAATTGGCTGAACTGTTATAGCCAAAGTTGGCTGAACTCTGCATTCCATCTCCCATCTCCATTTATTCACAGTCTGAAATTCTATATCTTTTATCTGAAGAATTTTTGGCATAAGTACAGAGAAATTGCATATTGGATCTGATCCCAAATTGTGAATTTGTTCCTCCAGAACAATGGGAGACAAAATGGGTGTGGAATGCCGAGGGGTAGTCAGGCATTGAAGTAGTTGACCTTGGAGTTAAGAGTGAGTCAGGGATAGCCAGTAGAAAGCTATGGTTTTGCTTGGTAATTGAAAGTACTTATCTAATCTTCATTTTCTTCTTTTCTTCACAGCCCCAGACTGAGCCTGGCCAAAATTTGGTGCAACCTGTATCATCAGGTCAGCTTTCTCCAAGACAAAGTTTTGTTCAAAATCACTTTCAAGCCCAGTATAGGTAAGTAAGGGGATATAAACTTCTTCCCCCAGCTATCTTTATAAGCCAGTTTAGCAATAAAAATCCTCAAATATCCAGATTTATGCCTCGACTGGTATTGTTAAAAAATATGGGTTCCAGAACTTTTAGGGCAAGCAGTCAGTTCTTTTGGGAAAGTTCTAGGTGTCTTTCTGCAGTTTAAGAACTTGTTTGAATAATTATTGGAATGCCTACTTTTCTAGAATTGTGAATTGTGGAAGATTCAAAAGAGATACAACGTGGGGTCCTACCTTTAATAACAACAACAATAATAATAATGCTTTAAGATTTGCAAAGTACTTTGCCAAAGTTATCTCATTTAATCTTCACAACTCTGGGTGATAATGTCATAACCACTTTACAGATAAGGAAATTGAGTTAGAGTGGGTAAGTGAATTGCCTAGGGTCCCAAAGCTACTCTATATTTGAAGTTGGATTGGATAAGTTTGAATATTAAAGGTAGGGCTTCATTATGGATTGTCTCGACTAGGTTGAAAAGTTTGGTTTTGAACCAGTGGCTGGAAGATTTATTATTTACTCTAATTTTTTTGTTTGTTTTTAATCTTTCTTTTATTTTTTTGGTTACATTTTAAGTTTCAAACTATATCACTCTCTTCTTCCCTCTCCTCCTCCCCCTGTACTAGAGAAGGCCACCATTTCGTACTGATTTATAAATATATGTAAAACCGTACTATGTGTACTTCTGTTTATCAGTACTTTCTCTGGAGGTATCTAGTATCTTCCTTCATAGGTCCTTTATAGTCGATTTGAGTATTTATAGTGCTCAGAATAACTTGGTTGTCACAGTTATCTTTGAACAATATTGCCGTTACTGTATATGACACTCACTTGATGAATATGAAGAATTGAGAGAAGTTTGAGAGGACTTACATGAACTAAGGAAAAGTGAATTAAGCAAAATAAAAGGTAAAATGAATTTATTTGATTGAAGATAGTTTCCCATCATTGGACATCATCAAATGAAGGCTGGCTGCCTATATTTTGGGCTGTTATACTAAGCGTTCCTGTTTGGATATTTACCAGAGTAGATGACCTTGGAGATTCATTTCAACTCTGAAGCTCTGTGATTCTACAAAAAGACAAAAGAAATCTGCCTTATAAAAGTCAACTGAACATGGAGTATGTGAGCACTGGTGTTCACAAGACTATCCCCATTAGATTGTAATCTCCTCCCATTAGATTGTAAGCCGCTTGAGGACAGGGACTGTACTGTCTTTCTTTTTTATAGTGAGTGCTTAATAAATCTTTATTGAATTGAGCTGTCTTAACTCAGTCACAAACACCTTCTTTTAACCTTGAACATTTTGCTTTTGCTATCGTAAATAAATTTGTAATAATATCAACTGTTTAACAATTGTATGCTGAGGAAGCACAAGTTCTGTAAAAAAAAAAAAATACCCCAAGGACTTTAGGGAAAATGTCATAAAATAGATATGATCAACTTTTTCAGCCCCGTGCTCAAGTGTGGCTAAATAGTGTCTGTGAGTGCCAGTGATAGGTTTAAGGCACAGGTAGTAGAAATGTATAAAAGAGAAAAGAAGGACAGAAGTGTAAGAGAAGAGAAAGAGATTTTAAAAAGATAAATTTGGTGGGAAGTTGGAAAATAATACTGCAAGTAAGTTAATATGTCTATCAATTAAATATCTACAGTGGATTGTGTATTTTGTGAAGTCAGAAGTATAAAGAGTCATCTGAGAAAATGAATGCATGTGGTAACATTAAGGGACAAATTATACCACTGAAAAATTAACACGAAAGCAGAAATATATTTGGTATTTTCTTTCCTAAAGCAAGAGACTTTAAAGTTAGAGAAACAGTTCATTTAAAGCATGAGTGAATGGCAGTATCCATTTTTGGTGAGCTTCAGCAGTGCTGGACAGGGCATTAAAGCTTCATTAATGGTGGCTGATTAAGCCACCTCCATCTGTATGGAGAATTTTTCAGTAAAGCCCTTTTTTTTTTTAAAAATCATTAACTAGCAATTTGAAATATTGGAAGATGTAAATTGTGCGAGTAATAAGAAGTTACTTAGTGTGCATGATTTTATAGTCAGGAGGATGGGATGTATAAGTAAAATGATATAGAAGAAATGAGTATTATCATAGACCTATCCTAGTTCGACCTAGAGTCATCAAAGAGATGAGTGGAATGACTTTGGATTTTTTTTTTTTTTACATTGAAATTTAGGCTGGAGGAAGGCTTTCTTGGATTCTTCGTGTCATTGATAGCTTCTTTCTGAACATGCAATCCTTTGGTGGAGTTTATATTAGTCTTTTAGTGAGATGAGTCTTAGGACCAGAGATTTAGAGGTGGAAGAATCCAGGCCATTGAGTCCGAGTAATCATTTTACAGATAAGGAAATGGAGGCACAGAGAAGTTAAATGACTTGCCTAGGGTCACATAGCTAGTAAGTATCCAATGCAGAAATTTTAAACCAGATCTTCCTAGCTTCCAGTCCAGTACCCTCCCTGCTATAGCTTGATGGAGAGTGTCGTGAGAAAATAGGTCTGGAAATTATATGGCAAGTGTTTTTTTTTTCTTCTTTACCCTGCCCATGTATCCTGGGGTAGGATTGGAACAACATTTTTGCTGGCTGACTTTTGCCATAGAATGTGGATGTGCAGCACAGTTCCTCAAGAGTTGAAACTCTCTGGTATTTATTTATGTTAACCATTGTAAACTCATGTCTGTGGACCTGGGAATCTACACGCACAAATACTTAATTTTTGGGTGCTTTAAAAGATTTTAGAGTATAGAACATTTCATTTTTCCTTGAATAGATGAACAAGAATAAAACTTTGTTCAATAGATAATAAATTGTATTTCATTTTGTATTGTGGCCATTGATTGGGGAAAAGGTAAGGGGAGGAGAGGACAGAGAAGAGCAGAAAAGGCAGTGTGATATGGTAGGAATAGTACTAGCTTTTGAATCAAAAGACATGAGTTCAGATCTCAGTTTTGCTTAATACTTGTGTGACCTGGGTGAGTAACGTCCTTTCTCTGAACTTCAGTTTCTTCAATCTTAACATGGATGGGTGTAGTAACGATCTTGCTAGCAGCTACTGTGGCTGTGTCAAACCAACAACAACCAGCACACAGAAGGTCTGCTAATACAGGTTCTTTTGATCTGCTTTACAAAGGAAAGTAACTTTAAGGGGTTAACAATCTTACTTTAATCCAACATTCATATATCATTCACTTAGTTCAGGAGAAAAAGCCAGCAACCTGAACCTCAGAGCAAATACAAACAAATTAAAAGCAGAGACAATATAAACGGACCAAATCACAATTCATAGGAAAGCATCAACATCTGGGTTTACAAGCTGAGGGCTCTTAAAATGGCTGCCCAGAATTTCACTCCACTCTTCCAGTAACTGAGAGCCCCAAGGGAGAATGTCAACCTCTGGGTTTATATATCTTGTTATATCAGTAAGGCAGAATTCATGACTTCAAAGATAACCATGAATATGCCTGAGTGTTTCCAGAATTGCAGGATGTAAGGAATTCTCTAAGTAGAAGGCAGAGGAGTTAAGCCATTTATTGAAATTCAAAAGTAGCAGACCCACGGACCAGTGTCCCCAATTCGACATCCTGGCAAGAACCTTCCAAGACCAGTATGCCCATCTCACCATAGTGACCAGGAGGCCACAGAAAAACATTATGGCAGCTAGCCAAGCCATACTGATGCTTCCCCCCCCAATGCCAGGGCCCTCTAGCAAGAAGACCACCCACTGGCCTCAAGCCCCTGCTTAGTGCTCTCCCGTCTCCACAAGGGTCAGTCCTACCTTTTTGTAGCGCCTGCTGCCATTGTCATTGCTTCCACCATAATCTCCAAGGTGTGTTCCAGCTAGTTGACTGCTTCCCCTTTCCTTCAGCTCTTAAGTGCTCTTGCCAACTGCCTCTTAGCTCTGCTCCAACTGTTCAGTAAGCTCCCCTCACCACAGGCTTCCATTGGCTCCAGTCCTAGCCACTCCCCCAGGACCCTGAAAGCCCCACCCCCAAAGCCCATTCAAATGGACAGGGAAGATCTTCCCATTCACTGATTCCCTTTACAAAGGGCATCACAATGTGCAACTCAAACCCACGTGACCTAAAAGCATCACAAACCTGGAACTAAACTCACGTGGCCTAAAAGCCTCTGGTGTCACAAAGATGTCACTCTAACCCATGCAAACCAGGCTTTCCCTTGAGGCAAGGAGGTCATCAAAGACTCCTGATTTAATCAAAGAAACAAAGGCCAGACTCATCAAGGGCACTTGATTAAATAAGTGCTCCAAAAGAGAAAATAGTCAAAAAAAAGTCCCATCTTAATTAATATTACAACGGGTTAAACTCAGATTTCTAGGATTTTTTCCAACTCTAAAACTGTGTTATTAAGAAAGAACCACACAGGGGCGGAGCCAAGATGGTGACTGGAAAGCAGTAACTGGC